>JAJQWJ010000007.1:16565000-17120000 GCA_023637945.1 Phaethornis superciliosus | reverse complement strand
GCTCCAGACAAGTTGCTTTTCTCCATAAAACACTCAGGTTTGGCAAGTGTTGTCAGCTGTTAGTGGGAGCACTCAGTCAGGGCAGAGTCTGCCTTTCCATTAGATGCCAATCTGACAACAATCCTTCCTACCACGTCCAGCAGCCCAGGGGTTGGTTGTAGAAGCCGTCCCTGCCGCAGCTCCCAGCCGAGCACATTGCACAGGAGGATGGGTCTGCTCCTCCTTCCCTGAGAATTTATGAATTTTAGCCCACACAGCAGCAGAGCAGATTCACCCCCAGTAGAAATAAGAAATTAAGCATACTTTTTTTCTCAGAGTGAAGAGACCAAAACCGAAGCATAGAACATACTTACTTAAAAAAACCCATCACACGGCTTTGATGTATTTGATGCAGGAAATGACATAGTTTCTCTGGTTCATTGCTATGAAATCTTAAGTGAAAGATTGCTTCCAGCAGAACACTGATTAAATCTAAAGAGATTTAAGAAAAATAAGATTTCAATGCCCAATTAATTTTCTGATTAAGCAGTAAAAACAGGTAAGGAACTGGGAGCTGCAGCTGAGATGCAAGTCTTTCTCCTTGATTATGCTTCTATTTATTAAAGAAGTTTTAAAAAACCATGGTACAGGAGAATAAAAGGCTGAACTTTAATGTATGTGGTATGCCATAAACTAGAACCAGTCCTCCAGATTTTTGCTTTCAGCTTTGCATTTACAAAACAGAAGTTGCCTTTAAAGATAATTTAACATGATTACAGGTCCTTCTCTAGGACTGAAGTTCTGTCTTGAAAGTACCCCATATATATTACCCCTTCCTACTTTACAGTGTTAAAAAAAAAAAAAAGCCTGGAAGGTTTAAAGGTTTGAGAACCAATGTTTCCTGCTTGTCTCTTTTTCTTGGAATCCCAAAGTCATGCAAAATATTGTTGTTCTTTTCTTTGCCAGAGAAATGTATAGATGATCTGGGCTTCTCCATGAGGAGAGGAGCTTTATTGGTCCTATGGAAGAGTAGGTAGGAGAAAGGCAGTTCCTTATAGGAAGAGCTTTTCTTAAAAATGCATTAGTAATTATCACCAAAATGAAAAAAAGTGTAAGTAAGAAATGTTACTGGGTACTGAATGAGAATATCACACACTCAGCAGAAGTGAGCTGGTATCAGCTGCTCTCCAGCCAGCCTCACAGTACAGATGTGTCATGTCACTGTTTAAAAACATACAACTGAGAACCAAAACCCTTTCCAAGATCTTCTTTCCACACTAATAACCAAGCAGTACATTATTCTCAAGGAATGACTAAAAAATCTTTCTGGAGAACCATGCTACTAATAAAATCTAAACTTCCAACTTAAAGTTTCAAATAAAAAGAGGGAAAACGGCCAAATATTCCCCCGTGCCAGGAATTTAAGAGACTTCCCCATGCCCAAATCAGCCACATAGAAATGCTAGAACAAGGGGCTACCTAAAAAAGTAGGAGGGGAAGTGGGAAATCATCCAGTAGTAAAGTCAACTATACTGAGATTCCAATGTACTGCAGGCAGTGAAAACTGCCTAACCCCCTGAAGTTTGCAATCCTCATCTAAAGTACTGTGTACTCATAAGTAAAACCTCCTGCCCCAGAAATCCAAGGGAGGGTGAAAGAACTCACTTGAAGGTTTTCCTCTTTGAAAAAGACCTGAGGGGAAAAAAAAAAAAAAAAAGGTTCATTTCAGGGCTCAGAGAATAAGTGTATTTAGATACTCCTCCTTAAGAAAGGACCCAGATGCAAGCAAGGTTTGTGCCATAGTTTAAATCCAGGTTCCCAGGAAAACTTGCTTACAGAAAGATCAGAAGATCTGAGGATCATTACTGCAGAGGATTCAGAGAAATTATCCCCTAATACGCAGTTGAAGACAGAACTAGTCTTGGTTTCTCTTTGGCTTGAAGCTCTACTGAAATTTAATGCTGACAAATCAAAAAGGGATATATCCAGAATCCATAACCCTGATAAAAATGGGAAATCTGTATCATCTTAATCAAAGGATATGCCACCCTGAGCTGGATCTGTGTCTTGTCCCTTGGCCTCAGATGACTCCTGTGTGCTAGAGGTTAAGGGTTTGTTAAAGAATATCTGTTTTGATTAAGTGTCACATACGGCGTAAAACATCCTCTTTATCATTGGAAGTGAAGGTTGGGGGCCAGACAGTGCCTTTTAGTGAGCTTCTAATATAAATTAGGTGTCTTAGGTAATGGGTGGTTTTCAGACAGGATTGATCTTTCTATGGTCCAGTGAAAGTAGGTGTGTTTGGCGAGATGTCACAAAAGCAAGCTTCCTGGCACCTATACTAATGGGCTGGTTACCCCTTTTGGAGTAGGACTTGAAAAATGTAGCACAGGAACCCCCCTCCCCCCCTTCCTAACTTTTTCATTTTCTTGATGTAATGGGCAAAGGTCTATATATCCTTTACTCCTTTGGTATTTCAGTCCTTGTATTTGCAGTATCACTCAGTGAGTCTTAAGCCACTCACCCTTTTAGTCACTTACAGCTCCCTAAACTTGCATGGACTTAAAGATGAAGCACTTATGAGTAGACTAGGTTTCTTACTATTTTTATCAGTGTACAACCTTTAAAGAAAAAATGTATCAAGTACACCATCACCACCACAACCAAATGATTTCTATTCCCCATTAAGTCCTCCTTGGAAACTTTGATTGCACAGAGACCTAGGAAGAACTGTAGAGATGTTAAACCCTAAGTTCCCCTGCCTCAAAAATAAGAGCAAACATGCATTTCTATA
This sequence comes from Phaethornis superciliosus, assembly GCA_023637945.1. Classification (NCBI taxonomy): domain Eukaryota; kingdom Metazoa; phylum Chordata; class Aves; order Apodiformes; family Trochilidae; genus Phaethornis; species Phaethornis superciliosus. Next base: position 17,117,227 of record JAJQWJ010000007.1, on the reverse strand, counting down.
GACATCAAAACATCTGTATTTTCCTCTTTATGAAGCAGAAATTCTCTTGGCTTTGTGCAAAGAGTGGCATGATCAAAAGCACAAACTGAGCACATGAGAGCCAGAAGCTCTAATGCAGAGTCTAACCATGGACCTCAGGTAAAGAGGGTATACACAAAACAAACCTTTCCTTTATAGTGCATTGGCATGTTGTAGTTAAAACTTTTCTGAAAAGTTGCTGTGGATTTGTGAAGAAGTGAAAGCACAAATGCACAGTTGGTATTGCAGGCTCATAAACCCAACCAATGAACAAAATCCATAAAACTTTAAAATATGCAAGAATATGTCACACACATTTTAAAAGTTCACTGCCTTTCCCACATACCCACTCATCATTTGAGCGCTGATAAATATCAGATTTGTTGAAAATATTTAAATAATTAAGATACAAAATTCTATTCTCACTCAGAAAAAGCTTCCTTGGTCCCCAAGTTTAACTAACCATGCTAACCAAGATTTAGAGAAGGAATACCCTTAATTCGTTTACAAAAATGTATTTGTCTTTAAGCAAAAACTTAGGCACATCTCTAACGCTAAGCACAGAACAGAGTCACTATCCCAATGCAGTGGGATTATTATGATTAGAATTGCATTTGCCTGCAAACCATAACAGAACTGGTCTGAGACATTGCTTTCCTTTTTGGCTATTTCAGATACAAAGCGTAAGAAATCTCTGTTAGCATGGAAGACCTAGACAACATTTTCCTATTTCAGACCTCTCATGCTTATTTCTGCATGTTTGATCACTGTTATAATGAGGTAACTTTATCAAAGTGCTTTTAAATGTCTTTCTTTAATTAGAGACATTTTCAAAACCTGATTAGCCAGTTGAACTCTGTGTTTTTTTCCATAGCATCAAATGAAGGACATCTATTCTTACTCCCTACATTCCCAGACTGATTCCTAGTTGTCACTTCCTACACTCAAAGGGGACACGAGGAACCAGGATTGTGACAGATGGGTGTTTCTGCTCCATAGATCACATACTGAAATGAGAAAAGAGATGGATGTTTTCCAGATTGTGGCTGCTCGGTGGGGACACTCTACATACCCTCCTGAAGAAACTCTCCTGCAGACTTTACTATTTCTCTGTACAGAAGTGACCCTTCAAGGGTTTGACAATTTTCCATGTATTGAGTGGAGGAGGGGAAAAGAGTAAGACCAAAAAACCTTGACCTTTAAAAGAACAAGCTCGTCAAATTCAAGGGACAATTTTCATGAAACAGAGTATTAAATTGTTCTGCCTAAGTGCAAGGTCCCCGATTACAGCCCTGCACTCAGTTTGCTATTATTAATTTCTAATTCCTATTTGTCTTCATTAGATGGGAGAAGAGTGGGTGTTATGTTCTGTAGTACAGCTCCTCCTCAGCCAGAGGACACAAACCAGAGGCCACCTCTGCTCCCCCCGAGCCCTGGCTGACCAGCTCACTCCCAGGACCCAGCCCCAGGTGCTGCTGCACACCTTGGCTCCTCCTGAGCTCTTCTCAGCATCCCACTGCCTTGGGGAGGCTTTGGCTGGTGGCAGAGGATCTGGCAGCCTGTGCCACAGCCCAGTGACCCAGCACTAGCTCGCCTACGAGTGCAGGCACTAAGTAAATCTCATTCCTAATCCAAATTGCTCTTGATAAGAACAAAAGCTGTGTGCAAATGAATATTTCCATCTTATTTCAAATTCTAGGTTTCAACTGCAATATTAATGCTATTTTACAGTGTAATTTACTTGTAATAATATGTCATTATTGCCATTTTACAGTTTTCTCTTAACGTAGTAAAGAAAATGTTTTAAAAGGCACAAATAGCTGCAGCACAAGTCTCCATTCAGCCTGAGAATCTGTGCTCTCCCATCAGAATAGCACATAATTGAAAACAATGACATCTCCAATGCGTCAAACACTCCAGTCATTAACACATTTTCATTTTGGAATAAAAGAGCACACTTAAAGCTTTTTTCCTAAATAGTAAATATAAATGAAACACTTCTGTGCCGTTGCCAGAATGGCATCTGCCAGTGAAGCCCGGGCTGACCTTGAACCCTTTCCCCAGGTGCACCCCAAAAAAACACACTGGGTTTAGACATTAATCTCCCCAAGGCAAAGGTTTTACCTGCAACAGAGTGTGCAGAAGGCAGCCTGTGATGGGAAAAGTGTCTTTACCAAATCACAAGTTCCTGAGCACCAGGTACCACCAGCCATACCACTGGCTTGGCAAGAAATGCAGAAAATTGGGGCAAATCTTTGAAAGCCAAGCTGTGTGCAAAGGGATGGAGAGGTTGCAAGAAGATGGCATTGCTTACTGGAGAAGATGTACATCATACATGTGATTTTACATGAGTTATGTTTCCATCTCTCCTATATATCTTCAAAGAAAAACTGATGCGCCACTAGTTCTCTTCATGAGTAAGGGAACTCATCTCAACAAAGAGCTGACAATCGAAGTCTTTATTCTTTGAAAGGCCCCACAAACATATAGGTCAGGATTCCACTGTTTTTTATGAAAAATACAAATATGTCAACAGTTGGCCTTAAATAGCAGCCATCCCTTGGTGGGAACTTGAAAACCCTATTTATGCCTTGCACAGACTTCCAGCTCCTTTCCACATATTAAGTGTCCTCACAGCTCTGCCTTGCCCCCTGCATGCTCCCAGTCCATGGGAGAAGGGATGAGAGTTGTGGTTGATAGGAATGGAGATACAGACACTCCTCCTCCAGGGAAAAGTCCTTCCTGTGGTCTGTATGGGACAACCTGTGCAGCAATATCTCAAACAACCATGCTGCTGAGGTATAAGCCCAGTAACCTGCTGAGGGACCATAAGTTGGATGCTTCTACTCTGGGGATTTAACTGAAACCTGATGAGTGAAGGAGACATCAGGCTTTGGAAGGAAGGACTTACAGTCAGGAAAGAAAAACATATTTGTATAAACTTTCTCACCTTGATATGACAAGTCAAGGGGGAGTGAAAAACAATTTTAAATTGTGATTAGTCTCAATTCTTGCTCACTCTATGGTGTACCTATTTGCACAGCCAGATGGTTGCATTTGGCCCACCAGGGTTGAGGCCAGAGTCAAGGGCTGCAGGCTGCCTGTGTGGGAAAGTCTAAAGGCCATCACAGGCTTCCCCTCCTTCTCCCTGGTTCCCACTGCTCTTCCCCTATCACAGCACTGCACAGACAGATGGGGTGAAGCTGAGATCCAAATGGTCAGGAGGGTTGTGGGTTACACACTGAGTTGTCTCCTCAAGGCTGGGAGTTAATACCAGCAGTGACTGCTGTTTGAGCAGCTGTGAGATTTACACTGCATTTCCAAATAATATGATTTGTCAGTGTGATCTCTATCTGAATTTGGCAGAAAAATATTTAATGGCTGGCAAAACAGATCAAGATGATGTTCTTACAATAACAGATTACATTAGTACTCTCTGTCCTTAGGAAAATCCTTATTAGACCAAGATCCTCACAGGGTCTTATGAATAAGTCAGGAAGGGGCATTAACAACCCTGCCTGAGAGCTGCAGCCAGTGAGGTGCCAGGTGTCTCTCAGAAAGAGGCACTAGGCTGGATGACTAACAGCAGTTATCACAGGGGATTTGTAGATTTTCTTTAATAATTTGGTCCAGATATTCTACTAGAAGAAACTAGTACCATTCTATTGAAGCCAAGAGAGTACTGCCAATTTATATCAGCAAAAACTGCCCCTTAGTCTATTTTTAATCCCCTTTTTATGTCAGTCTTCATTATCTTATTGAAGAATTGTACCTCAGAATATTTCCCACCAAAGGGGCAAGCAACAGACTTTTGTTACTCAGGGAATGGGAAACTCCAATAGCTGGAGTACCCTTCCACCTTTGCAAGCACACCTAGCATTGATTGCTGATTTTGGATCTTCAGCTGCATAATTACTGAACTAAGAGAAAATTAGTTTTTGCTTGCAAGCATCAGGACAGCTCTGAATCCACAAATGATTTGCCCCCAGGCAGTGGTGTTTAATTTATGAGCTATTTATCTCTTCACACACACCCCAGCACAAACAATTATACTTAGTAATTTGTTGATCTTATCAAAGCTGTTTGATGTTACTATTGCTACCTCCAATAATGCTGTGCTTTGAAACTTAAACAGGATTTATAACAAAATTTGGATACTTCACACGATTCAGATTTCAGGGAAGTTTTAACTCTTTGGCAACTAAAAGTTTTCACGTGCAGTTTTCAAAGGAGAGCAAATATTGCATCTTTTGCAGACAAAGTTGGCACAGTGGCCTTTCAGCAGCAGCATCAGAGACCCAGGGAGGAGCTGTTTCTATTCTTCCATGGCACGGGTGAGTTCTTCTAGCAGAGGACAAGAGAGATGAGCAGGCTCTGTCCTGGGCCAGGGCACCTGCATCACCTCTATCCTCTCCTGCTTTCGGCAGGCTGCAGCAGGTGGGTGCAGCCAAATCCTCACACTGCTCTTCACACTCCAAGGGGCCATGTCCTCTCTCAGAGCCTGTCCTGCTAACCCAGCTCCTCCTGGAAACCTTTTTGTATGGGCAACAGCCTTCTTTGTTACTGAGCAAGGAACCTCTAATTAACTTCTATATTATTACATCTTTACCATAAATCAAACTTTAGGCACCCCTTTGCACAATCTAACTCCATATTGCTGGAGTAGGCAGCAAAACTGGGGCCATGTCTGCTTACCTCAGGCAGTGATTTGGATTCAGAAAGCTCCCCTATGCGTTCAGAGCCGTGAAGTGGAGAAGGTCCTCACAAAAGGGCTTCCCAAATCCCGCTCACAAACCTTTCTTCCTTCATGAGTGCTGCCACCATCATTCATCTCACCAAAACAGCAGGTGAAGTTGGAGTAAGAGGGATTTAACTCTACACTTCCCCGTCCAGGCTGATCTGAGCCATAGGGTCAGACCCCGAGGCAGTGCCTGGATGATGGGGGGGATGGCTGCCAGCAGCTGTGTCAGGCAGAGTCTGCAGGCAGCACCCCCAGCCCTTCTTCAGCCAAAGGTTTTGGGCCCCTGGGGATAAAAACATCATCAATGCAGAGTGATGTACTTCTGTCCCTACCCTCGCTGAAATGGCCTTTGGTGTGTTGTTTATCTGCATTTGGACATACACCTGTAGGTAGCTTCAGCCTTTTCGGTTCCCCCCACTGTGTCCCACCAGGCCCAGCGGTGCCGAACCCAAAGCCCTTCCCTTCCCCTCCTGCAGCAGAGCCTGGGGGGCAGGAAAGCCCCGTTCAGCCCGCACACCTCCGCAGACTCACTCACCTCCCGAAGCTCGGGTGAATCTACGTTGCTGACTTACACATGGCATGTGCTCTTGCAACAGCCACAGGTTTTATTTTCTGTATGGTTTATAAAGCTTTTCTGTGCTGAGCACATACATTTTGCAGGTAGAAAATCCAAGGCTGGAGGCACTCTGTGGCTGTGCAGAGCTGTAACGAGCCCTGATGAGCAGGCACCTACCAAATCATCGGTTCTTGGCAGCAAGCACGCACATGTAACTTATTTCACAATATGCAACACGCTGCCATATGTCTCTCTTCTCATGGATCCGGAACGGGCACTACCTATAGATAGAAGCCAAGAAATATCTGCTTCAAAGACAGCCCTGAAACACAGAATTTACTTCAAAATTTTCAAAGCTCAATTGGCACACCACTGCTTCAGTCCATTGGGATACTGAGAATACCACTACTTTGATTTTCTTTTCTTTTTTCCAAAGCTTCCCACAGTTTTCTTGATTTAATTGAAGTGAAATTGTAGATTAGCACAATCAAACATGGAATTAGTATGGTGGGAGTAACAACTTTAGTGATTATTAGTTTTAAACAATATCTAATGATCCCCCTCCCCCTTCTTCCTTTGTGAGTTGAGTTCATGTTTAGAGAGAAAGGTTAAAATTTACCTAAGATTTTTTAAACTTAAAACCTTGCCACACACACATTGCTCTTTGAAAATGCAATTCTATGGTCCTGCTCTGCACCTGGTAGGAAAAACCCTCGGTGTTTAAACCACTTGATAGAAAGGGATATGTGGGATCACTGCTGACTGCCACGGTAAGGACCGGCAGAGCTCTGCGAGGATGGTTTGAACAAGCCCGGCGGCCAGAGGAACATAAAACGCTGCTCTGAAAAAGCACTTTGCTCTTACCTCTATCACTATGAGGGTTATTTGCCAGCTTCCTGGTGCAGAGGTGGGAGGAGGGGAGCACGCTGCCACCGGGCTGACTGCCTGGGGGATGCTGCTGCTCCCCACCAGGAGCCCTGCTCGGTTCGGTGCTGGGTGGGGCTGCCCCTGCCCACTGCAGGCACCACTGAGCAATGGTGACCCCCAACAACCAAGCACCTGGAGGGGTTCAGCCACCTCAGCTACAGCACAGCCACTCCAGGTGGAAATTTGTTCTGTGGGAGAGGAGGAAGGAAAATGTGGTTTACAACATGGCATACAGACTCCTTGACTCGGGTCCGGGAAGAGATCAGGGTGAACTTGGGTGATGAAGGGGAGAAGGCAGATAAACACCTGCAGCAGGTATGTAAGCCATTACTTGTCAGGGACAATGTTTTCATTTAACCAGGAACACACTTTTAAAAGTGATCCCTGATCATGCCTCTTTGTGCACACACAAAAACACACAAACACACTGGGAACACCAGGTCTCCCGTGACAACCATTTTGCTCCCCAGATCTTCTCCTAGAAGTCCCCCTGCATGCTGGTGCAGGCTCAGCTGCTTTCAGTGACACCTCCACCCCACTTCCAGGAACACTCTTTTGGCCAGCACGGAAGCAGGGCACACTGATTTCCCTGTTACACCAGCATTTGTCTAATGCCAGAAACTTACCATTAGACCCCATGGCTATGAGGCACTGAGGAATGCAAAAGGAAGGGTTAGGACCCCTCCTCCTCCTTTGCAAAATTCCCTCCTTGACATATTTTGGAAAAGCATTTTCTACACGGTTTTCTCACCTTTCTCCAGCTGGAGAAACAAAAAGTCTCCTAATCACCACCACCATTCCCAGTGAGTACAGGCCACTGAAACTTGGTGAAAAGCATGCAGGCAGATTTCACATTTTTTTTTCTTATATAAGAAATTAGAGTAGGATGGACACATTGCACCTGGAGTCATCTGTGCAGGTTGGAATACATAAATAATGTGTTCTTGGCTTAACTTAAATCCCAATTCTATTTAAGAGTTCAAATTGCTACACAAAACCACAATTTTTTAGGAGCTGTACATAGACTGAAGACAAACAAGGGCTGCCACAAGTCACTAGTGATAGGAGTAACACCTTATCAGATTATTCATTCTTTTAACAAAATTTGGTTTTATTCTGGAATAAATTATTAGCTTCAGTAGTTAAAAGAACATTAGTTAAAGCAGCTGAACTGTTTAGGCAAATTAATAAAACACAAAATGTTATATTTTATAGATGGTTTGGCAAATATTTTAAATTCATTTTCTATTTTCAGGATACTGTAATAAATTCAGAAACCCTTATCAAGAACAATTTTGTTCAATTTATTATTTTTAGAACAGAGAGGTTTCATGAAGAACATGCATTCAAATCTAAACAAATACGGTTTAATAAATTAAAAGAGATCTAAAATAAAAATCAATCCACTAATTGTACCATCCTTTCTAAAAACTTCTTCACTGACACGGAGGAATTTTGGAACCCAGAACAAATTTCAGACAGGACAAGAGAAGATGTTTCAGGAGGTACTAGTGCAGTAAAGGGATAACTTCTCTTTCACCAATACATATACTCCACTTCTCAGTCACCTTTCATTGTGCCTAAAACCAAGCACGAGCCCCTCCCTGTTACTAGCACCTTGCTGCCTTCCAAGACAAACAGATAGGCTCTGTTTTCTTTTGGATTTAACTTGTAACATAAGATTTGGTGGTCCTAATCTTTTCTCAATTATGCAACATCAAAATAATGCCAAGAACAAACAGTAGCCAGGGAGACTACACAAAAGAGAGCTTCCAGAGTTCCAAAACACCCCAAGTCCTAATTTCCCTGCTTTACAACACCCTCCCCCCTCCTGCCACCATGAAAAAAAAGAGATGCTCTTTAAAGCAAAATCTGCAACTAGGTATTGAAGTCATCTGCCCTCCCTTGTCTTTCTCCTCGGTGCTATTAAAGGCACAATGCCAACTTTTCAACAATGAGCCTCATGGCTCTGGCTGACCCATGTCTTACTCTTTCAGAAATGAGCAATGAAGCTCAGAGATGGCATCTCAAGGGAAGCCTTGGAGCAGGACATGACCAGCCCTTCCAGTATTTTAAATACAGAGGGGAGTTTAGCTAGTGATATGTAGCCTTTCCAAAGTTCATATCAAGCAAATTTGTCACAGAGTAGGAGAGGTATGGCACACCAGCAAGCCACAGGTAAAATCAGCAACTCTGCACCAGCCCTACTGAATCTGCAGCTGGAACCACTGGCACGGGCACCTCAGAAAGTCAGGCCTTTTTAAATACAGTAAGAATAATGCAAGTAAGGGCAATTCTGCTGCTTGCATTAAAAGTAGAAACATGGTTTTATTTTTCCCCACAACTTCTTGTCCTATGTTACCCCAAGAGGCTAATTCTCCCTGCCCTCCCTCCTGGTTAACGGGGTAAAAATGTCCTCTCAGCTGCAGCTTTGTTTCAGCAGAACATCTCACCTACCTGGCACAGCGTGACCTTTTCCTTCACAACACTATCTGTGTCACCCTCCACTGGCCTGAAAACCAGACCTGAGAGGACAGCACTCAACATCAGGCACCACTGCTCCAGCCTCCACAATTTATTAACTTCAGGGGAAGAAAGAAATACTTTTTCAAAATTATTCGAGCAAACAAGCTTCAGTCTCAAAGATAACATGATTTTTCTATGTATATTTCATTTCTTCTGTGAAAATCATTTATGCTGCATCCTTCATATTATCGTCTTTCCGTGAATGTCCATCTACAGATTCATTAACTTTTTTGAGACAAATCATTGGCATCCTAATCTTCTGATTCCCATGAAAGACTCACTTTGGAGATACAATTGCAGCTGCCCCACACTGCCAGTTACTGTATCATACACGTCTTAAAATTCTGTAATCAGCATCCACCAGGTGCCGTATCGCATTCAGCACACCACAGTCAGTCAATACAGACATCCCCAAACACACTAAGGCTGGTTTTGTCAAATGTTTTATTGAGTGTAGACATCTGGAGTACTGTAAAACATGCATTATCTGTAGATTCAAAAAGGAGCAAGCCACATTGTCCTCACTGTCAAACGTGTCAGGCTTGGCATACATGATGGAGATTAATGAAGTATCATGAGAGTAATATGGTTCCTGAAAAGCTTCTACAATTTGGAGTAGGGTCTTAATCGTTTGAAATGCAAAGCTGTTCACATTTAGTGAACTTGCATGTTCGCTGGAGGTGCCATATTTTAATTCAAAACAAACAAGAATAATTTCACTGGGGGAGGGGAGGTTCCCTAGGTAGAAACTGTATGCTTTTTGTTTCCAGATATTTCATCCCAAATAAAAATTCATGTGCTTTTTGAAGCAGCACAGTTTATTTCTGAGCAATGAACAACATCTGATATTCATTTCTTCTTGGGTTGTTGAGGTGTATTAAATTTAAAGAAGATAATATCTCCATCCTCCACAATGTAATTTCTGCCTTGTTGTCTGTATTTTCCAGCAGCCTGTAAACAGAACAGACAAAAGGAAAATGGGTTATTTCATTAGGCATTTTACAATATTTTCAAAATGTAATTATTTAAATACACTTTGGTAATGAAATGGTACTAATTCAGCATCTGAGTTTGACAGCCACTACTCATTTTGACAGCATTTGCTTTTACATATGTATAAAATATATACAAAAATAATTTAACCTTCACTCAATCAGTTCTGCTTAAATGCCAGCTGCACTATATAGCAGTAAATATGTAAACCCTGGCAAGTCTTAAGATAAAGGACACTAAAACAACTTTTTTTTTTTTTTTCCCTAGCTTTCAGGCTTTTTCTTCATCTAAAAGACCTGCAGATAGCAAAGGCTGGTAGTATGAATCTAAAACAGCACTGCTTGCAGGGGTGATGGGCAACAGTTTGCATCGTGGCTGCATGGCTATTGAACTGGTCTAAGAAGTACTTCTGAGTGGCTGGACACACAAGTACTGTGAAAACTAAAGATGGGAACACTATGCAAAAGTCACAACTGAACATGCCTTGTGCTTCGAGCGGGGCTTTCTTGTCTGCTTGTGCCCAGATAATGAAGGACTGAGGAGCACAAAATACAAGCTCAGGTTTTTTGTCAGAAATTTTCTTTAGAAGAAATTTGCTTCAGAAGGACAGATATAAGAGCAATAGGCTGTGAAACCGGGATTCGGGAGAAGACATACAGACCAAAGACATGAAAAGGAAATTCATTATGAAAATGCTGTACTTGAGGAGAGCAGAAAATAGGCAAGGAATCTATTAAATATCAGTACTCTCCGCATTAGAATTTATTATTATATTATTCTATCTTTATCTCATCATAATTAAATCTGGTATTGTAGAGGCTACAGAGAAGCTGTGGTATTGGGATTGACAGACTGGGCGGGAGGTGGTCTGCAGAAGCATTTATCTTGAAAAGTGATCTACAATATGGAAAAGTTGAGAGCTTCTGCTTTAGTTCAATAACCATTCCTGTTTTGAAGTTTTCTCTTGCAGGAGAAAAGTGCTTCCATGCAAGACCTCACTGTGCCATTATTCTCAATGACACTATCACAGTGGTGGCATACTAAGATCCCATTACAGGAAAGCTGTTAACTAATGACCTTAGTTGTAGTAGAACAGATCAGATTAATGGTACATAGTTAACTTAGACACCTTTCTTTCACAAAACCTGCTCTGTAAAGCAACACATTTCCCCATATTGCTGTCTAGGAATTTAGAGGCTTGATAACCTTGTTGCTGTTGTTCCTTACATAAATATTGTCACTAGCTATGCTAGCCTACAGAAAACTGCAGGTAAGATAGCCTTGGCAATAGATACATAGTGCAGCACTAATTATCCCATATGACATTATCGATAAATAATAAAGAGTACTTTGCAAATGTTTTTATATTTCCACCTCCTGGAAATTTGTTTAGACTATAAAAGGTTTACTTTCAAGTAGACTTAGTAGTTCTTTCCTTTGAAGATGGTAATAATGCTCAAAGTCAAGAGTAATTAGACTAATTGATGGCATAAACACTAATAAAACAGTGCTGTAAAAATCATCAGCAAGCATAAGCTGCAGGCACAGGTACAGAGACATTTTACAGTCCAATACACTTATTACTCTCAAAGATTTGTAGAAAAATCCGACTTCTACAAAGCAACAATGAGGATTTTTTTTAGCACACCACTGCACACTGTCAGCAGCACAGACTTCTTTAATAAAAGAGATTTTGACACACTAATGCAAGTTTGTGTATTTTTGCTACTGGTTTACAGTTAATTAAAAGTGACAGTGTTCCTTTAAATTCTCTAGAGACCATTTAATCCATTTCCATTGCTATCAGAAACACTGGTTGAAAAAATCAATACCCATTTGTGAATCTTGAGTATGTATTAAACAAGACACGTCTAACCAGTTCATTTGCACTTGAAAGCAGCCATCTGTAGAAGCCAGCTTTGCCTAAGCAGATATGATTGCTAATAATGTGATATCCCTGTAGACTACAAAGCCCACACAGAGCTATTCAGTGTATAGTTCACAGCACTGGCATTAAATTAGTTATGCTGTACTGGTGTTAGACACACACAAAATCAAACTTAAAAATCGATCAACTCGATAACACACAAAGCAACACACTCCCATTACCACTGTTATTTTAGTTGAGTCCTAAAAGCTCCCAAATTTAATTTTGAAATTTACCAGCAACATAAAAGTAATTAGCATTGTGTATGGCCAGAAACATTGTATTAAATGCAAATTAGAAAAGACTAGAGCAATACAACACATATTTCCAAGGATAAGGGGTTTTTTCTAACCTTGATTTTAAAACAGACTAACAAGTAATAGGTTTGCTTTATAGGTACTTCAAAAAAATACAAAATTAATCATGCATAATCTGACTACGGAAGTTTGATGTTTAGACTCTCACACTGTGAAAAGCAAACAAAAATATAGAAGGAAAAGAGTTATAGATTAATTTAACAGCTATTAACTGATGCAGCTTCTCAGGGAAAACAGATCTGAACATCAAAAACTCTTACTGTCAAAATTTGAATCTTGGTTACATAAAGTGGTTTTTGACTGCAGAATATTAGATTTATTTATAGCTGGGATTTCACTTTACAGCTACAACTCTACTTCCCTTTTCATAAGGCAGTTCACATGCCGCAACGAACCAATTATACTGGGATTTTTTTCCCCTCACTTCCTGGGGTTCAAACAAACCTATTTAAAGTCCCGCTGCTCAGTATGATCTTCCTTAGTGATACCACTGAGAATAAGCTGAATTTGAAATCATAGTTTTTGCATACCTTTCAAGCTATCAAATGAAAACAATAAAGCTGAACCTTTTAAATTCTTTAACACGTTTTAGTGTGTAGGAACCTTCAAATGCTGAAATTGATTAAATCAAACTAATGTGCTTTATAATTACATTTTAATGAAATATGGATCTTAATAAAACATAAAAAATACCAAACAAAAAAATTGTATCTGTATGAAATAATGCTTCTCTGCTTAAACAAGGTGGAAATAATGCAGTAGTAACACAGAGAACTACAGCTTTTACAATGACATTTATTTGCATGTACGAGTTCATTTCATATTTAATAACTTCAAATCAAATATAATCCGTCAGCTGTAAGAAGGGCACAACTTTGGGCACCCAAGCAGTCTCTGCCCTCTAGTGTTGAGAAAGCAGATAAAACTCTCTCTTAACACAAAAGTGTCACTACAAAAAAGCATGAGCTCAAGACAAAGTTTTGCATTAAATATCTTCACTGTCTATTCAGAAGATAGTAACTAGGAACTTCAGCTATCACACTATATTTTCAAAGACTGCAGACAACTACGACTGGCCCCCTGACCAATTAAAAGTAAGGCATGGTATTTTTTACTATTTGAATAAGACACCAAAGGGTAATTGAATTTAAATACTGAAACAGTAAATTTTATTACTCTAACTATGCCTATAGGAGTTTAAGAGTGGCATCCACTAATCCTGAAAAAACAAAACCAAAAAGGTACATGTTGGTACTAGATATTTTCTTACTAATTTGCATCCCACATTCATAATACCTTCACTCCAAACTCCAAACAAGATGGCACAGTATTAGAAGAATTAGATTTTCTGTGTTTCTTGCATTTTCCTTTTAGAGGTTATTAAAAAATCTGGTATCTCACTGTAAAAATATGATTTTTCAAGAACAAGGTATTCTGAACGCTTATTAAATTCTGGACACACTAAGATCTAAACAAAGAAAAAAAAATTGCATAGCATTTGGTCTTAATGTAGACATTTAGTCCATAAATTGTCCTATCTTGGATACTGAAGTAGTTGCATTCCTCTTCAGTAAGTTGGTGTATTTGAATTCTTTCTGAAGTAAAAGATGAAAATAGATTTTGGTCTATTGCTAGAGGTGACTGTTAAGATCTGCTTAGCATCAGTAACTTCTTCCCAGTGACAAATAGACTTGAAATGGAAAAATGGCACACACAGAGGAAAGAAGAAGAAAAAGATGGGGAGCTCACCTTGACAGCTGCTTCTGAACCTCCTTCTTTAAAATCTTCATATTTCATTACTTCAGCCATAATGAATCCCTTTTCAAAATCTGTGTGAATCTTCCCTGCTGCCTGAGGAGCCTTCGTCCCTTTCTGTCAAAGGGAAGACCGGAAGAAAATTAATTGGCTTTAAGAAGACTGAACGCAGGAAAGAGGTTTCTCCTTTCTGATAAGCTTTGAGGATCCACTGAAACTTTGTTTCACATCAGTTAAGGTGTCAGGCATGCAGCTGGGCAATTCTCAATACTGGGACATACAAATAGATGCCTTTGCCACAGATAAACCAACTGGTATTAGAGAAGGGCAGCTTTGTTTTTCCTAATAGGTATCAACATTAGTATTGATTTTAGAAGCTCTGAGAGTGTTTTGTTGTAGGATTCACTTCGATCCCTCACTCTCCACATAAAAAGTGAGGAAAATAAAGATTTTAAAATAACTTTAAAATCTGAATTACTCAAGCCCTGCACTTAGACTCAAATAACTTCAAATAAATTACAACATTTATTGGTGAACCACATTTGTAATAAAAATTTATGGATCTCAAGCCTTACATATTATCTTAAGTTTTTATTTCAGAACAATTTTACTAAGTCTAATATGGAACAAAATAAGTATTCTTACAAAATGTTAACAACTGAATCACTAAAAAATAAAAAATCACAGGCAACTATTGTAAGATGATTTAAGTTTACGCAATAGAGGAGAATGCATTATAACTGCATGCTTTAAATTACAAGGACATACATCCTGTGCACATAGAACCATGGAGAGAAATTTGAGAAATAATGGTGACCTAAAGGCTGCTTAATAAAGCATGTTAAAGTGCTAAGGAGTCTGACAGTGTAAAGCACAGTTTTTACAATAAAAGATGTATTGGGTTAATATGGCTACTCACTGATGCTTACCTGACTAAATATCTTCGCACATTAAATCAAAGGTCCTTACAATCAGTCTTAAGATAAACCAGCTTTCAAATTTTCTAATAAAGAGCAAGCATTTCTCCCACTGAAAACAGTGGAGCTTCAGAATGTGCTTTGAAAAGCTATGGCAAGAAACAGAAAAACAGAACTTCTGCTTGCATATTATGGAAGCTATCTCAGGGACTTAAACTGGCAGCGATTATAAAAGGGTGATGAGATGAAAACGCTAAAAAAAATATAAACGTGCTTATAGGAAAATAACATATTAAAACATATACACAAACCTCCACAGCAGTATTAATAGAAATATAAATTTACTGAAAATTACATTGATTAATGAAAACAAATTAATTCCATTGAATGAAATTAGAAACAGCACTAAAATTCACTGCACAGCACTGAATACACTGATGCGAAAAATTACAGCTCAGTGACAGATCTGCATCTCCACAAGTCAACGTTTCTGTAATTTTTAAGACAGAGTTTGCAACTACGTGCATTTCAAAATATTTTTCAGTACTGATCTTGGTATTATAATATATTTACATTCAAAGGCAAACCACTACAGCTCAGCTCTTGATGTCCTCTGGGAATAAATTAGTCAATCTCTACAGCTATAATCACTCTACATCAATATTTCAAATTCCTAATATGATTTTAGGCATTACATAAGTTCCTGGATAAACATATAAAGCAACCAAAATAAACTAGGTCTGTGAGTCAGTAAAAGACCCGAATTACTGCACACTGACTTTAGGTTTTTGAGCCCAACTGTGTATCCATGAGGAATATAATGATGTTATATTGCTTTTATTGCTGAAAATGTAATCCGAGCAAAGCAAAGGAGGAATGAACCACCCGCAACCCAAACAAACTTAATGAATACAAAATGAAAAGCAACATCAATTTCACCGCAGACAAACCCAGTCACACAGATTAAGCAAGCACAATACTGGTACGTCTTATCTCTGACCACAGGAGGAGGGTAGACAGATTCTACAGGATGAAGAAATTCAGACTATGTAATAGGCAGAATCAATTGTTACCTGCCTCAATCAATGCAGCTCCACTTTCACTGTTCAGCAGCTCACAAATAATTAAAGTTATCCTGGACAAAAACCTCATCTGTAATGACTAGCTAACCGCCACCATGACAAACTTCAAAGTCAGTGATATCAATCTGAATTCAATAGTGTGGAACTGGATATAGCTGATGAATAAGTATGAATCTTACCCTGATGGTCCATGCACGCACTTCATCTGGGCCTGCAGTGAAAAAGTATTCTAGTTGGAGTGCTGCATATCCAGCCTTAATGATCTTTGCTAAAGCACTGAAAAAAAAAGCCACATTAATACAGTTCACTCAACATATACACATAAAACAGCTAAATACTCCATGTAGCCAATCTACATGGAAAGACATCACATATTTTGAAGACACTGCATTACTTTTAAACACACCAATAATCACAGTAGCCTATTTCTTTGAACTCTCTTCAGAAGAAATACTTTTTTACTGCAGCATCATAAAGACAGTATTTTGATTTGTTTATTTGTCAGTATACAGAAACATGGGATAAATTTAAATCGCCCTATCTTTTGGTCTCATGCAATTTCCAGGTCTCAGGTCATGAAAGAGTAGCAGTTTGACTGAAATTCAATATTGAAACAATTTATTGCAGTTCTTCAGAAAAATTATGGCAAAATTTTCTGCAACATTTTCTTCCCCATGGATGACGGAATAGTTTTGGTGATCATTCCTTCTCAAAAATATACATAACTAATACCTATGTTATAATTAAAACACTGTACAGAGATGACAGATGACAGTTAAAAACTTAATTTAAAATAAATCTTTTCACTCTGTCTCATGGTAAAGAAAGGAGAAGATTCTCTCTTTATAATGGTAATTACTCTGTCATTTATTATTCTATCAGCGCAAGCAATTAAATTACTGCAAGGAAATAGTTGATAATAAAGTGTAGGGAAAATGAATGCTAATTAACCTTTGTGTCATGTTCTCTTCCAGATACTTCTGTTTCTCCTCAGCACTCATATCTTGCAACTTGAGTTCCAAGGCCCCACTAAAAGGAATGACCAAAGCACCCGGGTCGTGCTTGTCCACCCACTCTTTAATTTTTATCAACCTGTAGACAACAAAGGGCACAACATTATCTTGTAGTGCATGCATGGCTGTACCACATTCATTATTATCAAGTAGCACATACATATTCATAAGAATTGCACGGTTTTATGATGCCATCTTTTTGTGTATTGCTTTCCAAGGTCAAGGCATTAACAGGCAGCAATTGCTTCAGGTGTACTCCATTAACATTTCACTGTTTCTTGGTTTCTGCCTGGCATTTAATCCATCAGAAATAAGCATAATTTGAGACAGTAACTACATTTTTGGTAGAGTTTAAATACTTGAAATCTAAAATGCTAACTGAATAAAACTTCATAGATCTGTGGACATACGTTTTTCCAAGAGTGATATTTATCAAATGCAGTAAAACTGACAGTCCTCAGTTTTTCCTCTGATTTTTTCGTTTTTGTCTTTAAGAAAACCAAACAAACCTCAGTGGCTAGGGCAGCTAATATTAGCAGACAGAAGAGAACACTACAGTCCATGAACTTCTAGATAGCAAGCAAGCACCTTGCTTTTTCTGGCTATTGATCTTAGAATATGCTACAGCTAATGAATACTGGGCCATGATCCTACTATTTTCCCCCACCTATCCTATCTCCCCACAACTAAGCTTCTAGGTATTATACTACATCCTAAGTATTCATTTTAAAACAAATAATTAATTTTTCCATTCATCTTCAGTAACTGGCAGTATCAGAAACAGTTGGCTGTACATCTAATTATTATTTTTTTTAGCTGAACAGAACTATGAATTTAGAACTACAGCTTTATGGGACTAGTTTTTGAACGTTCAATATTCTATTAAAAATTAAGAAAAAATCTTTGCAGCAATAGCTGATATTTAAAGAGTGTTTAAATACAGGCATCACATTAATTACTGCCAATACTTTTTATTTTTAATTTAAGAGAGATACTCATAAATTACCTGTGCAGAATTCAGTGTTATTTGCAGGGCACAATTTCTGAACAGGTACGAATGGTAAGAATGACAACTCTGAATGTGCAGTAAGAAAACTCAAGAGGCATGGGAATATTTCCTGTAGACTAAGACACAAAGTACAAAATACAGTACTTTGGGTGCTGTAGATGTTTCAGACCTGAAGCACCCAGCATACAACACAGGGCTTTATGCTTGCTGAGTTCTTTTCTTAGTCCTGCTAATCTCCAAGATTTAGGCTAAGGTTTTAACTGCTATTATACTGAAGTGCTTTGAAACTGTGGCCTGTAAACCTTTAAATAATCAATGCAAATGTCACTTCAGGAAAAAATGAACTGAACCACAAGTTCATCAACACACATTTGTCAAAGAAAATAGCAGGGGATCAGAGCTATTATGAGATTAAGTGCATGGCCCACTGAGTAGGGTTTTACATGGGACAAAGAATATAAAAGTTCACTCAACAGTTTTCACACGTTTGTTATATAAAGCTGGACTTCTATCATTTACTTATGTAAATACCCTATCAGTGGTTTTCAATCCTCATTATACTAATCTTTTTTTCCTCCAGTTATCCAATGAAAATACAGTCTGGTATCCAGGGCTGATACAGAAACACCATTGCCTTAAGAAACGTCTGATTAGAAAATCACAATAAAGGTACATTTCTGAATGTGACATGTGACATTTAACACCACTTCTAAAACCGACACATAGTTAACTCATTTATTTTAGCTAAAAAAGCTGGATATTAAAGTTCAGAGATTATCAATGCCCACCTTTTACAGAAAATTTACCTAGAAATCGATCAGTTATTCCCAAGTGTACTTCAACATCTGTGCATACAACTTTTTTAAAGAAAGTATCTAACACTGGTCTCTAGACTAATTAAGTGATGTACCACATAGAAATACAGAATGAAACACGCAAACTTGAAAAACTGAACTGAGCATGGAAGTGATGTGAAAAACTGGATCCAAATTCTGTTTGGTAAATATGGTCATTGTAACTAATAAACTAAGAACTATTGTGGAACAACAAGATAAGAAATAATTACTTTGGCTAAAACACCAATTCAGAATAATAATAGTCTTACGGCTGTCATTTTAACAGCTTTTCTATTGAGTCCTTAGAGGGATTATTTGCATTCCTCAGGTATTCTATTGTACAATTCAGATGAATAAAGACTTACAAATCATTCCTCTACCGCCAGTGTGAGACTTTGATCCAGTGAATACACCATTGTACCTTAACTATAATTGGCAAAAAACCTGACAGTGTAGAGCATCACAAGCTTAATAACAAAGGAGAATATCTCAAAGTGTTGACAGATGATCTTCATAATGCAGGAGCAGAGCTGGTACATTTTAGCAATAAATGAGCACTGAGGTCTAAAGGTCTCTGAAGTGACTGACATCAGACCTGCTACAGCCTCACTAAAAGAATAAGGTACTGCATCCCCCTCTGTACAGACAGTCGGGTTCTCTGCCTGAGTCTTTCACTTTTGTGACTTTCAGTGTCACAGGAATTACTAAAAAGTACCAAGGAATTCCCCTAAAAAATAAAGAAAACTAGAATAAGTAAATACTCAAATATAAATACCGACATATTTCTAAGTTAAATCTTCCCCAAAGTAAAAATGCTTGACTAATGATCAATGCAGTAATAGTACAAGTTTGCTTTTCTGTTAGGGATAACCAAATGTGGTAAACACACTTGGTTATATTCTCTTAGCAAATGGTAACAATTAATGTCAAAGTCTGATTTATTTGAGCACATATTTTTTTCCATGGAAATGCTCTATGTCTGTGAAAGGACAGGATTACTACTCCCATTTAGGCCTTGGATAAGCAAATCCTGGAGCATCTCTCCATTATTTCATCCTATACTTAATAATGAATCACAAAGGGTATTGGATTTAAGTCTGAGAGAAAAGACAATTAACCTTTGGGTTTTTTTAAAAATTATCAATTTTTAAAAAACCCAACACAGTAAAAATGTAACAAAATAAAATTTAAAAAATTATTAAAACTAAAACAAACAGTAGAATTGACAGAACCAATGACCGTGATGAACAGCTGGAACTACTTTAAGAAACAAGTGTGTATGCACAAAAGTATGGAAAAAGTAAAATGAAAACTATTAAAAACAGTGTACACATTAAAAGCAATTAAAAATATACTCCTTCTTAATTAGGTTTCTAAAAGTACAGCTATTAGTACAGTTAAAACTAAATTTTATTATAAAGCACAGAGCAGAATAATAACAGCAAGGGATCTTGCAGAGCATTTCTGGACATCCAACAGCCTTTTCCTATGGAGGTGGTTTGGTCCTTCCCCCCTGCCTCCTGGTGCTCTGTGGAAAGGAGGAGTGCACCAGCAGCAACTCTCAGAGGGTTCCTGAAGGGAAATTTGATTCTATTAATCAGAAATTGAAAAAATAACCTTTCTGGAAAAAAATAGAGACCCAATATATAGTAAGACAACTATTCATCCTGCGATGGCAAAAAGAAAAGCTCAAAGAAAAGATGAACTGAAAACACCAATAAAAATACAAAAGCCTTTGTAAAAACCTGACCTAAGGACAAAACTGACAAAAATAAAGCCAGACCTGAACAACTGGAAAGTGAAGACAGCACTCAAAATTCTGCCCAGTGAGAACAGCAAAGAGAAATTAAGATGCTCACCTCCACCTAAGACTGTTACTGTTGTTTGATAGGGAGATAAGGAACAAAACCATGTCAGCCTATCTCCTACTAATTCAGAAAAGTTTTACAGACCAAGATGGCTTTCTCTACTACTAGATCCCAAAATCTGACAAATGAAATATTTAAGGGAATTCCAGTTTTTAATTTTGCATCAGCCTGACAAGGAAAAAGTAAAAAAAAGAAGCAAGTGACTTCATGTACAAAAGGCTCAGGACTTCTTACATTGAATCAGGATGCAGAACAGACCTTAGAGAAAAGTTTAAGAATGAGAGTATTCACTGATAAGCCCAATAAGCAGAGGCCCAGACAGAGGAACTGTGCAGAAGGGAGTGCCTTCATTTTAAAATGGTGATGGTTCCTGAGGCAGAAGAAACCAAATCCTGCAGACAACCAAAATAAAGAGGTAAAAAAGTTGCAGAACATACATTAACTATAAATCAATATTTGACAGAGTTTCACATGAGAGATCCAGCTGGGAACAGAGACAGAGTTCAGATGGAACTCAGAAGTAGTGATGGAAGAGAGAGGCTGAAGAGAGAACTTAAGCTCAGTGGACACCTGCAAGACAAGATGATCTGAAAAACTGACCCCTGAGAAGAACAATGATTTGTGAAAGTATGCTTTTGTACAAACAAGACAAAAAAAAATCCCCCATCTAACACACGGAAGAGAAACCACTGTTTTTCTGTTCTACACCTGAACTACAAGTTCAGAAATCAGCAGAAACAAAACAGCATGGCAGGGATGAAGAAAATACCAGACAGCACGACAAGAAGGAAAGAAACAAACGTAGATAATAGGATCAAAAGTGATCAAAAGATACAAAAGACTGGAAAAAAAGCCCTACAGATAGGAGTGAGAACAAGATCACCTAGCAATTCAAGCAGCCTCTTCTCATTGGCAGTTCTGAGCAACCCTGGATTTTTAAAACCTTCCAAACTCAATCTGTTTACTGCTTTGTTCCCCAGCTTTCCACACATGCAGCCTAAGCCACCTGTATTGCAATTTAAATGCATTGGTCTAACTGAGCCTATTACGGACTGGGAATGCACACTCACTATTTCTTTACAGCTGCATTTCACACATTTAAAAGCTGTGTGGTTTTGCTTCTTATAGTTTGAGCTTTCCTTGTAAGCCATGTATAGCTTCTAACTTTGAACCTTTTTCTGGACACTCTCCAATTGGTCTAAAAGCTCTTGGAAGCATGCAGCACCTACTATAGCCCTCAGAGCTCTCAATAATAATGTTTTACAAGTATTAAAAATAGCTAGAGGATTTTTTTTTCTTTTTATAAAACCCAGTTTAACATTTGCTTTCTTCTTACAGCACTGCAACATTATCTCATGCTCAGTTTATAGCTTATTGTATGACCCTGCTTGACTAACTGTTCTTAATACTGTATTTCCATAGCTGATTACTCCTGCATAAAATAATTCTCAGAAGTTGCACCTTAGCTCTTTTTTTCCTAATGATTTCTTCTATTTCTTGAGATGCTCCTAAATTCTGATTTTGTCCTATACATACCCAGACATCTCCTAGTTTGGGGTCATCTGCAGATTTAACAAGAATGCTCATCACTGAGCTCATTAATGGAAATAAGTAACAGTCTTCAACCAGCAGCTGTTCCTGCAGATCTTATAATGAGATATTCTTCCACTGGAAAGTGAACCACTGATAACTGTGGTCTGTGTGTTATCTTCCAGCAGTCTCTTACACTCAACTTCTAGTAGCTTCCTTCTTGCCATTATTCCCTATCCTGTTTATGAGAATGTTGTATGGCACTGAAGCCTAATAAATATCCCAGTATGTTGTGAAATACACTTTTCCACCATATGCAAGACCATTAAATGTATCACAAACAAAATACTAGTTAAATTACAATTTAGACAAGTAACAGCAAATGTGAATTTATAAACACAACTGGATTACTTCCAGGTGATTAAAAACAGTTGAATTATTCCAACATTTTTCTTGAAATTAAAGGAAAATTCCTTGACTTGTTTCTTCTTTCGTCTTTGTGGCTTTTTTAAGAAGCCTCACCCATTATCCACAACTTATCTAAAAAGACGATAAATTAGGTAATTTATTATTTTTTTTTTTTTTTTTTGGCCAGGTTTAGCTGATTTGGTGGGATGGGAGAAGACCTAATTCACCTGATCACCAGCACTGAGTGACTTCACAAAGGCCAGGTTCCCAGTGCTGTACATAGATTCATAAGCATATGTACTCATAAGAAACATTCACAGCTTCAGTAAGCTTTAAGTCCAAGTTTATATATCAACAAAGAACAGAATGGTGAAAATGGTGAATCCAATGTATACAATAATTTTGCATCACATGATAGGTTAGTGGCAGAAGTTTAGAACAGGAAGCAGAAAGCCCAGGTAGTACTCAGATGTCAGCAATCAATATGCTGAACTCTTAATGCCTTTTTTAGGGTACCCTTTTACTCTTACACTCCATGAAAATAAAGGAAGACTAAAGAGGAAAACAGTGAAGAATAACAAGGTAATTTGTTCCCCACCATGATAGTTTGCTGTTCATGAAGATGACAAATCCACAGAGGGTTCGGGAGTACCTGTTACCAACCTAGGCAATCCCATTTCAACTTGTCAGTGACAATTATCTTTTTTTTTTTTTTTTTTAATTCCCCTCTCCCAAATGGCCAGGAGGAACACAACAAACCTTACATTTCAACAGGCCATTCCCCACTTCCCCTTTCTCCAACAGGTTGACTTGAGCCTTGAAACACACAGTGGAATAGTCCTTAAAATCCTTTACCACAACATTTTTGGGGACTTGTGCCACATCCCATGATCTTACACACCTTATGACAGAAAAGGCACACAAAATACCTCATTCTACTGCACTTTTAAACTCCATTATAATAAGTTACTTCCTCTTGGAATTAGTCCAGAGGAGGACCACAAAGATGACCAGAAGGCTGGAGCACCTTTCTGTGAAGACAGGCTGAGAAGGTTGGGGCTGTTCAGCCTGGAGAAGAAAAGGCTCCAGGGAGACCTTAGAGTGGCTTTCCAGTACCTGAAAGTCCTACAGCAAAGCTGGAGGGACTTTTTATAAGGGCATAAAATGATAGGACAAGGGTAATGGTTTTAAGCTGGAAGGGGGTAGATTTAGGTTAGACATTAGGAAGAAATTCTTTGCTGTGAGGGTGGAGAGAGACTGGAACAAGCTGCCCAGAGGAGCTGTGGCTGCCCAGTCTCTGGAAGTGTTCAAGGAGAGACTGGATGGAACTTCAAGCAACCTGCTCCAATGGGAAGGTGTTCCTGCCCTTCCAACCCAAACCATTCTATGATTCAACTGATACTGTACCAAGTAAAGAAGTTCCTGATCAACACTGTCTTTTGCCATTTCTTACAGATGTGTTCATAACTTTCCTTAACATTCTCCTTTGAAACATAAGTAATCCCAGGCTCTCTGCCTCATGTGTGTCAAAGCAAGTTTTTCCAGGACCTTGATCTCTATCACTGCCTTTATCTTATATCCCCTATAATTCTGCAAAATCATTTATTAGATGGGGTGACCAGTATTGCACCTACTATTTTAGTTCACGTTACAGACCAGATTCTAAAGATATATTATTGCAACCTGGACACAAGTTTCTTATCCCATTCCTTATCCATCTAGATGTCACACTTGCTTTTCTGACACCAGCTGCACAGGGAGGAGAGGCCAGCACCCCTTGCAGCATACTCAAGCTGTTCACCAACAAAAATAATCTGGCAAAAAAAAAAATTGGGGGGCGGAGGAGGAGAGGGGCAGAGGAGTGAAAATTTATTTATTTATCTGCCCTTCCCACATTTTTTCTTTCAAACTGGACCAATTCACTTTCCCATGTATCCTTACAACTGGTTGTGCCAATACAACTAAAGAACAGGTAAAGACTGCCAAGGATGGGAGTGTCTTAAGTTAGCCTACCCTCAGAAAAAGAGCAATGCCATGAAGCCAAGTTCAGTAAGGAATTTTGGTAGCTTTTATTGGAGAATGCTTGTAAATGGAATGACTCTGAAGTGAAAATTATCCCATATGAGATCACTGAAAACCAGATTCTTAAAGGCAGAAAAAAATATTAAATGATGGGGGGAAAACCAAGGCAATATCCTGGAAATTCATATGAAAGTACTCCATGACCTCAAGACACAATACTGTCAACAAACTGCCTAACAAAACATGGAACAGTGATCAGTTTATCTGGTCTAGAAAGCTACCTGGATATATTAGCTGTTTAATGGTATGTTAAAAACACACACAGAGATAGCACCACACTTAGAACTTCATACTATCAACCCCACTTCTTGAAAGTACTTCTTACAAAGATATGGCTTAACTAACATGAAACATTTCTTTTTGGGGGCTTTGCAAGATACTGAAACTGTGAAAGAAGTAATACCACAGAACATTGTATTACCTGTAAATAGAGTACAGATAGCAGTTAATAGACAAAGCACTTTTATAATTAGGAGAAATAATGCATGCATAATAACGTTGCTGACCTACAACCAAGTTTTAATGAAAAACTACCAAGTTGGTGACAAGAGAGAGAAAGCAGTCAGCAGGGTGAAGAAGGTGATTCTTCCCCTCTATGCCACTCTGGTGAGACCCAGCCTGGAGTAGTGTGTCCAGCTCTGGAGTCCTCAGCAGAGGAAAGACATGGAAAAACCCTGTTGGAGAGGGTTCAGAAGAGGGCCACAAAATTTTTGAGGGCTGAAACACCTCTCCCATAAGGAAAGGCTGAGAGAGTTGGGGGTTGTTCAGCCTGGAGAAAAGAAGGCTCTGGGGAGAACTACAGCAGCCTTTCAATAACTGAAGAGGGCCTACAAAAAAGATGGGGACTAACTTTTTGGTAGGGCCTGTAGTAACAGGACAAGGGGTAAGCATTTAAACTTAAAGAAGATAGATTTAGACTAGTTATACAGAAGAATTATTTTATGCTGAGGGGGAACAGGTTGCCCAAAAAGGTGGCAGAGGTCCCTTCCAACTCCAGCCACTCTATGATTCCATAGAAGAGGTACAATAACCCAAAATTACTTTTCCAACTAATCTGTGTAAGAGCTAACAATAAGAGAAGATTTTTCAGCACTATATACAGCAAACTCCATCTAATAAAAGGTCAGTCAAGGTAACTCTATTTTAAACATTTATAATAAGTATAATTCATGAAGAATACAGATCTCAAAATCCATTTTTAAAACACTTGTTTCTGGTCTAATTTTAAAGACTTCAGAAATACCTCTTTATCCAAACTGTGTTAAAGTGATCAAACCCCACTGCGACTTAAACAATAAGGAAAATGGTACCACACTGCTGCTGGAGCACCTGCTGGTATGTGAGAGGCTTACAGTGTTGACTTCTCATTGGTCTGATAATTCTGAAAATTAATTCTGTCTTAACTAACAAAAAAAATTTAAAAAAACCACAAAACCAAACAAACATAAAAAAACCCCAAACAAACAAACTGTAGCTATTGCTGACAGCGACCACCAGGCACAGTGAAGACTGAACTACTGATGAGGCTGCACAACAATGCTGACTGCAACAAATCCTGCACATTACATTTCATAGTTACAGCATAACAGGCTCCCCTTGAAGCACATATGCTCTGCACTGAAAAAATGCCTTTGGAAAGTCAAATCTTGTTGTTCTTTCTTTTATCATGTATGAAATGCAGAGTTTTGAAATGTTATTTTGAAGACAACAACAAAATAATTTAAGAAATGGCTGTTTGTAAATTACAGCAGAAGGAGCAAATCTCAGCCACAAGACATGCAAAATGATGAAGATTGAGGTAACTGCTAGAGATCATCAGAAAGAATCCCTGTTCCATAGTCAAGTTTACATTATAGCATAATAATTTTGTCTCTTGACAGAGCTTCTTATATCACATGGCAAACTCTATTCTGAAGGGTCTTGTACAAAAAAGGTAGGACAATTTATTTCAATGCTATTATAGCAAACTTGCAAATAAGTAATACCATAAAAAGGATTAAGGAGAATATTTTATCGAAACACATGTGATGCCTTAAGAGAAACTTTATATGTAATGCACAATGGACAACACCATTTTTAATTTACATTCTTTGATTCTTCTATATACTGTGTGCACACAAGCAAATATAACACCGTATCCTAACAAAAAATATGAAACTTCCGCATAATGAAATAAATACATACTAAAAACTCTTTAAATAAGAACCTATAAAGAATAATTGGGAATATATTCCACTAGTGCCAATTAAAAATGCTGCAATGAGTAACAAATACAGACTGCAATGTGTTAATTCTGGCTTTCACAGAAGGTCACACAATTTAATGAAACCTAAACAAACTTGGTCAGAATATTCCCACCTCAGTTCTCTTAGTGATATGCCCTCTCCAGCTCACACATGATAGAGGAGAAGCCTTCCTTGCTTCTCCAGAATTAGTCTGTGTGATCTTAATTGCAGAGCCCCTCCAGATCACAGACTTCACATAAATGTTCTCTTCCCCCCTCCATCAGCTGTTAAGGACTCTGCAAATATTCAAATTGCAAGAGTCAAATACTACCCTAAAACAAGCATTAGATTTAAGAAGATAAACCCTGCTTATTCCTCTGCCCTCTCACACCATTACCAAATACTAACATTTTGTGATAACATGATACTATGAGTGATGCTTTAAGGAACAACTTGAACAAGACTAGTAGTAAGAATAATAGCAGCTGATGATACTGCACTAAGTTGGAAGGGATGGAGGCCTTGTTGAAGAAAGGATCAGACTTGTTATTAGTCTGGAATATACTACTCAATAGATCAGAAATTAACTCTGATATTTAACCAGAGAAAGAGCATCATCTAAACTCTCAGTATAAGAGTTCCTTAGTTCAATGGTTAATATTCAAAATACAGCACCTCAAAGAATACAAGGCTTAGTTTCAGACACCTCATTTAGATACTTAAATTTGCTTTGCTCCCTGTATGGTTAATGAAGCAGGAGGCTCTTCTGAGGGCAACTCAGAGCATTTAAATTAGGGCTCCTGTTCTCACTTTCTTCTTAAAGCATCTTCCTTCTCCTCTTTTCATAAAGCTGCTTTAAAAACTAACCCTGACCTTAAGTGCCCAAGATGCATACATAAAATTATGTGGTGTGCTCCAGTCTTACCTCCTGCTGACACATTTCCCCAAAATACTGTCTAATAAATAAAACAGCATACACTGTACTGTCATATGAACACATCCATGTCCAAGTAAAACACCAAACGAGTTAAGGATTTCCACAGTGTGCAGAGATGCCTTGTATAAAATACACTTCACTAATTTGAAAAGCTGTCACAAAAATGTTCAGTTCTACAGACACAGTCTGTTTATCTGTCTAAACTATGGTGAAATGGAAAAAAAATCAATATCTGAATCATCTACTAAAACATACTTGTCCTAGGGGAACAACTAACTTGGAGGGGTTTTTTTCCAAAAACAGGAATAAGTATCTGGATCAGTGTCTGAAATTACACTCCATTTATCTGACAAACTGTAAAGGATGTGTTAGACATGAAAATTTTTATTGCTAAAAATGGAATGAAGTGAATTTCTGTCAGAAATAAATACTCCTATTCTGTGGGTGGGTGTGTGAAAGACATCTTTATTTGCAAACACAAAACTAATATTTATTTATTATAAAAGTGCTAGTTCACCTATCTTCATTTTCTTATCAATTATGGAATTATGATGCAATGCTCCCAGCAATTTTAACAACAAAAAATTGACTGAAAAGAAGCACCACCTTGAAGTTCCAGTGCTCTGTGCTGTTTCACCCTTACAAACACTAGCACTAACAACAACAGGATGAAAACATCAAACCTAAAATACAAGCTAGTTTAACTTTTACCACTTGGCCCAGAAACCATTTCTCAATGGAAAGTCAGAACATAAACCCAAAAACATACTAATTCATGTTTAGTCTCCTCTGAGTAAAGAAAAGGCTCTATGTGTAGTGGCATACATGATAGTTGTCAACATAAATGAAAATGTTCATGAATAAAAAACAGGCTGTGGAAAGAGCTAATTATAATATTAATATCAATCGCTAGCTTGCGCTTGCAAATCTCTCATATCATATAAATGCATTGTTTTTGACATTTCTCTGTAGCTAAACATCACATCATTTCACTTTTTCGAAGTAGTTCAAATATGCATGGGATATAGTACCAGGAATGTGTTCTGATCTACAGTTACACCAAAAAAGAAAAAATCCCTATGACACAAATGTGCATTCTTATTGAAGATTAATCTAAAATATTATCAGCCCTCAAGTAAAAAAAGAATCTAGACTTGTAACAGCTTCTATAAAATGATTTCTACTTTCTGTATATTCACCCTTTCTATCCAAAACAGCAGTTGAAAACACTTCACCCAATCATGCAATTGAAAACTAAAGCAACACATACACTCAGAACAATGGTGAAGTTGTGAATTATTCAACTTGCATCCAGATGTTTTCTTACCATTAGAAACATTGCTTATTTGCTTAGAGCAATCACTCTCTCTAGCGTGAGTTCTAAGAAGGTTTCATCAACCAATAAAAAGTACCGTTTAATGCACAAAGATTCTTCTTCCATTTTAGAAGAGACATTAAGTTTGGAAAAGCCCTTCTCAACAGGCAAGAACCCTACTAAATGATAAACAATAACAAAACATCCTCGCCAAAGGAAAAATACTGAAAAAACCCATAGTGGGCAGTTATTCTAGGACATGATAGTTAACTAATTTCTCCATCAAAGAGTCACTTAATAAGTGTCACTTAAACAGACAGATTCAATGCTATTTTATACTTAGTTTGGTTGAGCAATGACACCATCAAAGAAGAAATGATCACAGAAAATAACCTTGGTAAACACAAGTAATTCCATTTAAAGGAAAAAATAAAGCATCCTGTGATAAATTTATTCTCTCATTGATATGAGATATAATTTTCTATGCGGGAGAACTATAAAGTATTTCATATTGTGCTGTTTGTGAAACTACCTATTCAGCCAGAGAAGAGGGAGAAGTGGATTTGTGCAGACTGATCTGTCAACAGGAAAACAAACTGGTGTTTAAGGATATCGTTCATCAAGTTTTACAAATATCAAACAGGACTGATATTGTTTAAGAACATTAATGATTTTGACACAAACATCAGTTGCATGCAAAGTTTGTATTTGATACAAGAGCAGGACACATTTTCCTTGAGGAAAGTCATCATCATCATCAATTGGAAGTGACACAGAAGGGGAATCATGATGGGTGAAGTATTCTTTAGAGCATCTCTAAGTCACCAAGACAACACAATAAGAAAAAGACAAATGCAACCTAGAGATCCTACTAGGAAATGCTTCCCTCTGTTTAAACAGGACGAATTAGGTCTGCATATAAGGTATTCATGAAAGCATTTGGAATCCTATGTGCATCTGTGGTCAGCTAAATTCAGAACAGCTCTAAAATCAGCAGAGGAATGGAAACCTCACGTTAATGACAGACACAGAGAGAAAACTGATAATGCCTGCTTTAAATAAACACTGGAAGTAAACACCAATTACATAAGATACTGTTTAATCTACAGAACAAAGCTGCCAGAACCACCAATGAAATAAACTAGCCATGGAAATACATAGGCTGGAAATTAGTAGAACATTTTCAACCCAAGACAGCATCAAGGTGCTGTGAACAGCCTCTCAATACTAAGTGCAAACCAATTAGCTGCTGTTAAAAAAGCACACCTTAATTAATTTATATATATCATTATAATAGGTAGCTACCAGCAATGACTGGCTCTGTACTGAAGGCAGAGGCGGGATTGCAGTTATTTAGGGATTACCACATAGTTACAAGGAAGCACTACACTTGGTGAATTCAGAAGTATATAAAAGCTACCCAGAAATAGACAAAGCAGTCTCAGAATCATACAAATCAAGTTCCCACATGTTTTGTAAAATGTCAGCATCTCCACTAGAGAAAAGGAAGACTTCAACCATTACATAGTTTCCTTGGCTGCAGCTAGCCAGCAGCATTAGTCTGGCAGAATGACTATCAAGCAAAAAGTCCTCCCAAGATGGTATCTGCTACTCACTGCACCATGTCACTGATTTTTAAACTGAGTATAGATTAGGTATCACTGTTGTAAGGAAACAAGACACAAACTCTTAGAAAACCAGACTTCAGAACTCAGCCTCTCAGAAAACTGGTCTTCAGGATTTCTGCTCTTCCAAAATAAAATGTACTAGAAGTCAAAAGTAGTCCTTGACATGATGTATGGTTACCAGTACCACCCGTGAGGAGAGCATGGGCGCGGCAGAAGAGGTGCTGCAGTACTTGTACCAAAGCTTGGCAGTAACTTCTAAATTTGCTCAAGGTATTTTTTTTTAAATAGCACTAATGAAAACACTGGGATTTCTTATCCTACTTATCCAAATTAAGAAAATGTAGAATTTTTTTTTTTTTAACGTGTGAAAATTTAACAGAATTTTTTTATTTGGTACCACAGACAGAAACGTGAGATAAAGAAGTAAAATCCAGTTCTCTGTCACCAAATCTCCAGGCATGTAAAATGCCTTTAACATAAAGCCAGCCCTTGTCCTCTTCCAGTTCTACATTAGTATCAGTTCTGCTCCAGAGGAAGGGAGTCCCATCATCAGAAGTCTTCTACCCTACCCAGCCCTATTGCATTAAGAGCAAGCTTGATCTTTGCATGGAGCAAGACAAGGCTGACTGTAAAGGATAGGGAGATGTTTGTTATACCCACGAGCAGACAACTCACTGGGGCAGGGTGCAGGTTCTGAAATGCATTGGCAGCCTTCATTCTGATGTTTCTGATGTTTTCTAACTTCAGTGCTTCTCAATGCAACATCAAAATACTTAATATAGCTGTACATAATTGCCAATTTCTAAAAAGGAAACCCATAAACATGTGAAATTATAAACTGAATGCACTCATTACATACCATTACACAACTCTTTGAGCTAATGGAGCTACAGTTCACATTCACTCCTGTAACAGATGGGAAGCTACAAGAGGGAAGGTGTTCTGCTGTAAGATGTCATAGATACTTGCAGAGAGCACAGAAACAAAATGACACAGTACCTCTGAATTTCATGTCATGTTTTATAAGGAGAAAAATTTATTGAGTATTGTCTCTTCCAACCTTTAGAAGTCTTTAGACTTCTCTTTAGAAGTCTTCTTCTAAAATATGTCCCCTTTTCCATTCCATCCAACAGTTCTTCACATTCTGTTGCTCACTCTGGTTTCTTTTCTCAGTGTAATTCTCTAGTCTTCAAAACATTCCATCCTGCTCCAACAGCTCTTTAGCTAGATGCTTCCAAATGTGACCCACAAAATGTACATTCCTTCATTCAAGTCACACCTTCTCCCAGCTTTTGCTAACTCCCACACTGCTGCTTCCTTTTATCTCATCTGTGGGGTTAACAATTCTGGTCCTGGCCAGGGACCCACCTCCTACTCAGTGTCCTTCCTTCCTCAACATACAGAGGTAACATCTGGATCAGAGGCACTTCCAAATTCCTGTTATGTCTGCTCAGTTCTTTAGTTACCGCTATTTCAAAGACAAATGCTTTAGTCACTGTATATATCACAGTATTTAGCACTACATTAGCTATTTACCACTCCACTTTCTTACATTTTGTTTAAAAATCATACAAATATTGAAATTTTTAAATTTGTGTTCTGCACAAAAACAACGCATTTAATGATTTTTCCCAATAAGATGAGGAAAAAGTAACAGACTGAAAAGAACTAGGCTCAGGAACAAACTATCATTAAAAAAAAAAAAAAAAGAAAATAAAATCTACTGTATAGCTACTAACGTACCGGAGACACAAAAAGAATTCAGTAAAGGTATTGTATCTTATCAGATATATACAGTAATATTTGCTTTAAAGAAGTATTCAATACAAGCCATTCAGTAGAGTCTAGAAAAGCACAGAAGACACACTTGTACTTCTATTGCCTTCGCTTATCAGATTAAAGCTTCTCACAGTAAAGCTAACACTGCATCCTTCCTAGAAATATAAATTTCTCTCAGAAAAAGATGCAATTGATAGGTTCTCTAGCATGTTCACCTTGTTATTCTATGCTGTGATTGTGGTACACACCATTGGAGCACACAACAAGAAATGCCAAGAGTGCAGAAGCCTTGACACGACTCAATATTCTAGCTGTAGCTGCATGTGTCCTCATTTTGCTATTTACTACAAAGAAACCCCAACTGCACATTACATATCAATCAGAAAGAGGATACTATTTTTTAATGAAAATAATGCAAAGTATGGAATTTCACAGTGATGAGATGTCTAAAACAGAAGTATTTCCCCAGCTAACAATAACAAAATACTACATAATAAACATTTATGGGGAAAGCACCTACTGAATTTGCACAAAACTTACATGTTGCAATTTTCAGAAAAGCACCACACTACATATCCATTCCATTCATTCAGAAGCAACCTAGATTCAGTACTATAGAAACTGAAGGTACTGCTCAATGCAATGATTCATAGTTTCCCTAATAGAAAGATTCAGCAGTTTTCAGTCGAGACCTTTATTCCTTCTCTGAATAAATGATGCCTGAAATTTTTATTCTTGTTCTAATGGAATTTCAATGGCCTTCACTGCAAATCTACTGGAAATTTTCGCATATTAAGTGGAAAAAATTAAATGATGTTAACCACATTTTAATGTGATTAAGGATGACAGGGTCATTATTTCTGCTAATCACTCAGTTTAAAAAGCTCAAAACTTTGTAACAGCGACATTTTCTCTGTTTTTCAGTATGTCTACAGCAGCTGAGAATTAAAGCCCCCACAAATATAAAACACAGTACATATCATAAAAAAGGATATATAGCAAGTGTTTTCTGCAATCTGTGAATGGATTTTACGACAATTAATCTCAATATTGAAAAAGAAGGGGGTAGAAATCAATCTCACAAATGTATACCCCTTTACTTCTTCTGTCATCCTCAATCAAAAGACAAAATACAGCAAAGAAGAATATGTCTCTTTTCTTGTAGCTCCTTTCATGAAAAACAGAAAATATTTCTGCAAGTCTTTACCTTAAACCAAAAGGTACATATAATCACTGCAAATAATTTCTCAGAAACGTGCCTACTGTTCCATTTTGGTGGGCACAAGCTGGAATATAGGCATGAAACAGTGAAACAGAGGCAAGTGGCAATGATGAAGAGCAAACAGTACACAGTTTTCACAGTGTCTAGTAGTTTCCTCTCATGGAGGATCAACAACAGAACAGAAAATAAAGGAGACTGGATCTATGGTCACTGGCTCAGCTTGAGAGCCAGAGCCTTGCAGCCAGCCCTGCCTGCTCTTGCTCAAAGATCTGCCATGGAGAACAGCACTGAACCCCGCTGGAGCAACTCTTCAGGATCAATAACAGCAAAGAGAAGCCTTGAGGGTGGTCTAAGAGGGTGGTGGAAGGACTCAGACTGAAAAACAGACTTTAGTTTGTCACATTCACACTACCAGAGGAGGGGGCATGTTCCTTGCAGGATTTATTTTTTGTTTCTTTCTGAGTGTGAGGAGGCTCAGAGTTTCCGTTTGGCTTGGGCTTTAGGCTTTTTGTAGGATAAGCATTTCCTGTAAAGATCACCACTCTATTCCCTGTCTAATAATTACTATCACCCTCTGTGGATCCACATTTCTGGAGGACCTGTACCTCTCATGCCATGTTATCTCTCTCTTCACAAACGAAAAACTTACAGATGATTTTAAAAATTTGGAAGAAGAAAAAAAAAAAAAAACAACCCACCAACATTTCGGCATCCAAACCCATTTTTCTACATAATAATTTTTTTAAAAAACACTTTTTTTACAGTTACTTTAAAAGAGACTGAACTGCAGACAGGCTGACTTACATTGATCATTCCCATCTGGTTTAATAGATACATTTCAACCTCACCGAATCACTAAAAATAAAAACTGTATTACAGCTGCTTCTTGAATTACAAAAAAAAAAAAAAAAACCAAAAAAAAAACCAAACCAAAACCCAAACCAAAAACCAACATTAAAAAAAAAATATTAAAGAAGATCATTACCTTCTTAACCTTAAGGTACGTGAAATTTATCCTGCCCATTCCTTGGCAAAGTATCCAATCACATACACAGAGACTTTTACATCTACTTCATGATTACAACAAAAAATGCCGAAGAAAAGGCAGCAATTAATCATACGCAAGTCTTTTCACAGAAGACTTCTACCTTCATATCTAACATGTACTGCTAAATCTCTTATTTCAACAGCCATCAGCTTTTTTTCCTAAAGACCATTTGCTTCCTGCCTGAGTACTTTCCATAACCAGAAAAAAAAAAAAAAAAAAAAAAAAGCCCAACAGCATTAGATCATTTACGATCAAGGGCAAACTACGTTAACATCAATATCATATTTCAGCTGCAGTTTGCAACGTTCCCAAAGAGAAAACATTACTGGTATTGTTGGACTTCCTAGTTTTCGTGTGAAGCCATGCACTAGCACATCAACTAACAACCTCACTGAATTCTTGTGCTCATCTAAGAAGGGACCCTGCTGAATGTCCTAATGCATCTTATTGTGAATCTTCAGCAAATAAAACTTCATGTATGAGCTCATGATGTGCTTTGCTGCTGGAAAGTCACAGGCTCTGTGGGAAGCTTTTTATCTTCCCAGCAGTCAGTTCTCCGAGAACATCAGTGCAGCTACTGTAGTTACCTGTAGATTACTTGTATTTTCTCACATCTGTGTCCAGCAATCTAAACCATGATGATAAAGGGTCATTAGGTTTTGAGTGAGGAAGGGGATGGACTAGACAATTTGCTCTGATAAGCTCCTTGTTGTGAGTGCCAGTTTAGAATGTGAAATTCAGGGTTATGCACATTCTCAACTCAAAAACTAGTGCTCTCAGAGCTCAAATTAAAAATCATACTCAGCCCATCTTAAACTAAACAAACACACCTTACCTGAATTTTTTTACAGCTAATAATATTGCAATAAAAGAATTCTGTCATGGTAAGAAGGACATCAACTGTCTATTAGCCACAAAAGAATTCAGGTACAATTACCAAGATAACTGCTGTTCAGAGCACAGCAAAGCAATTTCCCACAGTGGGACTTACAGTTCAATTTACCAGTTGGGCAAATATTTTGTGCTCTGTAGTGGTCTACAGAGTTAACAGTCACCTGTAACATTTGAGCAGTGTTATGCTTGGAGAAAACTTCTTCAACTTAAACTGGTGTTTCAGCTTTAGCTGTTCCCATGAATACACATTTTTTTCCTCCAAGCCTGTTCTAACTACTTTAAGGTTTTTAAGTTAACATTAATGCAAATCTATGAAAGACCCCATGGTTCAATTTCCCATTCCAAGCTACTCACAATGAGGTCCTGTAAGTTAAAGGCTACTTGAAAGAGGTATGAGAGTAAGTACAATGTCACCTATAAAATTATGTTTGTCCTCAAATATCTTCATGAGGTGGTAACAGGCTGGTTTTCCTTATGGGGTACTCTTAATTCAGTAAAATAATCAAAACATGATCACGAGTTAGACATTGTCACAAATGGAGAGACATGTATCCACAAATGGCAGAAGGACACATTTTCATATGCAGAAAACACAGATCATACCATGAATACAGTATACGGTGAGACTGCTCCAATGACATGGTCAGGGACAGAGCTGTAAGAATCCTTTAAAACATTTATAGTGAAATTTTCTGTGGAACTCTAATTATGGTATTACATTAGTCAATAAACAAATATAAAGGAAGGCAAAGGAGCCTTCAAATATTTCTTTGTCAACACACAAATTGTCACAAGAAAATCAGAGACTTAGGAGTATGAAGAATATAACTACTATACTTCCCTCTTCTCAAAATTAAAGATTAAAATAATTACCATTCAAACATTAACTCATCAGCTTAGATAGTTCAAACGGGATTTTTTTCCACTGCCCTTGCACAGATGATGATATCCTGCTATGTTGCTTTTGAGTCTTAATTTCAAGTCAGTGAAGAAAAACATAAGGCTAATATTTTTCACAAAATATTAGGCCTATTTCCAAAGTAGAATAATAGTAACAATGTGTGCTCATGGTGGATTTTTCAGCAAGATTCAAAGACAGCATTTGAAAAAGAGCATTTTAATTTTAATTTTAGCCCCTACTTATATTTTGTACATACACATCTGATGGTTCTGACTTCTGCAAGTGGACTAGCTACATACACCACTTGTATTTATTTTTTTTTTATTACTGCATGGCCTTTAATAAAAATCCAACATTTTGAGAACTAATGTTAACAGTCTGCATCATCAGAGAAAATCAATCCTTAATAATTATTCATACGCCAAGTAACTGTAAACCCAAATCATTTCAGAAGACCTGAATGTGTCAAGAACTTTGACAATTATGACTGGAGCCAGGAAACTGTAGCACTGCAGAATTTCTTATGAATTTTGCTAGTTACTTTTTATAAATGCTGTCCTAGATGACAGCTTAATGTGTACCACATGCAATATTTATTCTTCTTCAGTGTCAGACTGTCTAGCCATCCAAGGGAATACAAAGAATGTCACTTATTAGGATAAAAGCACAAGGAAGGTAATCAAGGACACATGTAACATCAGCCAATCATGCCCTATTTCAACATCCTATTCCATTCATAACAGTTCAACAATTACTTGCTTACTGATAACTTGCTTTCAGGCTGTTTGTGTTCCCCATAATGGTGGCTTGCATTTATTTTGCTCTTTAGAATTGGGTACTTGCTGTGCCATGCATGTTTGTCAAAACTTTCTATCTTCTGTCAGAAATAGCTTTAGCATCTCAAATAATTTCTGTTTGTCAGAAATCAGTAATGGAACAATCTAGTTACCTTCTGTGTCAGAAGAGCACTAACATAACTAGAAACCAGAAACAAAAGGCTACCACAAAACCACACACTGCTCCAAGACAGGCAGCTAAAACCATGTTACTGTTTAATATACTTAGATACTATAACCATCATTATGGAAAACCGAATACAGAAATTAGATTTAACAAGATTGGAAAAGCATGCAGACATTATCTCTCCTTTTTAAGCTTGAATAACTAAATTCCTTGGTACTTCTCTGTCTCCTTACCATATTTTTACTTCTTTATTTTACCAAACA
Source organism: Phaethornis superciliosus (assembly GCA_023637945.1). Taxonomy (NCBI): domain Eukaryota; kingdom Metazoa; phylum Chordata; class Aves; order Apodiformes; family Trochilidae; genus Phaethornis; species Phaethornis superciliosus. The sequence continues at coordinate 17,079,547 of JAJQWJ010000007.1, read as the reverse complement.
CCTATACAGAATACTTGCCAGCATCTTATCTGCTGATTCCAATCTGACAGATTGAATTATGAAAAAGCATTAATTCACAAAGACAAGTAGTGGCAGGCAGATAGAGGGAGCCAAAGACAAACATTTACCCTCCATAAAGTTATTTTTCACTAATAATAATTCTAACAATAATTTTTTAAAACTATGAGGAACTGAACATGCATCTGAACGCATGCACACCTCATTAATCAGAGTATCCTGGGACATAAAGATATTATTAAATAAAAACAGGTATGGATTTAATGACCCTCTGAAATAAAATGAGCTGCAACAATCATCACATGTTTTAGATTGACAACCTTGTGTAGGTTTTCAATGTATTAGGTGCAAGATTATTTTTTTTTAATAAAAGCCTTTTTTTTTTTTTTGGATTTAACTACATTTTGACTCAAGAGCTGCAAAACCGTGCCAGTGGTTAAAAACAAGGGTGAAACTTAATATACAGTGAATTTGATTAATGTATTTTCACTGTTCAACTCAATGAAGTACAAAATAAGCACACGTACTTACTCTCTTTGAAATATTTATCTTTTAAATATATCTTGAGGTTTTAGACACTACTGCCAGAGCACAGAAAATCCCAAACTTTATTTTATTTCACCTTTTTCCAAATTAACAATAATTAAGTTGGTTAAGTTTAAGTATTGGTCATAAAAGATATTAAGATACCAAATGTCTAATATGAAAATTTTTCCATTAAACCTATTTAACCTACAAACTTTCCTCACCAATTTCAACAAGCAGCAGCATCTATTCCTGGTTTCAGAACAAGGATACATAGTTCTTTTCATTGTAAAACTAGTGACCATCAGCATTTTAACATTAGTAATTTGTATTCATCATCAGAGCAACTCAGGCTATGGAAATAAAATACTCTCACAAAACTTTAGGAGGTAAGTAATCTTTCTTGGAAAAAACAAGCAGTTAAATGAAAGCGTATTTCCATATACTTCATACGTAAAATTGGGCTGTATATAGCCATAAAATTACACTAAAAAAAAATTAAAATTAAAAAAGCATCTGATTTTCAAAATAATCAATGGAAAATGTGTCTCTCAATTGTGAAACAAAAATTTACTTCAGAACAAAAGCAAACTTGAAAAGTAGGTTTCAAAGCCACAGCAGATATTTCCTTCACAAACATTGTTTTTCTATTTATAATAAATGATTTGTTATTAAATGATATTCCAGTTAGCTCCTATTTGTAGAAAAAAAGAACAATATTCCACAAAGTATTCCTCCAGAGAATGGAGATGCTGCAAACCATTCATGAAGAACAACTTCAAGATGGGTATTGTTTCCAGACCCCATAAATATCTCAAATAACAACTGCAGTGAGATAAAGAATAGTATAGGAATTTGAAGTAACTTAGCTAACCTGAAGAGATTACAACAGTGCTATAGTATGCAATGGCAAGAAATGTTTCAAGACATTATCCAGATGGACAAATTAAATTTTAGAAGTACATACATGTACTTGTTTGCAAATGAGACACACCAACACTGAGATATAGATTATGAGAGATGCTATTAATAGTGACAGTGTCCAATCCAAATTTCCCCATGCGGACGTTTCTGAGAAAACAATACAAGTAATTTTCTTGTTATTTCTGAAAAAAAACCCCAGTATTATCAGAGGGTTTCCTGCCTTAAAAAATTCTAAAAAAGCTCATGTGCCAGTTATTACAACTGTTGATGTATCTACCATGAGAATGAAAGACCAGTTCTTCTTCCAAAAAGTCCTAGTTAAAAGCAGCAGGATCCAAAGGCAGGGAAGGAGCTTCTCACATTGCTCCCATCATACCAAGAGACCACAGCAACTCAGCTCTCTGCAGGCAACAACCTTCCTCTCCATCATCCAAAGTCTCAGCAGGACCCACACAAAAATAACAGCTGTGTTTTAAATACCATGTCAGGTACAATAAAAATAATGACCCAACAGAGGGTAAAACCTGGAGACAGATACTCATACTATCTATTTTGCTCTGAAAGAGTAATTTATTTGCTTTACAGACTATGCATGCACAATTTCTATTTCTATGTTGTTTAGTTGACAAAGACAGGCTAACAATGCTCATTCATTCTGAAAGACACAGGGCTCAATAAATTAATAATAAAAACTATATTATATTATTATAATTAATAAATTAATAATAATTAATAATAAGAGTAAAAACTACTATAAAGAATAATAGTCTCTCCACATTATTTTTAAATGGCTGTGCACAATTCTCTATTAGCTAATTTTTAACGCAATAAAGGGAAAAAATCCTTCTTAAAAAACAAAAATAAATAAATAAATAAATATATATATATATATATAAAATGCTACTTTCTAAGACAAGACTTTTTCATTAGTGGGACAAATTCCTAGCCTAGTTATACCCTAGGCTCCTAAACCAAGCCCTAGCATAGAAAGATCAGTCCGCACACCTCTTTCCCTGTAAAAATTCTCCTGAAGTTCAAACATGAAGAAAAAGGTAACTTGATTCAGCATCTGAATAGATAGAATTTTAACTGCAAAGAGGTAAGTGTAACTTACAGAACTATTTAACTGTTTTGTATTATAAGCCAATAATAAATACAAAATGCAGCACAACAGAGCTCTTCTCCAAGTATAATAAGATACTAATTTTCAAACTATGAATATTCCTTATCTTTGAGATATTCAATTGAGAAGATACTTCCATCTTACTTCCTTGTCTTTCTCTCATCAATATTATTTCATCTCAAAATCACTGCAGCAAAGGTGGCTTTGCTTTTAATACACAGGAGACAAAACAGTAAGGAAACAAAAGGGGCTCTCCTCTTTTTTAGTAACGATGTTTCTAATTGGGAACTTGAAATATGAAAGGGATTTTGGCACCACCATCTACAGGCTCACATACATACTCAAACTACTTTAAAATGAGTAAAGAGTGAAATCATTACTGAACTATTTACTGTTGAAGTCTGCATCTGAGGCAATGATACTGTAGAGAGATGACAGCAGTGATGCTGTGGTTGGTACCCCAGTCTTGTCCAGAATGCCTGAGGATCTGTTAATGGGGTTGCATTGATAATGTTCAGGACTAATGAGCCTGCACTGGAACATACTGTAAATTACAGAATCTGGTCTTCAATATGAAAGCCAGGTTCTGGAGTTGCTGACCTTTTTCCCTTGATTCTATTCCGCAACCAAAACAAGAAAGAAAAACATTGTTTCTCCTTCGTTTTTTCCTTTTCAGTCTATAGAGTCCACTGGAGTCCTACCAAAGAGAGACGCCTGTTCTCATAAATAGAAGCTGGTCTCAATCTAAAAACATAAGCCATAGAAAGTAAGATAAGCCACACTGAAGCTAAAAATCTCACTCTAGAATATCAAAAAATATCTCAAGCTACTTTAAATTCCCAAACTCACTCAGTTGCCAGGTTGCTTGACCATAGGTTGTTACATTGTCAAAAGCTACACTCTAACTTACTTACTGTAAGTTTTTCTTACATTTGGGCAAGAAAGCAGGACATTGCTTAGGCAGCTAAATCTGTAACAGCAGTGTTCAGGGGACCACAACTACATACAACATACACTTAAATCACTTCAGACACACTTGGAAAGCACTGGAAAAAGAGGACTGATAGAATAGTTTCTTTGCAGACATAATTCAGGAGATAAATCACTGATATAATTCCAGGGGAAAAATATGCAATTAGTAGACAGCATCAGTGTTTTTATTGAGTAAATTCATTTTAAAGTAGAGAATACTTCTAAAAATAATGCTTTGTCTTTGATTTCACCAGCCCCAACACTTTTAGAGAAACAAGAAAACATAAGGCACAAGTTTCCCAAATCATGGAATCTAAGTAGCAGAACATGGAATCTAAGTAGCAGAAAACTGAAGCCCTTTACAGATCATATGGGGAAGAAAAGATCAATTATTTATCAGTTCCCACAGATGCACTGTGCAGTAATGAAATCTTCACTGAGACATCTCTGCACCTCAGGTTTGTTTCTAAGCAGTTTGAGCATGAAACTGAAGCATCAAAAGAATGCTGTGTGTGATGATGCATGCAGTCAGGAACACCTCACACTGCAATGGTGTGGCAACAAAGTTTACACCATTTCTTGGACAACGTCACCACAGGCCACTTTTCTGGGGAAGTCCCTCTTTTCTTGCCTTATGTATACACTGAAAGAGGCAAAGTTGTGTAACTGATTTGAAATCTAGGTCCATATTATTCTCTCCTCTAGTACTATATACCTTAAATAGCATGGGTTTATAAAAGTGACAAAAATATTTGTTGAGAAGTCACAATTCCAATGAAGATCAGGAAGAAAACATTCCTGAAATACAAAGATATTCCTTCTTACCCTGCACAGGTTTGGATAATTTTGGATTTAGTTACATTTTTGGCTGTTGAAAACTACCATCTATTGCTTTAGATTTTGCCTATGAAAATCCATTTAAATAAAACATCATATGAATTACCTGATTCTTTAAACTGCTATACTAGTTCAAAAAAAGTACAGCTAGCAGGTAGCTATGTGTAACACTGCACTGACTATAAAACTGGTGGAGCACTGAACAGCCTCAAAGCTGTGGTTGTTCAATGTTACAACTGCACCCACAGAACTGTGTATAAACAGCTTGGAAATCGTGGTGATGACAGGCCAAAAAACATACACCAAAAAGAGCATCTGGAGAGAGAAGAAGAAATGGAACAGAAGATGGGAAGCAAAGCTGAGTGGCTCAAAAGAAGGTTTGATCCAACATGCAGCTGGATGAGACAAGGCTCATTCCTACATAGAGTAATGAAGTTACCCACAGCTGCTTTCACTCAACACATCCTTACTGATATGAAGTGTTAGTGCAGTTCTTTGGTGTTACTCTGATGATATAATCAGTTTGATGCACATGGATGCCCTCAAAGAATACAAGAGGTTTCTGGCTGTGCTGAGCTGGTGTTTGGTGCTGTGGTGTGCTGGGCTGTCATCTATCACTCACAACATTGCAGAAACTCCTCTTCATTACTCTGGTCATCCCGCTCTCTACAGTCTGCAGCCTTTGATGAGTTGTAAGAACAACTTGAAGCTACCTTTATCTGCCCAGGACAGGCCTTCCCAAAATACAGGAGATTTCGCTCCACCCCCACCCCCCATTTTATCAGTTTGGAGATCCCAAATATCTTAAGGACATTACTGAGGCTTTATTTACAGACTTCACAACCTTTGCTTTAGCCATGGTGTAACCAGGTGGACTGAAATTGTCAAAAACAGCTTCACCATACAGCATTGCCCATTTTCAAAACATCCCAGAAACTTTTTAAGTGAAAGATTTTACTGTCCTAATGCTTAGGAGCTGAGACTTCATGTCTGGCACAGAGCAAACTTGGTGTCAGAGATAAACCAGTGCACTTGTGCAAAACTCCATCCAAATCAGAAATTTGTAGAATTCATGTCCTCAGTAGCAAAACTCCTCAAACTTAGCAGTGAAATTTCTGTAATTCACAACACTTACTTGCAAGTAGAGCACTGGAGTGAAGCTACATTTCTCCTGTAAGGTGCTTTTGTGTCTGGGGTGAGGTTACACACGGGCAGCTGAGAGCAGGGACCCATCTTCATGCTTAAGAGACATGTCCCCAACACCTGCTGTTCCCCAAACAATGTGCATTCACATTCAAAGGGATGGGGGACACAAAAGGGGGAGGCAAAGAAACTGGAACTAAGCCAGCAAGAACGGGAAGAAACCAGAGAAGGGAGAGAGACAATGTGGCAAAGACCCACAGAGAACACCTCAGCTACAAAAAGGGTAGGGAACAATTTTTCAGACAGAACAACTGAATGAAGTCAGTGAGATGGGTAAGACCAAAGACTGCAAGAAGTCAACCTACAATGTCACAGAAAGGTGATAGAAAGCAAAGGCGCTGCAATTGTGTTGCTGGATGATAAATTAATTTGTATTAATTAATTTGTAGAAGACATAATATAGAATAACTGTTTATTAAGCAAACAGGATGAACTATCCCCTGCTAAAGTAGGTAAATGCTCTATAGAAAACATGTGACATCCTAAAATAATAGGAGTTGCATGGTACTTTCTCTATCAGGCAGCAAGGTTCAACAGGAAAGCTAAATTCTGGATGTTGTTAACTTTGAGTATCTGACTTGACAACTTGTGTGTGCAAAACTCCATTTACATGCAGATATAAATAATATTTTAATCTTTAAAACAAAAACATTTGTCAGGCTGGGACAAGAAGTGAAATGTATGTAAAAAATCCTTAATTTTGCAAAACTGTCAACGTAGAAGACAGCCTTAAAATCCTTAAGCAGCTATGTTAAGAAGGCATCTCAATACCATGATGGTGATGATTTAGAGAATTCAACAACAAATACATTCTCAAAAATGTAAGAATAAAATTTATCTGCCTAAACATCCATGCCTGTATGACTTACTGTATATTTAAGTATACACTTAATGCAATTCAGGAAATAAATGTAACTCAGAAACTGCAGGCAATGGAAGCTGCCTTCTGGCCTCATTTGGGTATCTTCCAACATCACTGACATGCTGGTATTTGCAAGCAACTGTTTGCTCTAAGAGTTGTAGCTGGATTAAGACTATATCCCAGGATACAAAAGTGATGCAATTCTGGTTATGCCTGCACTGCAGAGGCTCATTAACAGCAGCACCCCTCCTTTCAGAAGAGGAACAACTTTTAGGTATTTGATACAAACGGGAATTTTTTTGTTTTTAGCTAAATTGGCAAAGTTCATCTATTTCAGAAAGCATTTGAAAAGGGATGAAACTTGCTCAGAAAAAGGAGATTGTTTTTCTGTGGGAATAAGATGGAGATGTTTCACACTTTCATTGAGTAACCGCATTTCTAGTTCTAGAAGAAATGGAGCTGGCCTGCAGCTGTTCTTTCCTTTAATGTTATTTTCTGTGAATTTAGTTACTAATATTCTTAAATATTCATGTCCTGCTATTGCCTGTTAAATCATGTTTTGCTTCAAAGTATTCATGTTAATATTACCATTTTCATTAATTTTTGTTTCTTTACATTTTTAAATTGTCTTTTTGAAAAGTCTCAATCCAAAATGCGGGCAAAATATTATAGAACAACTGTCACTAATTTTTTTTTTTTTTTAAAGGACACCAAGTATATATTGCTAAAAAGTTTAAGAAAAGTCTGTACAAAAATATTATCTCCAGGACTTCTCTAAAATCAGACATTATGTAAGGGTGGAGTGGGAGGTTTGGGAGCTTAACTTTTTTTGTTGTTGACTTTCCTTTAATTTTTGTTTTCTTTTCTTATTGGTAAGAGGCATACTGAAACCATGAAAACATTCTGGATGGCATTTCTTCTCCTGTCACCACCCTCTCGCTGTACCAGGACATGCCATTGCCATGCTATTTTGCTAAGATGGGGAACACATAACTGTTACATGTGTTTTGCCCTTGGGCACATACCCCAATAAATACAACCAAGAACACCAAGTCTCTGTTCACCAAGAGATGATAACTTCCTTTCCTAAGTAGTTTAAAAGTGAAAGACTAAGTGCAGCAAATTAATTCATACTCAAGCCTATTGAGCTTTCCTTGTACTTTACTCACGGTGTTTTTGACTTCTGCTCCCTCCCTCCCCCCCCCTTTTTTTAATATATTTGGAACATCTGAAGCAATATGCGAAAGATGAATAGAAAAGAATTATTCACTCTCATACTACAAGATCTAAGGAGCATCAAATGAAATTATGATGTGGCTGACTCAAAACAAGCATAAGGAAGTACTTCTCTCTATAGCACATAGTTAAACTATGGAAGTCCCTGCTCCAGGATATTGGGATGCCAAAAGTATACTCAGGTTCAAAAGGTCAATGGCTAAATTCCCAGGAAAAAAAAAAAATTATGAACCAGAAGTATATAATATCTGGTTTAGTGAGTTCTACAACAACAGATCTCAAGAATCTGGATGCATACATTCGTTTTGCTTAATCCATTCCTATGTTCATCCCTGGACATCTGTTGGTGGCCTATCAGAAACGTGATACCAGAATAGATAAGACCTTTTATCTGACCTAATTATGCCTCCTCTGGCTTAAGAACACTAAAAATGCTATAAAAATTAATGGGGAAAAGGTTATTTACCATGACATATACACCACCTTTATAAATACACAGGAATAAAATGCTTCAAGAGAAGCACCATATCCCCTCAACACAGAATGTCTACTGTAACATTTTGCACAACAATCCCTTGAAAATAATGTTTACAGACATTTGGATATTGAACAAGTCTGAAATATATTAGAAATTAGTTCAAAAATCCATCTCAAGTCTCAGAGGACTTAGCTGCAATGCTGTAGGTATTAGAAAAACCTTAGCAGTATAATGAGCTCTTTAAATGACAGTCTATGCATAGGATAAAAAAATTCACTTGCTTAGACCTGAAGAGTTCAGTCAAAAGATCAGCCCAAGCAGCTTTGACACAAAGTATTCCTGGTGCTCAATGGGAAGAATCAGTCCAAAACACTGAATCAAACGGTATGCTAAGCATGGTCTACTCATTAATAGCCTACTCATTAACTAGCTCCCTATATTTCATAATTAGAATACATATTATGACCCACTAAAAGTACCCTCTTTAGCAAGACTAAAATATAAACCTTTAATTAGGTGAGGGGCTGATAAATCTCATGTCCTGGATTTACGTGACATCCTCTGACTCAAAAAGCAGTTTTAACCGAACATTAACTGGCTTACTTAGACTGCTTTCCTGGCAAACTCAAATGCAGGTAAACCATCTTAAGGTACTAAATCCATGTAAAAAACATTAGAAATTATTAAAGAAATGGCGTAAGTATTAATTTAGAGCTCAGCATTATGTAGTACGAATGGCTTCAGTGGATTCCCCCATACGACATCGTGATTACTGTCATCTGATCATAACACAAGTGCGACTAACACAGCTGCCATGTCAGCCTCTCTTCAGGGGCTAGGTCTTAATCATAAATCAACTGAATGACTAATTCAACATTGTTAAAACCCCCAAGTAACTGCCTGGAGCCATTCCAGCTTTTACGTCTTTCAAAAGGTCACTACACCTACTCAAACACACAATAGTTGTATCTTTCACAGTGTTTTCTTCTTTTTTCGGATTGAAAAATAACCTGTTAGCACTTAAATGTGTTTTAACTAACAATTAAAATGTTCTGAAAGAGCAACCCAGTAAAATAAAGACAATTTTACTTTTCCGCTCTACTCACAATCAAGAAGTATCTCTTCTCCTTTGCTGTTTAACACGCTTTTATAGTTGTAAAAGTCTTACGAAAACATTTTACTGTTGAGCATTTCCTGCACTGACCTTACTTTTGTTACATCAGTATTATAAATTAAGCTCAGAAACAAACTTTTTCAAGTTGAATGACTAGTCTAAATGTGGCTTGCATTTCAAATACAAACCTCTGCCCCCCAAAATAATAACAAAATCACAAATTAAGTGTCATCTTGAAGTAAAATGTATTCTAATCATTTACATCTGCTTGCACCACACAACTGACAAAAGCCTTAGCTTTTGTTAGCATCCTTCGTAGAAAACATTTATTCTGCTCTTAAATATAAAAGCTACGTTGAATAAACAGAGGATTTAAAGCTGTGGCAGAGTGGCTGAATGAAAGAAAATGGCAATCTTTCTGGTTCTAGTAGATGCCTTTCCCTATCACACAATGTTTCCCACTCATAAATACATGACAAATACTTCCTCAATCATTTTTTACGAGCAGGGATGCACAGGGGGTAGTCAATGGCTAGCTTGAGGGAAAATAGGAACAGCGGGAGGCAGAAACTGTACTGAAAATGGCTATGTGGTAAATTCTCTTCTGGAACATCACTCAGCTACCCAGGCTTTGATCTTTCAGCTACAATTACACTCACATCCATGAGATCTGGGCATACTTTTTAAAAACTAAATCATTAACTGTAGTAGAAACGGTTAAACTATTTCACTATATGATTCCTCAACTCAAACATCCGATTTTTTACAAATTAAAAATTGCAATTTATACAAAGATTTGCTTTCAATTGGATTTAACTATGTCATCATTCCAACTACCCTCACAAAAAAACATGGGGTGACTGGCGACAGCTAAATCACAGACTGGCGTCTCCTAAGTAGTCTGTCTACCATTAGGGTCTGGGAAATGGCATTTACTGTACAATTAGAGCCAGTGAGCTCTACCTGTAATCATCCAAATACAGGTGCGAGGATCTTTTTTGGACAGGGAAACCAGCTCATACATTTTCACATAAACTTCCTCATCTAGACTGTTACAGCAAACCTCAGGAAACCTCAACATTTCTACGCAGAAAAAAATATCACCTGGCAATAACAGAACAAATAAATACTACTATCCCAACTTTAAAGAATTCCTTGGGTAGAACCACTTTTAAGGTTTAAATCATCAAAAAACATCCAAAGAAGAAAGAAATTAATTTAAAATTACATTAAAAGCTCACATTATCACATGGATTATCAAGTTTATTTTTAAGTCTGTGTTTTGGGCTGAGAGGGTTTGCATTAAATAGGTTAAATTTTGTTCTTCAACACTAACACAAAATGTCTTGGAGTATCAAAAGGACAGTTTTAGTTGCAGTAATTTCACAGAATTTATTCTAATGATTTATTGGAGTTAACCATCTGACATTAATTATTGTTTTGGCTTCCAGTCTATGAATGTTTATTTTTCAGTTTAAAGCCTTCTCACTCTTTGATATCATATGGAAATGAGAATTTTTAATGGAAAATTGAAACCATGTGCATCTAAGTACTTAATGAAGTACAGGGAGAAACAGAGAGTGTACTTTGGGAGAATTCAGATATTCCACTTTAGATACTTTTGATTTGTTTGGATGAGTTAAAGGCATATATATGTTCACAAACATACAGTTATACATCTTCAAAGTATGTCACAAGTACAGTCTTCGAAGATCAGAATACCAACAAAAAGTTGTTGTTTGGCTGTTGTTTTTTTAAAACTAAATATACTGGTATAGGGTTTTCTTCGTCACATACTAGCTTAAACTGTTCACTCCTCCACCAGACAAATACTTATCCCATCTAGAGCTGCCAATGACATGGTAAATGCTGTACTTCTCAACAGCTGATTCCCACCATATGTGTACCATGTTAGGACTGTATCTTCATCCAGTTCATTCAGTGTCTGGTAGATTGATTTTGTAACCATCACATACTTAAGTCATAATATTGATGTCAGGAATAGTTGACTAAAATGTGCACTGCTCGTGGTATTAGAGCCCATGAAAACAGGCCTGCAAACCATAAGCAAACTGCAAGCAGTGGCAAGGAAGCCAGGCAACCAACTGCAAACAGAAGAGTTCTATTAAAACGTGCTATTTTGCCACAGTTTGAAAGATTTCTGTGCAACTTGCATAGCTTTACTCCAATGGCATTCAATTCATTCCTTTGGAATGAAGAAGTTGTTCAGACAATCAGTTATGTAACATGATAAAACTATATTTACTTGTTTCAGTACTTCTAAATCAAATCTGTTTTCTTCATAGTTAACAGATTTATGTAAAAATGTAAGGAAAAAAAGCATATTCTTTTCTATTCTGCACTTTCATTTGGTGTTTCACCATATGCATTGTACTCAAACCGCACATCAATGGGAACATAGCAAGTAACAAATGTGCAGCATTTTTATTTCTATTTTAATTAAAATATTTGGTGATCTTCGCGTGCAACAAATTATTCACCACTGAAAAATGTGGAATAATTAACCTGAACACACTCACCACTTGTTTTTCTTTCTAATGTAGTCCTTCTCAGAGAGGTTAACCAAGTAGATCATCGGTTTTGAAGTAAAAAACAAATGTTTGTTCAAAACGTCAATCTAGAATTGAAAATATAGGAGGAGAATTTTAAAACCAAGTTTTACCAGCCTGAGCTAAATTTATGGCCATTTTCCTCATTTGCCTCTGAGAAGGCAACAGAATTAAAGTGTAATATATAGATAACTGATAAAGACAGAATGAGCTGACAAATTTAACATTCAATACACTAATATGAAATCTTAAAAAAAACTTTAAAAAAACACAGTAACAGGTATCAAAATTAGAAGTCAATTCATGGGATGATATTTATAGCCTACCTCTTTGTCATTCCAATCATGATAGAAGCGGACAGCTTTCTTTTCATCTATTACCCAGGTCTTGATTTTGCACATTACATCCTACACAAAATCATGAAAAAGCAAAGTCAAAAACTCAGCTGGATATCAGACCATTCTCTTCCATAAACAAGGCATGTATACATTAAGATTGAAAACATACATACAAATTAAAATTAGATAATGCCTTTTAAAAATAAATCTTTACTCTCCCAGAAAAACAGAAATTTCTGCTTTAAAAGTCACTAAAGAGCAATATAGATTATTAAAGTGATACAAATCCCATAATTAGGAAGTTAAATACACGATACTCAAGCATCATCTCTGGCCACGATAAAAATTAGAAGAGCTCATAAAATATACATAAAAAATCACTATGTTTTAGATTGCTTTTCAAACTAAGTAAGACACGACAGTTCAGCATCCAGCGGGAGAGACCACGTACAATATAAACATGCCATTAAGAAAAGGGAACGGGTGGGAAAAAAAAAAACAGCAAATATCTTTTTTTTTTTTTTAAATTGTGAGCAAAAGAAATTGAGCCTATTATTGATGATCCACCCTTCAAGAAATTAATTCAAATGGCCAAAGCCCTTTTTATTCCGCATTAATTTTTTGCCAACACCTTCTCCCTCCCCCCAAAATGAAACCTGCCAAAGCTTCCATTACACAATGGCAAGAGCCTTGCACTGGTGACCTCCAACCAGCTGCATTCACTTTCAGAACATCTCTCTCGGCAGGAAATCTAAAGGCCTTTTAGTTAGCAAGCTAGTGTGCATTCAGAAGGAGTAACTGCAGGAAGAGCCCAATGTGCTTTGTTTCTCTGGCCTTTCTTCACAGAAAGATTAATCATCTGTGAAATGGAAACGGCAAACAGCAAGTGACACAAACTGAACCCTTCAAGCCTTTCCTCATCAGTTTTGTGGTCGTGAATCCGAAAGCTGCGTGTGGCACGGTTCTCCTTACAGGCAGGTGTTAATAAAAGGCTCTTGGGTCTGAAAGGTCAAACTCAGCTCTTCTAGGAGTAGTACATTTTAGAGTTGCCTATTTTTTGTTGTAGATAATTTATGATCATGCTTTAAATAATGCATTTGTTAGGTTATAACTGACGCAACTGAGAACTAAGATCTTTGAAATACAAGAAAACATTCCCTAAACCACTGAGCACACAACACTTTTTGCACTTAACGCTATGCGGTTGAAGTACATTTACAAACAACCACAAATAACATCACTATTTACTACAGCCTTTTCTTGTTTTGCAGTTGCTTTAGTAAAAAACAAAGAAAAAGCTCTTCTAAATCTTCAGATCCTGATTTGAAACCCTCCAGGAACAGGACTCCCCACAGATTTTAACAAGGAAGGGGCAAGCTAGAACTTTTAATGAAATCTAACATGTTCTGCTGAAGAATAATCACTTTTACTCTCCTATAACTGAATTTCACTCATAAATGTTTAAAAGTGGCTAATATAACACCATTTCCTACAAGGAGAAGATCAAAGTGCTATATTACAAATGCATTATGATTAAAAAAGCACTGTGCAGCTTTGCTATTAACTGTTCTTTAAACCCTAAAAGGCTTCCCATAGATCTCACTTGGCACTGCATATACAACCTTTGACAAGTAATGTAGACCATTTTTATTCATTGCCTAAAATTGTAGGCAATTATGTGCGTCACACTGGCCACCTGCAAATTCTGAATGCCTGCTCCAGTTGTCAGAGCAAAAAACTAATGTCGGAGGGGATTAATCTAGGGGGAGAGAGTCCTCTTTAATGGCTCCAGCAGGTGAAATGGCCCAGCTGGTTACTGTGATGAGTGGCCAGAACAGCTTATGTAGAGACATGCAACAAGATTACACATAAAGAAGAAAACAGTGGTACCATCTCATCTCTAACCCTGTGTACTTTTTATTTTTTAATTACTCTGCATAATAAGGGAAGCAATTCTACTGATAGGTACTTTTAATTTAAGATCTTTATCGTAAGCTTTTGCTTAAATAGGCAGATAAAATCAACACAATCTCCCAGCTTCCTGTTCAGCACTGAAGGAATTCCGATTACACACCTCTTCGGGCTTCAAACTAATTCTGTAAGCACAGACCACATCTACCACATTACTCTCAGCATTACATTTCCCCCACAATAGCAATGCATTATTGCATTTAAATTTGAGTTGATAAAAAAGCTGACAAAAAAGACATCATAGTACAAGTTACCAAAGCCAATCCTGTAGGTGTAAGCAGCAATGAAATTGGGTTTTTTGTCTGTAAGGATAGAACAGAACACAGAACCTGCAGAAGCATCAACATACCAAATTAAATTTGTTCCTTCTAAAACCTACCTAAGCACACAGCTGCCAATCAAAACTTCTCTTCCACATTCACCTTCTACCTAAAATGACACATCTAAACCCATTTTGGCAAAGGCCTAATTTTCCAGAGTTCTCATTTAGGTACTTGATGGTACTGGATGCTTCTTCTAACTGCTGTTCTAAAGGAGAAATTACACAACTAACTTCTGCAGGGAAGGCTGACGAACAACAGAATATGCTGGGGAGAATTGACAACTGTATACTTACAATTTTATTTTAGTTTTGCAAAGAAGATGGCAAAGCATTGGAAAACTTTATTTCGATAAAAGGAAGGAAACCTATAAACAACTATAGCAGTTAAGTCCAAAACAGGTGAGGGAGGAGGACATGAAGAAAAAATATGGAAATAATTATTCAGCCAAAGTAAAATTTTCTTTGCTGGTCTATCTGGACAGTTGAACCACACAGGAAGTATGTCAGAAAGTCCAGAAAATAACAGAAAAAAAAAGAAGAAAAAAAAAAAAAGGGGGGGGGGGGGGGGGGGAAGAAAAAGGAAAAAAATGAAAAAAATTTTAAAAGACATTAACTCAGATTCCCCTGTATCAACACTGGTGTCCTATTTAAATAAGATTTTATATGATCCCTTAAAAAGAAATCATTAAATGCCAATGATAATATATGAAGGGAAACTGTTCCCACATAATTCTTTTGCACTCAGCTGCCCTATGAACAAACACAACCCACCCCACCCCCCCGGGCCTCCGTGTTACTTTAAATCTCAGGTGGCACCATTTTTTCTTTTATTCATTGCTTGTGTTTAGGCCTGGTGAAAGAGTATGAACTGACTTTTTTATCTTCACTATCACTGCAATCATCATTTAAAGACATTTAATCATTACTCTAGTTAACTCCAAGATGCTTAATAACAAAATATACTGCATTGATCCACTTTGTTCCATTTGATCTTCCCAGTTCCATACTTCAAGGTCAATCTGTCACCAGCAGAACAATTCACTTCTTGTTAGAACAGATTTTGATTCTTGTTCTGGTTTTCAGCTAGCAACATTATAGAAAGTACCATTTAAACAAGCTGCCAAAACCCCCTAAGAAAATCCAAGTTACTTGTAACTGTCAAGACACAGAATAAAAAATGCCACTGTTTTAAACACTGGTTAATTTCTGACTATGTACTTGGCAATTTAGCACATGTGGATACTTACTACATTTAGCCATATGCAATGCAGTGATTTTAATTTATGTCCTGCTCACGTTACCCTAAGGTGGCAAGTAGTCAATCCACAAAGACCAAGCAGGCCTTAAACAGTAAGTCCAACAGTATAAAATACAATGAAGAACTACATTTAAATTGCATTTGGGAGATTTATCAAGACATGCTCATGAGACACTACTGTGTAGAAAAATGTGCATATATTAATAAACTCTCTGGATGGGTGATAGTAGTAATGTGTGCCAATGCCAAATTCTTCTCACAGCATGAGGGACTAAACTGGAGCTTGGAAAACTCACTTGCCTACTTGGCATCAGAGAATTGTGAGGTTTTTGTTGTAAATTAGCAGGGCATGTAATTAACTTCCACAAATTTAATAAAGAAGTAAGCAGTTGTGAGGATTATCACTTCACACTTCAAAGTGCAAGTGAATTCTCCATGATTCTGCAGGCAGTGCAAAAGTCTCTGCTATTACAAAGAGTAACTGTAAGTACAGAAGGCTTTTTTTCCCCCCCACCAAAGGAGATGTTCCTGGGATGTGCAGAGTGTTTCTCGGCACCTCATTAATTTCCCTTCAGAACTCCCAAAATGTAGTAACTGACCAGCTCCCTGTAAACCCTGCAAAAGCAGGTAAATACTTTTCATTAAAATGTTTCAGTTGTCGAAGATTCTATCATCTTCACTTCTCTGCTCCTCAGAAAACTTTAATGAGTACCTAAATGTTACCTGTAGCTCTTGGTTAGCTCCTCTTGCTTCATACAGGAGCCCAAAAGCACAGCATAACCAATAACGAAGGCAGTAGTGTATAATTAATATGCTCAGAGTTCCCTAACGAATCTGGCTCTGTGACTTAAGGTATTCAGTTCAAAGAACACTGCATACACTAAATACATTCAACATCACCTAACCAGTAGGCATCAGAATATAACTAAGTAGAAAATCCAGTGAGTGTGTTTCGGGGCACACTCCAAACAATCTGCATTTTGCCAGCTATCACCTTTCACCAGTGGCCTAAAAAAAGACCACATTAATGACACAGATTCTGAGAAGAGTAAATTACTAACAACATTATTTAATAAAATCAAACAATGTTTTTCAACACACAATAAATTCAAGGTCATACACTTGCTAAGTGAGGGACAAGGAAGGGTGGATAAAGTATTTCCTAGGTAGAGGACTTCCCCCTTGTGGGAGGGACTGAGAAGACTTGAGGGCTCCAAGTGAATGAAGTGTAATGTAACTATAAGTCTAATGCAATCTTTGAGCATATCAACATTGTCCATTGTGAATAATTCTATACTTATCTCTGTAGAAATAGTGAAAATTTTGAGAAAGATAAAGGTTATGAAAAAGTGCTTATATATGAAGGCTAACTTTTCTTAAATCTCATACTTTTATTTCATAGAAATATACAATTAAAAAAAAAAAAACAAAAAACAACAGTACGGGTTTTTTCACACTAGCATGCAGATATCAGAAGGCTGAAACTTGGAGATTGGCAAATACAGAGAAAAGCTGTCTTATTTCTAAGCAGCAAAGATAATGAATCACTGGCACAACTTACACAAGTTACAGTCACTTCTCTCCAGCTAGAAAATAAAGCTTTTTTTCCCCCTAAAATAAACATTTGATTTTATCCACAATTATAAGAATAAAACTGAGATATGCAACAGATCAAACTAGGTAATAATTTGTATTTCAGCTGGTCTCCAAACTAGCTATGATGGTTTTCCAGATACTGACAAGTACTAGACTACTTGCAGTAGAGAGTACTCATAACTAGTTAAACTGTGCTGCTCCAAAACCAGTCTACTGTCAACACACCAATTTCCTTGTTAATGCAAGGTGTACAGTGTGCACCACAGCCACAGTCTGTCCATTCATGGCTTCCCTGGGAATCTACTTTTAGATCTATTTTGCATAGCCACAGCTCTACTTTTCCTGGAGGTTTTTCCTGGTGATTTAACAGTGAGGCTGCAGTGACAAAGCAATAATTTATAGTACAAAAAATGTTTAGAAACAGTGGTATTTTAAAGGACAATAAAGACAAAATTTGCAATTTAAAAAAAAATAAAATCTGTGTTTTTTCAATTGTGTTAAGTGCTTAAATAAGCTCTTAAGAAGGAGAACAAGTCAGGTACTGCATCAACTGGAGTGACAATGAGCTCCTCTGTGATACAAAACGATGTCTAATCTCTTGCTCACTGACTTTAATAAAAATACAATGGATGAAGTAATGGATTTAGGACAAGTATGAGTGTGTTATCCTTCTATTCAATACCTTAAACAGAGACAGTACAAGCCATACACGATACAAGATTTACTCAAAGCTGGTTGCCAATAATGTTTATGAACCACAGCAAGTACTTATACCCACAACATCCTACAAGCTTTCCAAGCAGTGTAATTCATGTTGGTATTCCCTAAATTTTCCTGTGTGGGTCATCCTTGCAAGTTTTAAGGCATTGTACATAAAATTGCATAATCACTTGTAACTTCCCAAAGAAAAAAGTAGGTAAGAATATAAAAAGCAGTCTACTTACAAGTGATTATCTTTAGCAATGCAAAAATTTAAAACAGGGAAATTGCACTGAAAAGTACAACAGAACATCTTCCATAAGAATTCAACTACATGTTTCTTAATGCATCAGTCTACACACATTTATTTCCAAACAAATCTGTGTGTAAATATATGCATTCTAGATATGAATTAAGCTAACTGAAAAAGGTGTCTTTTTCAGAATACAACTTTATTATTACAGCAATACTATATATGAAATTATTTTGTTGTATGTATGTACTATTTTAAAATTACACTGTGGCTTGTATCTAGACATACCCAGACAGACATTATTTATCAAAATAATTACCTTAAGCCACTGCTTAAACCTAGACAGGGAAGACCAGCCTTGACAGCAAGTATTTAAGCACTGACTTCTTTCCATCAGTAACACAAATGTGTGTATTTACACATTATGTACTTTTAAGTCAGGCTTTATTACCGATTAATTCACAAACATCTGCCATGAATATTTTCCTGTTACATTCAGAATGTTCTCCCAGAATGAACTTTAATTTCTTCTAAATACCACATTAAGCACAGTAAATGGTCCACTAAAGATTTTAGGCATAATTATATGCATTAAGAATATAAATATTTCCTCGATTCCCTATGATTTAACATTTAAGTTGCTAATTGTAGCAGCCATCAGCAGAAAGTATGTCAACAGTGTACACATATGCTGCTCCTTTCCTTCCATCTCCAGCAGAACAAATTGGTCTCTCAAACTCTCCTCAAAAAAGGAGACAAAAAAAAACAACCACAAAACCTCACCTCAAAACAAAAAAAACCCCACTCAATTCATCATTGTATTTATCTTCAACTCAGAATGTATGAAAGGTGAAAATTCCCAACTGATACCATCAGTTGGAAGAAAAATGAGTTCTCCCATCCATGAGAACTCTGGCAAGCACTTGCAGCCTGAGGTCAGTGAATTCTGCTCCACACCATCCCATTCCTCAGAATATTGTGGGAAGGAAAGATTTTCACTGTGTTTTAACATGGTATATATTGATAATGAGAAGAAACTGAATCTACCAGCTATCTGCTGTTTGTGAAGTATATTCCACACTGTATCAGTAATTTCAAATGAACAAAAAAGTATCTTTCAAATAATTAATGTATTATCAGGACAGGACCAAGATGTCAAACGAAAGAGAGGAGTAGGGACATGGTATGAATCTGAGGGTGTCCTACACAGGAACAGGAGTTGGAATTGATGATCTTGATGGGTCCCTTCCAACTCAGCATATTCTATGATTCTACTTAAAACATCATTAGGAAGATTTTCTTTACTCCTCATAGCACATACATGCCAACAGCTGCTTATACTATATGCCAAAAATCATTATATCAATTATTAGTTATCACTCAAAGTAACAAAACAAAGCCTGATGCCTTTCTTGTTAGATAAACATTAGATGGTTCTGATGCCATAATATTTAAAAGAAGTCTCTACCTGTTCTTTTCATAATTGCAGTTACTTTTGTTCTTACATGTGCCTGATTTGAAAAATTCAGCTTATTTTAAAAGTGACAGACTTTAACAATGGAATTTAGATATCTTGTAGGACTTGCAAGAGCACCCCTCTTTCAACTGTAAGTTCAAATGCAGTGAACATTGATCTTGACCTACTGTATGAGTCAATTTCACCTGCAAATTGGAAGCTCAAACACTGCAGACATTGCTACTGACCTCAAGATTTTGTCTTCATACTAATAACATCAACAATGTGCATGAAACTCAATTATAAATAATATTCTCATGGCCAGATACACAAATCCCAATCCCATTACCATCAAGAAATAGTCTGCACTGGAATTCAAGATTCAGCTCACTAAAGAAGGGCTGAAGGGACAGCTGTCTATTGCAGAGTGTTAATCACTAAGGACTAGAGTTGAATCATACAGGAGGGGTTATGTAAAATAATCCTGCAATAATGTTCACTTAACTATATTATATTATATTATATTAACCTGAAGACTTCTGTCTCCAGGACTGAAAAACCCACAAATAATTTTTTTTTTTAGTTTAAAAACAAGTTTTAAAATTTGTACATGCTGATATATAAATTCATATTTATATTTTACTTTGAAATCTCCTGCCACCCAAAATACAGCTAAATAAGCTAACAATACAGTTTAATTCAAGATCTCTCATTTCTCTGCAGATAACAGCATCAGAAAGATTTAAAATAAATCAAAAGTAGTCTGGTTGCTTTTTGAAGTATTTGTATTGATTTAATACATGCAAATAAAAGAGATATTTTTGTTCTCTAATCTCTTTAGAAGGTTATAGCCAAAACAATATTTGAAGGTACATTGTGTCTGAAAGAATAGTACCCTTAGCAAGGACACTCATTTCTAAGGCAGCAGTGAGAACACCTGTGAAACAGACAAAAACATAAGTGTAAAGGAAGCTATTCCAAGCCTATGTCAACATTACATGTTGCTGATTTTGGACCATATTGTGTCATTGATTTTTAAGTAGAAGTTGAAAATTATTTCATGGCTCCTTAACAGCAGTTGGCTATTTTATTTCTGCTGACAGGGGACTAAGAAATCAATTCTCTGAGAGACACCAACTGCAAAGCCACATCACTGCACAAAGGTGAATTTACCAACTGTATGCAATGTGGGCTTAAGAGAAGGAAAAATTACAACTAACAAGTTAGAACAGAGGAAGTTGGGCAATCAAATGCAAATCTCAGATTTGAAGAACTGTTGACTGATACAGACTGACAATTTTCTTATTTGTCCTAAATCTTTTAGAGATTTCAGAATACCAAATTACAGTTGTGGAGACTTACAGATAAAGAGAATTCTCAAAAGCAGACAATTCATACTTATGAAAGAAGAACGAATTCTGCTTCAAGTTAGGTTCCATGAACACACAGTGAAATCCCTTTTAATGCCCCAACAATAAGTCTATACAGGTGACATGGAGATTATAATCACTCTGAAATCAGTAACTTCTCCTTAGCTTTCATATTAAGGTTATTTGTTGTACTCAGTAAACTATCAATGGAAAAACATGCTTGACTGAGATCAATATTATTTCTTTTCTTCCTCAATAGATGTCAAAGCATCCTCAGAAAAAAGTGGAAAGAAATGAAAAATTAATTCAAGTTGTAGATGGTTTTGTTCAGCAGAAGAAAGCAACCCACTGAAGGGTTTGAAAGTGAAATAGGTAAGAGAGCTTACAGTATCTTTATCTAAATGAACCACAGAACCTTCCAACTCTCAACTACTTAAAATTCCCAACAATTTCTTCAGTGTCTTTGCCTTAAATTACTTCCAAAAGGAAGGGAAAGGCAAACAACGAAAAAACGAATTTTAACAGTGCCCTAAAAACAAAACACAAAACAAAACACAAACAACCTGCAAATACCAAGTTTTCCCCTTGTAACCTCCCTAGTTTTTCCGAAAGTGAAAAATTACTTTTTACAAAAAACATTCAGAGCACAGACAAAGCCTTTTGTTGCACACCTCTGCAATGTTAAGAACAGAATATTAGCAATGACTACGTAATATATTGGTAAATAACTTTAAAAAGTAAATCCTGAGTTTTCTCCCAGCCCTCTCCTTCTTTAAAGACAACCTGCTCAAAAAAATAAAAATTCCACTCTACACTGTCTCTGAATGATTCTTCTGCCCTAGAAAGAGGAAGCCTTGAACAGTAGCTGTAAGATGCTGCATGGAAACATTACAGACCATGCTAGACAGGGAGTGCTCTCTGTGCCCAACAAACTACCTGGAAAATACAACAGATCACAGAAGTACAGAATTACCAGACAGCCAAAATACAATCCTAACGTTAAGCTACTGCTTTAGGGAGGCACAATCTTTTAACTGTGTTTTCCACCAGTCCCATATGGTTTTCCTCCTAGACCCCAAGTCATTTGCTGCACTGTTAATCATGCAGTATGCTACATAAATGCAACCAGAGCATTTCTCTGCAACACAAAACGTTAAAGGCAACAAGGCAAAGCAAACAGTGCCTCACACAACACAGTGGCTGAATGTAGAAATTAACCCACCTAGTGGCTGGAAAAGCCCAAGAATCTCTGTTACAATCTTAAAACTACATAGATCTATTTCTAAAAGCTGCATGACTGGGCCTAGGGAGTGATTTACAAAGAAAAGTAGCCAAACAGAGCTTTCACAGGCCTTTACCACTAAAAGAAGTCATTTCACTAAGGTCTAATGTCTACCTTGCAATTCAAGCATACAACTCACAAAGGAAGACAAGCAAGAAGGTCCAAGATCGGTAGGACTCAAAGACATGACAAAGACAGCACTTCCCTGAAGAGATTCCCTAGTGACTGTAGCTCCTACATGCAGCTTTTGTCTCAAGAGGAGAATTAATTTGTGCCTTTCCCCTCTGTTCAGCCACCCCTTTCCATGAAACAAAGGAATTTAATGCCTTTGAAACCTCTATTGTTGTTTACAAACTCAGCTGAGATTAGTCAAGTGTAGCAGCTGTTATTGAGAACACAACTGCTGGAGCAACACAAGGACCTGGCATTTGCTGTGCGTGTGTTCATAAAGAGAGGATCAAAAACCCAAGGAATGATTGGATTTGTAAATTCCAAACACAAGGTGGCAAAGTCGTTTTGACAGGTGAACTGCACATGAATAGCATATTGAAGAAACAGGTAAAGAGAGGGATGAGAAACTGAAGCCAGTTAAAGATAGATTAATAATGCAGATTCTAAAGTTTTCTATTACTCATTTAAATTGCATTTCTAGATTCGAGTTTTTTTATTTACTGTCTCCCTTGACTGGAGCATAATCTGACTTTTCAGTTTTCAAACACATACCAACTTCCTGTAGTTGTAAAACTAGTAATGGCAGCTCTGCATACAGGAGCAACTGTACCTGCTGCCAATTACAGTTACATGATGATTACTAAGAATTTTATTTAACACACTTTGGTTATGTCCCTTTGCAGTCACAAAAAAAGTGCTGCCTTCTTACCTAGCACAGGGAGAACACAGATTATGATATAA
The DNA here is from genome assembly GCA_023637945.1 of Phaethornis superciliosus. Classification (NCBI taxonomy): domain Eukaryota; kingdom Metazoa; phylum Chordata; class Aves; order Apodiformes; family Trochilidae; genus Phaethornis; species Phaethornis superciliosus. Next base: position 17,056,228 of record JAJQWJ010000007.1, on the reverse strand, counting down.
AACCCTCAATGCAGACAGAGAAGTATACTCAAAAACTGGACCAGAATGTCTCCATCATGAGAAGCCAAGCAAAGCTGTTTCCAAAGATGGCCACAAAAGAAACGAGAAGAGCTCAAGGCTGGGGCAGAACAGCATCACAGCACTCCTCATTTTCATTATCTCTTGCCAGTGTAAAATTTAGCCTTAGGCTGAACTTAAAATTAGCTATGGGAAGATTTTTGCTAGCCCCTTTTCTTAAAATGAATTAAAAGGTGAAAGTCTGTGTGGATGCTATTTGAAACTAGGCATAAGGTGAACTGTTCTCTAAATAGATGCAACCATTTGTAAAAAATAAAAATCATTTTCCACATGTACCTAAGGCTGGGTTGACACATGTCAAGTAAGACCTTAAATGAAGAATACCTGCTTCTCTCCAGTTTATGTGAAAGCCTTCAAACTCCCCAACAGCAGCTTGGTTTAGACCAGTCAGGGAATGAGTGCTTTCAAAGCCTGATGATGAGTAGTGCTTCACCAACAGAAGATACCAAAGAACTGCTTTGTAACAATACACCATGAAGACAAACATTATGGAGAGGGATGATGTTCACTTTCATTTCCTATTGGTTTACAATCACTAGGGCCAACAAATTTCACTGCACTTCAGTGCTGACAAACTAAACACCACCGATAAGACAATTGTTTTTTATTATTACCTGCTATCTAAAAAGCCATGGGAGAAACAGTATTTTTTTCTATTAAACTTTTAAATATAAATGTGTATTTCCTTATTCCTATGGAATTCCTATTACACTGCTGTAATAATTAGAGAACTTTATATTCCACCTGAAATATTTATAGAATATTAAATATAGAATATTAAAGAAAAATTAATAACTAGACTGGCAAAATGTAGCAGACTCACAAGTCAAGTGGCAGTAAAATAATCATTTGCAAAAACATACTCTGAAGTTGATAATTATTATGTTTCTAATTTACAAAGAAACACCACTACTACCCTGTGATAAAAGATCATTTAAGCAGCTTTCCACAGCAACATTCTAAAAGAAATTTCAAGTAGCAGTCTTTATTTAACAGTGAAAGACACCACACTTGGTGTCTACAGGAATTCTAGTATCAAAATCAGACTAGAACTTAAAAGCAAGAATAATTCAGAAGTGACTGCTGGACTTTAAATTACAATTGAACACTGACTGATGAAAACCTGATGAAACATTGGGAATTCTCATAGAGCTGTATCAGCAAGAAAGTAACAGTTAATTTTTTAAAATTACAATTAGCTTTTATCAATGAAATCTTAGGCTGTCAAAACAGCAAGTAATCTATTCTAACCATTTTCCAACTCAGAATAATAATTACTTGAAAATACACAGAAAATAGTAGTAGTGTTTTATATTATCCATGTGTGAGATCAATAATGGAACTCAAACAATACAAACATTTCAATTCAATACAGAGAGTACTTAGTAACCTACTTTCATAGGTCAGATACTTACATATTCAGGCTTTAATTTCTTGTCTCCTCCTCTTACAGCTACTTTTTCAAGCTTGTCTATACTCTGCAAGATCAGCTCCTCATCTTTAAGTCTAAGTTCTTCATGTATTATTTCAATGTCACGAACAGGATCTACACTTCCTTCAACATGAGTAATATCATCATCTTCAAATGCTCCTGAAACAAAAGAACACACAGATTATAAATTAAACTAAAAATAAAAGAATATATATGTTTATATATACATATACACAACACACTATTAAGCCACAGAAGTTCAAGATTAAATAGTAAAGACACGAGGTCTGTCACACTGCAAGTATACAATCATCACCTGCAATATTTTATAATCATACTTCTTTATTCTGTTAATTTATGTATCATCTTCAGAATCCAAAGCTTTATACAGACACATACAAAGCATAGCAATTTGCCATTTCAGTAGAGCACTTAACACATCTCTAGGAGTTTCTCCTAAATAGGAACAAGCTAAAACACTTTTCTGAAAATAGGTACCACTGTATTTAACAGCATTTAACCTAGCAGTAGCAAACATAGTAGCTAAATTGAACATCACAGAACATTTTAATACACGCAGTAATGACTAAAAGAGTCATGGAAAGAAAACCTTACAAATCACCCTGGCAGCCCTCACTGGCAGACCAATTTTATGCATTAAGAAAAAAAGAAGTTCTAGACAAAGAATGCTGAAGTTCTGAATGACTCTTGGTGTTTCCAAGGGAAACAAGGCTTAGAAAAAAAAGGCCTGAAATCATCTGGCAGACCTCGTCCCTGTTTCAATCTACTTTATCACTGTGGTTCTGACGGTGATTAGATAATGAACCACTCAGACACACAATTTACACAGCAGCTAATTTCATCGGCCTGATTTGAGGGTATGGTTTTTAGGGGGCCATCAAAGAAGCAGATGAAGGTGCATTTGTCATATATGAGTGACAACCATTCACACTATCTGAACAAAATGGTGCTGGCCCTTATTAGAAACACATGCTATTATCACATATTTAAAGTGCAGTTGAAGCCATAATTTCAAATTGCCAACTGGAAACATAAGGGTAAAACAACCAGATATTACTGAAGCATGTGTGCTGACTTCATGCCCTTCTGAAGACAATCTGGCAACATAATTCAACTAGGATTTAAATTAACAGATAAGATGCATCACAAAGAAAACCTCGCCTCAAAAAAATCAGATATTAAAAATAAAAACATTAACAATTTATAACAGTTTATTATTTGTTCCTGGACCAATTTTCAGAGTATTTGCATGTCTAGCCAGTAATATTAAAGATATGCCTGAGAAATCAACCACAAAAAAAAATTTTACTTTAATATTACCAAAATGAAAATCAACTGTTTTTTACATGGGAAAACAGACCCAAGGCCATTTCTGGTACTAAATAAAACATAGGAAACAAGGTAAACTACAAACAACCCCTTAACTGATAGACAGAAAGTTGGGGTTGTTATCATGCACATCTTGAAGTTCCTATTTTCTTTTAACTTACTGAAAACAGAGGCTTTTAGCACTAAATATTTTACACCAAAACACGTGGTAAACAGATTTAAAATGTTGTCTGTCATATGTCAAAATAATTTTTGCATAAATTTCTCAACAGTCTTTTAAACGGTGGTTATTACAAGTTGCCTCCTCTCCCAGCAGCTGCCTCTTTCCAAAGATGAACAATGGGCTGCCTTGGTACATGGAAAATCACCTCAGCAATGGATCCAACTCTGATGCTGGCCAGGATGGGAAAAGAGGCTGCTCTCCCATATGGAAACTCACTACACTACTGCATTACCACTCCAGGCAATTACAGGAGAGAGACTGTAGCCTTTGCCTTCCATAAATCCCTGTCTGTGCTCCTCACTCCAAGGGACACAGGCTGTTTGGATCAACAGATACTAGAAAACATAACAGCCCTGTTCTGATGGACAAGGAAAATATTGAATAAAAAGCAGGAGGGAAGAGGGGAAAGTAGGAGGATGTCACCATACAGATCAAAGAGAAGTCTACTGGCCAGCCTGCTCAACAAATTAGTAGTATCTATGCAGCTTAAAAAAAAAAAAAAAAAGTTTAGCTTTCCTGCTCCTATTAAGAAAAGTGTCCATTATCATCTAAATAATACAGTCTAAAAGTTGTTTAGATCTTCCTTCTCCATTTGGTATCCTTGGGTTTAAAAAACAAAACCAAAAGAACCTCACACTTTTAAACCTAGGAGAAAAGTTCCATGACTATAAAGATCTCATATTTAGAACAGAAAAATAGAAGATAGTTTGTTTTGGTTTTAAGGAAGGATGAATTTTACTGAAAAAGCAAATATAAGATTAATTAGTATTTTAAAAAACAAACAACCAAACAAAAAAACATGTTATATAATTAGCAACATTTTTTCTTCACCAACGGTTAAATACTTCTCTAACAATTATCTTCACTCCTTCACATCTTTCCACTCCTTTCCACAAAAAAATACAGTTCTCTATTCATCCAAAACCAAGTCAATTTCATGTAATTCCATCTCAATAAAACTGAATCTATACTTCAGCTCTCAGCCCACTAAACACCTTAACCAATGGACAATTCAACATTTTTCCTGTATTTTCTTCAATTTTCCTCCTCCCATCAGCTGTCCTCATGCCTGTGTCAGCAGCCATCCTGCAGCTCATTTAGGCAACATCCATGATGAGACCCATAACTGGCAATAGGCAATTGCTTGTCCAGATAAGATCTACTGAGCTGATGATCTTCTATTCAAGGCAACAGGTTAGACTTTGCTCCTCCTCACCAGGTTGCTTGACCCTTCTTATGGAAGAAATGGACTCTACTTCTGTATTCCATTAAGATGTTGGATTCTGGGCTCATATTCTACATTTAGAGGAAAAATGCATTTTCTTAATTTGGAAAGGAGAAAAAAAATCTATCCACAGCTGTGCTGAAAAAGGTCATACTTCTAAATAGATAGGGAATTTATTAAACTAATCACAGCAGATTTTGTTTAAGCTACCAGGAACATCAAGAAGACAGAGATTCAAATCTCTTTCCATTGAGACGGCTGCAGTCCATAAGGAAGGGTTAGGTGTAAGATTTTGTATGGTCAAAAGGCCAAATCAGCATCCATATTCCAGATTTTGGCATAAACTGAGAGACTCTTCTTGATAAGCAACAGGCATTGACCTTGAGTTGTGAATCTCTTGTTCAGGATTTATCAGTGATGCCTTTAGTTAACCTAAAACAGACCAGTCCCTGACTGACAGCCTAGCCAGAAGGCAGATAATGGGAAACTCAAGAAAGGAAGGAAAAGAGAGGCACTGCTGTGATGAATGAGCCTTAGTTAGAACTTTGTCTCTATCAGAGTAATGTTTTACTCAGTCCCTGTCCTAAAAAACTTAGGTAGGAAAAAATGGAGTTGTAGAACTGATTCATGAAATAGGACAATTAACAGAAAATGAGTCTACAGTTTGTAACTTACAAAGATAAAATTAACAAATCTTACCCAATATGGATACAGCAATACAGGAAAGTCAACTGGGAAACCCTAATCAGTAATTTCATTAAAGAACTGACTGCAACTTCCCTGGTGTCTCATGTATTCCACTAGAGGTAATACATATTTTTATTAGAAGTTAGTCAACCTTTCAAAAAGAAGTTGAGTAGAATCCACCTCTATCCTTTATATTTTAAGTATCCTACCTCTAAGGCTTTTTTCACCCCAAGCATCTCCCATGAAGTGCTGACGGATTTGCTCTCTTGCTTGAAAGATACACCCCTGCCTCTTCCTTTGGTGTAGAAGAACAAATACTACAGAATTAGAAAAATCAATCTTGCTCTAAGTAACCAAATCTGCTGTGTTAAATTCTCATGTTATAGTGGCATGCAGAAACTGCTATTAAAACAAGGAAAGTATTTAGATAGAAAAATAGTAAAGCATAACACAACAGCAGAGTTCGTTTTGCCATCTAACAGCAATGCCAAAAATAATGACTTAACTTGAAGTTACCAGAAATTAGGAGACTGGAAGTTATCACTGTCACACCCTGCTCCTTCTGTCATTAGTGGGCCCAAACTTAAAGGATTTTCCAATTTCAGAGAAGGATTTTCCTTCCACTGAGCACTTTATCAGGGATGCTCGGGTCAAAGCATGGTGAGCTTACAGTGCAGGGAAGCAGTTTGGATCTTTTCTCTATAGCCAGAAGAGCAGCAGGAGCTTTGCACTGTGTCCTACTCCTTCTTGCTGCCCTCAGGGCACCTGCAGAATCCACCTGGCAATGATACTTTTTTTTTTTTTTTAAGTTGTTCAAATATAATACCGAGAGGGGAGATGTATTTTTAAAGCAGGATTGAAGAAGTAATGCAGTGATTGTTGGTTCTGCACTTTGCTTTCAAGTGATACTAGATAAAAGATGTAAAACCTCTAGTTTTTGCCTAAGGAAGAGCAGGATCTCTGTTTGTCAGGTCTTGATGACAGCCAGGACACACAGACAGTATCTTCTCTTCACAGGCAAAAGTAATAGTAGATAAATATGCATATAGCACAGCAGTAACAAATGCCACATTTGAAACGATACCACCTAATGGCATGCACATTTCTTTCCATTTCTTTCAAGAATCAGCTTCAAAATTCTTTGACAAAATTTACCTCTCAGCCTCCAGAGATTTTTGCATTGCTTATGTTATACCTGTCAAGATCTGATGACTGTATGTTATGTATTCATCTGAACAGAACCACTACACTTAGTTACAGGCTATCATCAACCAATTCATTCTCTTGCTAAAATCAAGTCATCCAATTACTCCTTGACTAATCAAGGCTGTTTTGGCTTTTTCTTTTTTCAAAAGGTACTCAACAGCATAAACAGTTCACTTACAAGAAATGGAAAGGGGCTAATCAGCAGAATTATTGTTTTGCTGCCACAATTTGCAGTATTTAAATGTAGTTGCTGATTGGACTGAAAGTTTTATGATATAGCATAAAAAACTAGGTTGACACAAAAATGAAGCTGCCTATAGCTAAAACTTTATTATTTCTAGCAGCTTCAAGCTGCCACCAAGGAGATAAAAACCAAATCAGAATAATACCACTAGACTTACCTTATTCTGCTGTTAATTGCAATTATGGGAATTGACTAATATCTTCAAGATTAATTTATATTTTATATACCAGTCACTTCATTTCTTTAATTATTCTTATCCTTAAAGTAAAATGGAGCAAAATATTTGGCTAACATTAGACTCCACATAACAGCATCTTATATTATTTATAAAGGACAAGCAACTGCATTTGGTTATGTTATGCTTTAAGTAAGAGAGATATTTACAATTTGATCAGAATCTGAACTGCACCACAAGCTGAAACTCCCATCAGTATTTAGGGTAAAGACCAGCCTTTTTTGTCAGGAAGCTGTAAAAGAATGTTGAATAACATCAGCAAAAAACAGACCTAAAGACTAATTAATATTTGCACTTCCTTTCCTGCACACATTCAGCAACTATTAAGCAAAAAGAGGTACTCGTCACAGATTGATATGGCACATTGCAATACACATGATACATACCCTGTGATAAGCCCTGAGATAAGTTAGCAATAATATCTATCTGGCCACTCACTAGGGTGGGAAATGGGATGGGGAGAGCAAAAAGATATAAAATAGGATAACTTGGGAGGCGTGGGGCTATAAGCAGGGTATTTCTTTGACCAATGAAAAGAAGAAACAAGACTACAAGTGTCAAAAACATCAGATTATAAGCAATATCAGTACTTAGCTTGATGTGCTATCATCACTATTAAAAAGGGTTAAACAGTAAAAGATACTGCTATTTCTGACTGAGGTAAAAGTATATTGAACATTCTATAATGTTCTAAAAATGTGATTATGGCACATTTTACTATGTATATTCATTAGAAGGGCAAAAGAATACTGCCAGGGTCACCATTTTGAAGCTTCTTAAATGTAGTATGTGTTAACAAAAGAAACAACAAATAAAGTAGGTTTAGCATGTTTTCCCTTGAAAGCTAATTTCAAGTGAAATTAATCACCTGTAACACAAACCTAATACTCTTTAAAGCAGAGTAATTTTCAGTTGAAGAAGGTGCACCTGCCTACATCCTCAACATAAGCAAAATCAAGTACAAAAACATTAAATAAAATGCTGTAAGGAAACCTTGACTTCTGAAGAAAGAATTTTTTCAGACATCTTTTGTGGCTTTGTTTTGTGCTACAGCCCTTTAAGTTTTGTCTTCATAAAGCCCTAACTAGTTGTAATCACTTGCAGTCTAATTGTGGACATTTATCTGCTTTTCTTATGCATGGAACATAGCTATTAAAGCTGAATGGTGATGGTGTGAAGTATAGGTTAAATTGGGTGAAATTAAAGCAAATTACTCTTGGATGTGGAACTCTGAAAATAGAAACCACCAATGATTTGCAACCCTCTTGATGATCAGCTTCACAGAACCCTAAATGACAAGAAAACTTACATATTTTAAAGTTAACTAGATTTTTTAAAAATAATATGTATAAAATTATTTAAAATGCAAGCAGTCACTGTCGCAATAATTATTTTGTTTTACCTGCATCACAGAAATATAAGAAAAGGTTTTAATTCCCATTAAAAACACTTGTTTTTATTCTAAAGTTTAGCTGATTTTTAGCAACAGAAAAACAGTTCAGAGTATTAGCTGAGACATTAATTACTTTGCACACAACGTTACAGTTTATGCATACCATATGGCTATACAGACACAGGAAAGTAAAAGCAGCTGCTCTGAGCTTTCTTGACTGGTGCAACACTAGAATTCAAATTCCTTACTTATGTTTCTAGAAAATGAGCAGCTACATTTACCTTGCCATGCCCTAATACAGCATCACTCAAGAGATCACAGACCAAGCACCCCTCCCCGAAAGTCTGGAACAGCAGCTGAATGGCAGCCTTTCAACATCAAACCTATTGAGAGCATTTGACAAAACAGGGCAAGTCTCCTTCTGCACTGGCAGACACACAATGAGAGCATGTAGCAGCAATGCAGGATTTTAAATTACTGTAGTATCAACTTCTTCAGCATAAAAAGAAATTGCATTTGCATGAAAGTACTCATCAAGCAAGTACTGCACAAGGTCAGAGATGAGAACTATCCTCAGGAAACATTGAGGCAAAACAATTCACTTCAGGACATCTAAATCAGCAGAAAAAATCATGATTCTGTTCCTACAGGAAGCAGTTTTTAACCCAGAGAAGTTGTTACTGAGACAGTAGCTCCTGTGAGCTTATCTGTAAAATCCTGTTTCAGAGCCCTTACCCTTGAGTATGTCTGACAAATATTAGTGATTTATTTCAAATGTAAAATCTGTTTACTTGCCATTGCTCTTTCATCCTAGCACCACTGGGATGTAGTCAACACTCTGCAGGCAAAACCTTTTACCTGCTGAGATTTGCTATCAAGTTGGTCACACTGAGTAAAGGACATTATTTGACAGCTGAAGGAATAAATCTTTAAGGCCCTTCAAGCCTCTGTTTGCAGAGGGCTCAATCTGACTGCCCTTGATCATGTATTTGAAATATTATCACTGCAATGCCTTCCAAATAGTGCTTGTGACAAAATCCTTGGTTGCTCTTCTTGCAACAGGCTTTACCTAGCATCAGAGCACATGGTGATCTCCATGGACTCACTGTAAGAAGGGCAGCACTCATTGTAAAGCTTTTGAGATGGCTAACATACCACATAAATTATTTAAAACACACATTTGCTAGAAAAAAAATTGCACCTCTGTTCAGATTTTACCCAAATACAACTGCGTTAACTGCAGCAAGAACAGGCCCTTGGAACCTAGCCTGGACCACTGCAAAATGCTGAAAAGCCAAAAAGGCTGAAGAAGCATTTGCTTCAGAGACAAGTGCACTTGTCAGCCTGAACTCAGCCACTCTCCACTTTATATTATTCTCTGCTGTAATGACTGAAAACCTTTCTTTGAGAGGTTAAGTTGTGAAGAGAAGCAACCAGGAACAAGGGAGAGTCTCCACAGTATTGCCCTCCCTGCTGAGTGCTCCCCACAGTGGCACCTCCTGCATGGAGGACAGGGCACAAACATTAGTGGGTAACTTTAACATACCTCTGTGTATCACAAATCCCAACTGGTCACAGAAGACAATGTTCCTACTCAGAAGAAGGCTGGAGCTCAAGGCTTTGAAATCTGATAGTATCTACACTGTCCAAAACATGGCTCCTAATCAGAAACCATTCAGAAAGTAAAAATGTGCCTGTAATGTGTATATCTGTTTATTCATATTACTTCCATGTTGAACTTTACCCCTTCTTTCTGAAGGTTGGTCATCAAGGTCTTCCTCTTAGGAATACTAAGTGCCAGGCTCTTTGGTGTCAGTCTGTCAGTTTCTAATGAGTCACCATAACAAGATAAAATTTCTAACAATAACTATGTTTTTTTAAAAAATTATTTACAAAACGATTAATAGCAACCAGCAGCCATAAACCAAAACCCACAAGGCAATTCTATCTGACCTTGAATGACCAGATATAGAGGAAATACTTTAATTATTCATGGACAGTTCATCTGGGCCACAGATTGACGATGCCAAAGATGCAGAAATATATAAAAAAAAACCAATTATGAAGCCCTTAAGTTTTTATTAGGTCTGGCATAGCACTATGTAGCAGTTCCCACAACTGCACTACTGAACCACTCTGGATACTTAAATGCTGCAACAGAGTCCAAGCCACTAAACTCTGCTGAGTTCACCTTGGCTCCTGCTCAGAGCCAGCTTGACTCTGTTCTGCATTCTTCAACACCTTGGAGGGTTATGATCTTTGTAAAATAATGAATGGAGAATGAACAATTTCATTCAACATCAAATGCAAAATGACAACCGTCACGGAATCCACAATAAAGGGCATAAATTGTTTCAAGAAGGCACCTCCTCTTCAAAAACATTTAAAACAATGTCTTACACTATCTAAATACCTAAACAAACCTCAGTAAGTTTTCACTTCAAGAGATTAGTTGTCTAAGCAGTTCCCAGATACTCTGAAACTTAAAATTGTATTTTTGCTGTGTTAAAGCAAAAGCACTACAATACCAGACAACTTATTGCAGTGTCTTAAAAAAACTGCTATAAAATAGATTACGGAATTTGTCAGAGTGAAAAAAAAAAAAGAAGAAAGACCAGACAACAAGTAACATGTAAATCAGAGTTGATAGAGACCTAAAAAAAGCAAAAACTGTTTAATCATTGCTGTTATGTATGTGTATGGTCTACATAAGTTTGTAATGAAGTCCTGTGTTAAGTCAATAAAATATTGTCAAAATAAAAGCAAAAAGCCTGTTATTAAATTTACCTTAGAAAAATATGCCTTGTCATGTAATCTTCCCTCTGGACATTCTGACCCCAATTCATAACCTTAATGCAAAAGTAGCAATAAAGTTCATCCAGATATATGCTTTGCAAATCAAATAAAATTTTATAATAGTGCTGCTTATCTGGTTTCTATTAACAGAAATCTTGTAAATAATAAAAAATCATTAGCTGGTTAAAAGACAGTTCATTCTTCATACGTGGTTTTTCACATGCAATGAGTACTTGTCAACAATTATAAAAGTGATGTGATTAGGACCTCACATAATGGTACAGGCTTGAAATCACAAAAAAAAAATCAAATTATCTTTTTAGAACCACACATGAAATATTGAAAACAAAAAGTAATATATAATTTGCATCTTAATCAAAATGATAGAGCTGATGAAGAAGGTCTGCAGTATCTCCTGTGCAATGCTCAGACCTTAATGTAACAGTTAACCAGATAGAACTCAATACTAATATTTTACTGTGGATGTTTCTGACTTCCCCCTCGTTATACAACTCGAAACAGCCTACCAACAGAATATTAAGCATATTACTTGCCATCGATTGGCTGACCAGTTACATGGGAAGTAAAGAATTATTTTGTACATTATTTCCAGAAGGTAATCCCTAACACTCTGGTATTTCCCTTTCTTTCTGTTAACACCTTACTTCAATGACAACTGCACTGTGGAACCTCTGAGTTCTGTTCTGTAACTATCTGGCACCATCTAGTAGCCACTGGTGTTTTCTTTACTAAATGCCATTAACAGAACACGTAAGAAGGGCAGTATTGAACAGATATGCAAGATGTAACACAAACTTATTTATCCAAAATCCACGTGGTCAAATGAATGTTTTATGTTGAATTACATAAAGACAGCTATAGCCAGTAGCTACTTGTACACAGAGCAAATACCTCCTACCTACCTCAAAAAAGCACACTAAATACTTCTGTGTACATTGAAGTTTCCAAGTAATTTAAGAATGTGACAGCAAATTTTAGCAATAGTTGACAAAATGCATTGCTTCATGCATGTATGCAGTTTTTTCCTCATTCCTTTTCACTCTTCTCGTGAAAACACATAAGTAGGAAACTCGGAAAGAAAACATGTGCTTTGATTAACTTGAACTGTGTATATAAAGAGTGGATTTTTTTCCATTATTGTCCAAGCACAGTATTTGGCAGGCCCTAAAAAGGGTGTGGGGTGGGGACAGGGGGAGAGGTGTGAGGGGCAGTAATGTGAGCATATTGAGGCTACTTCATTATGTTCCTGAGGTGTGACTGGGTAGAAATCTTTATTTCCTGTGGTTCCCCACCGTACTGCTTCTTGCAAAAATAAATATATAATGTGATACTTTTGCAACATCTAACCAGAGCTTTTTAAACTGAAACGGTTCTTCTCCTTTTACTTTAGATGTCAAATCCATCAGAGAATTTTGTTTTTAAAAGACTTCCTCAATGAAGCAGTTCATTTCTCTGCCATTTAGCTCACTGTATTTTTACAAGCATCAGGCTGAGCAAACTATGATTGAGAGAAGCCATTTTATGCACATTGCTGTTGTCCCACATCATTCAGAACAAACCTTTTTAGATCGTTAACTACCACAGGAGTGCTGATTACACAGGCACCAGCAATTTCCTAACCAATGACCACCTGAACAATGATGTGTTCAGCTTCTCAGACCCTGAAGCCTTTCAGGGGTGAATCATTTCACAGTTTGGAACTAGATCTCCATAGCAACTTCCCTTTGAGGGTTTTAGAATCACCATCCCGTAATTCTATGATCATCAAGCTCAACCATTCCCAATGGTTCTTTTCACAGCAGATGGAAAAGGAAGCCTTGAAATTTTACAGTCTATTTCAAGCAATTCATCTGGCAGCCTATTAGAATTCAAAATATTTCGACCTTCAATCACAAAGCATGTTATCTGAAGCTGTGGTGATCTCAAGTCAAGACAAGCAGACGTTTTAGTCTAATCATCCATGATGAGAAGAGACTGACAAAAACTCTTAATTCAACCACCATCAAAATGCTTATTTTAACTGCATGAAAGTCTTTCAACAGGCAATGAAAACACACCATGTACCATTTTATCACAACCTTCCATTCAAGGGAAATATGAATTCCGAATATTGGCATGGATCTTTGCACTCTCAGACTGCTTTTGAACAAATATCTGCTTCCTAGAAGTCAGTAAAAATCCAATTCTGTCCTATTATTTTCAACAGCTGTCAAGAAAAATGATGGAAGCAAACTGCAATAAACTTCTCACAACTGAGTACAATAATGCTGTAAATTAGCTAGTTACTGATTTATCCAGTTTGTCATAAGCATCTTTAAGAAATTCAAATCAGTTATGTCCGAGAAAACAAATACCAATTACATTTGGAAAACATAGAACTGGTTAAAATCTTGAAGCAAAGCTCAGTTTCACAATAATCACAATTAGAGGAGAGTTTAAAGTTTTTTCCTGTCAGTTCCCAATTCCAAGCTGAATTCCCTGTGTTTAAAGGAATATTCTTCTACTCTTTCATGTCCCACTCAAAGACTGAAATAATCCCATCGGGGCAGAAAAGCTATAAATTTCAAAATCTTTTCACATAAAGCCCAAGTTGATTCATTCATATTTTTTATCAACCTTAAGCAAGTTAAATTTAAATGATCTGGAATCTCAGTTACACACTGCCTAATAAAAAAAACCCAAAAAACAAAAACACAAAAAACCCTCAGAAACTCAGATATTTTCTCAGATACTTTTTTCCCACCCCATCCCAAAGGCTAGGTTAACTCTACAAATACTTGTTAGTACATTTGCATCGAAGTACAAAGTAGTGAATTATCACTAACTACACAAATACAAGTTATCTGGTGACTGAAGAATCCAGAGGAGTTGCACCTTTCCTTGAAAAAAGGCTACCACCTGTATCTAACAGGATAAGCAGTAAGCTGGGGGGGGATAAAAAAAATTAAAATCTAAATATTACCATTTAGGGACCTGGTAGTGAGACTTTGATACTTAAAACAACTGCTGTAAAATGTGTCAAACTTAAAAGAAACAGCACAAGGACCCACCTGTACCAAAGCCCCAGTGAATTTCCTCTTTGAACAGTTAAATAAGGGAAATTAACAAGTGTGTTACATTTTAGAACATTTGTAGAGTCAGAATACTGAATGGTTTTATTTTCTTTGAATAAAACAATGTGTCTTCAGTGTCCCAAAGCAGTTACTTAACTTCAGAGCAACCACAATTGAGACCCTCTCTACAGCACTTAAAATGCCACATTTTATTACACTACAGGGAAAAATACAACAAACCATTCCCTCAGCTGATGTTACCCTCCTAGGCATTTACATTGTTGAGCCATACTCTTACTCTCCTTCAAAGAAAAACTCTTTTAAAAAGAGAAACTTATTTTAAATATCCACAAAACTGTTCTACAATACAATTATTTCATCGACTGGTGGCTTATTAAGAGTTCATATTTCTGGCAAAGTCCATTTGAAAACATTTCTGTAACAGAAATTACAGCAAAAGTCTATAGGGAAATAAACTGGCACAATACAGGATTTATCTTCATATATTTTACGCCTTTTGGGAAGTCAGCTCCTACACTGAACTTCCTAAAGATCTGAAATGATGCATGTGAAAATAACCACAAAAATTAACTTAGAATTTAAGAGAAAATTAAATACAGATTTTAGTCTAGCAATCTGAGAAAGTCACACCAGGAAAAAAAACTTCTCTTATATTTAAAGTACCATCTCCTGCAGAGACTAGAGATGAAGGCAGTTATTCAGGAACAGTATTAAAATTCTTAGTGGTTTCCAGTGTCGGATCAGTAATATAAAAACTACTTCAAATATCTTCCTTTTGGAAAAATCAAAAAATTTTGCTCAAAACCTTTTTTTTCAATTTTTTATTTTCATGTGGAAGGCAGTCAAATATACTTATCAGTTTTAACTCATCTATAAAGCTTAGCTTACCATTTGGTTTTTGACCAAAGATAAGCACTAAGTAAAACCTTTTATTTAGCATCATTCTAAAATTGACTATAGAACTGCCAAGAGTTAAGCATCTTGCTATTTAAAAAGTGCAACTGTCACTGCAGCAATATTTACATGCACAGACAGAGCTACACATATGTAATTTATCCACTAGTATTGTAGCTATTACCAAATGCTATTTGAACAGAAGCATTTTTTAAAAACTCTTAAGTGATAGTAAATGATGAGTATCTTGCATTGTACAATTAGACTGTCAGTAAAGGATGCCTATTAGTAACACATATGCAAATCATCTGAGTTACATCTTTACAATCTATTCTATGATTATGCACAGTTATGATTCAAAGTATTTTCACGGTCTTTTACCAGATATTTCCCATAAATAGTAATTTTTAAATCTAGGAAGCAATTCTTAAAATTGTCTTCATATAATAGGAATGAGACTGTGCTTTTAGCTTTTCCTCCTCCCAATATCCCCACCACTGTACCTGAAAAACCTCATCCTAAGCACAGTAGTCACATATTAGCTCACTGTTTAACAATCTAGACTAACCTTAAGTTTATTTCATAACATATAATCAAGCAACATACAGTAATTAAAGCACACTGAAAACAGCAGTTACTAGCTAATTAACATTACAGAAACGCTTTTCTTAATGATAGAAAAAGACAAAGATGTTATAAAAGTACAGTAAGCATAAGAAATAATTTGCTATAAGCCTTTTTTATTTAAATCATTAAAAACTCAACCTTAGGAATCCGAAACGATAGTAGTTTATAAATTAAAAAGGTCAATGTAAGTTATGCAGTTAGGTAAACAGTCTAGGGACTACCCTTGCATCACATAGTTCAAGCAGGGCCAGCACCACTGATGCAAATTGTTGTACCTCTCAGGGTGGCCAAGTATTTGCAAACACACCGAACCTCTCTATTATCCTTATTCATCCACAGATAAACAACTAATGGAGTTTCACTATTTTTATAGCAGTAAGATATATTTTGCCATAACTACAGCACCCAAACTGGAGCAAAGAACAATTCAAGCTGTGATGATGACACCCCAGGCTGGAGTTAGGGGATGGCTGCCAAGACAGCCACTGTATTCTTTTAAACACACTGGTTTCAAGCATTAGTTCAGCAGTGTATTTTTTTAGATAATTGTTTCATGTTTTGCAATTAAATTGTCACTTTAGAACAGTAACTTACCTTTACATGCTTTTTTCAAAACTTCTGTTTATTACCTCATATATTATATGTTGTCTTTGGAGAACATATTAAAATACCATGACACATTTTCTCCGCAGTATTTGTGTCCCACCATTATTCACCTGCTTCTACATATGCTTCTCTTATTATTTTACATAATTTTTCAACACCAGGAATTACTTTGTGTAACTCAAATTCTTTGCTAAACTTTCCAAACATAGTGTATATGGAAGTGCATTGGCTTTCCCTACAATTTCATAATTACTAAATGGGCAAATACAAGCATTGCAGCTGCAAATTAGTTGCTGGTTAGCAATAAACAAGATCAGGCCTTCCACAAAGTTTGGCACACAACCACAAATAATTTTGAGCTCACATATGGGAACAGAATAGTGCAAAACATGTGGACACCACTGAATGGACGGCAGACTGCCCATCTCAGCAGTATTGCCTTGGTTTCCTACTCACCATAAGCTGGCACATCTTTGGAGGGTTTTGATTTTGATATCCAAAAGAAGAGCTTGTATGAAAGTACACTCAAAATTGTGAAAGTAAATATCTACAGTCCTCTACACATAAATGTCATTTGCATCATGCAGCAAAGTCAACCAGGCTACCAGAAATTGCCTCTTTGCCTGAGGAAACATGTATGTTAAAACATACCCTTCTATGACTAATTTTTTAAAAAAGTATTTGAAATCCAAGTATTTTAAAAAGAAAAATAATCTATATTGATCTTGTCATCCTTCACTTGACCACTGCCTTCTTAAACCTCATTGCTACCATAACTTTTTCAAAAGATTGTGATATAAGCTGTCAAACTCAGAGGCAGTCAGAAAGGACTCTGAAAAAGATCTCAGTTGCTACTTCCAACATCTTTTGTTCAAGACCTGATTTGACATTTGTCTTGTTTTCCTGTTAAAATAAACCTAAAAATCATTCTTAGGATGGAAATCCTCCCCACCTCAAAACACTCTGGCTTTCAAAGAAACTCTCCAGAAGAAAAGGGCCATACTGGCCATTGTGCTTCTGGCTGTTTTTGAAATCTCTGAAGAAAATTCTTGTCCATCAGCACTTAAATTAACAATAACCTTCCTCCTATTATTTTAACGAAGTTCCTTGCAATTTTTTCCCCCAAAAGCTATCATGTAAAATTTGTCTTGTACCTTGTGTAACTAAAAGAAGCTATCCTTTTTACAAAAATGTATCAAATTATTTTAGGGTTTCTAAAACTAGAAAACTCTCAGTAGATACTGGACAATAATTATATTTTTTCCATATTAGATGAAAGATAAATGGCAACCCCCTTGCCATTTCAAAGGACATGAAAAGGGCATATACAATATTTAAGCATTTAGGCAGACACCTCTTGCACTGCTGCCACAGATGGCTCTCCAGAGCAGCAAGTCAAGCACCACCATCACTTCATCAAGTTCCACTCAACTTGCAGCCTGCCATTTGCCCACAGGAAAGAGGGCTGACAGGAGCAAGACAGAAAAACTGTCCTAGCAGATTTCACACCAACGGCCAGTTGAAAGGAAAATCTGATGGAAAAGAAGATCTCTTAAGAATTACATCCTATTTTTCATCTACCTTATGATTTCAAACCAGTTTAACTCTGTTATGTGACACAGTTCACTGTTCAAACTTTCCCTTTTTGCAACAACACTGCAAAAGTTTGCTATACATACCTTTTTACATAATGAAGTGTTCTAACCTAAACTGGATCAGGGGAAAAAAAATCCATATCACGTAACACAGAAGGAAAATGTTATCCATCTAAGATTCTTTCCCTTTCATTCAACAGGAAAACCTTGGTGTTCAGAACTTATGAAAGTATCATGCAGAAACTTCAAAAAGGTTAGAAACACACCACAAATCAACAAGAGACTCTTTTGTTGCAAAAAACTTTGAAGAAAGCATAGCTGCTGCACTGGTATGAGAACAGGCTACAGCTCACTCTCGGCAAGACAGTGTTTATTTTACTCAATCCTCATTTTACAAACCTTTTTTTTCTATGAAATAATTTTCTGAAGCTTTATGAGATGTTATTGCAGAAGACAGGAACTTTCAAAAGCTACCAGAGTGTTAGGTTTCTCTTCTATCATTTATTTAATAGTACATATATATATATACAGTCTTTTTCTTTAAATAAATTGGTAGGCAGTATAGCTAAGAAAAAATGTTTAGTGAACAGAAGATGGATTACCTTTGACTAGGCTCTCGATCTTGGTGAAAAATCAGAACTCTGATCACAAGATTATTTTCTTTGTGGTTTGCTGATTACTAACCTTAAAAATGTTCTCCAAGCCATTAAAATCATCTGTTTCTTTACAATGTGCTTTCAGTTACTGGTTTTCAATTTTCAACACAACATTGCTGATAATATTACAACATCCCCTCCTCCTGAGAGAGGCCTTTAGAGCCTGTTTGCATTCCATGGGAAGACACTGCCTTGCTCTCAGAGGCAGCTCCATCTGCCTTCCTCTTGCACAAGGCCATCCACAAGCCCAGCTTACATGCCTATTCACTCCATCAATATATTAAAACTAGTGGCATACCGTACATATGAGAATGATTTATGCATTCAAACTGTACCATACAAGTAATCTTTTCCTTTAGCGAAGATTTCCAAAAGGCTTTTTCTTAAATATGCTGAATATTTCATTCTAGTGATGTGGAAATATTTCTGTATGGTGCTTGTATAATGCAAAAATAACACACTTCCGTGTAATTACACTTGTTCTGAAACAAAACCCAGCTATTTGCTATCCAAGGCAAAACTTAAAACACAGGGGAAAAAAAATGTAACTTCATACTGGTTTTATGGCTGCAATTTGAAGTCTCTTTGTGTTAACCCCAGGCTTAAGTTACCAAATCCCAACAAATTCAACATTCCAATGTGAAATAATTTTCCTATAGATGCAGTGGTCTCAAAGTCATCTTTCTAGTCGAGAAGTTTTTAGCTCTCTGAGACTGCAAACAAATTATCGTTTCTCACATTTTCCTTCTCCTAGTAAATAGGACCACTGACTTACAAAATCCTGTTACCCAACACCACCCTACTGTTACATAGCAAGAAAGCAAAAAGTAGGAAGGTAAAAAAAACCCAAACCAGCAACTACTACCACATGCAGGGGAATTCTGAAAGAAAATTTCCATAAACAGAAAGAGATGAGAGAAAAGAATAACTTGAGGTTTTAGCTGGCAAAGGCAGCGTTTCTCTCCAGCAGGAGCAAGTTTGGATGTTGCTTATGAGAACCAGATGAAGGGACATGAAGAAGTTAAGGACTTGTTGTGTGCAGCTGTAATGCACACTGGAAAGGATGGCACCCTGCAGCAACCTGGGGTGTGAGGGCAGCTGGGGCAGACTGAAGAGACTTTCCTGGCAGGTCCCGACTGCCATCCCTGGGGCTCCCAGAACCACCCTTCCTGGGATGCCCACGCTTCCTCTCCCAAATAAGTCCTGACATGCTCCTGACCCACAGCAACCAAGCAGAAATCAAGTAAGCTGTTTGACTGCAGTAGCAAGGACCAAGTGCAGGGCAGACAAGAAGAGGCTTGTACACCATAAGCTACCACCCTTAGCACAGGACACAGAGACAACTGCACGGCACCCAGATGAGAAGTACAGTTTATATATATATATATATATATATATACAGAATCCACTAGTATATATGGTGCTCCTGGACTTAATTGGTTCTCTTAGACCATTAAACAGCAAGCTGTACATTCCCATCCATAGCAAGACTAGGAAAAGTGGTGAAATATTTGTATAAAACAGCAGCTGATCAGCCAGCAGATCAGAATTACAATGTGTTTACCTTTTGAAGTGTCTAGTCTGTCATATTATTTAACAATGCTCACATGATGTAGTCAAAATACTTTAGCATGACAATACTACACTGACCAACTGGAAGGAAAATAAAAACAATAATATCTAACACTTTAAAAATATCTAGGGCTTCATTAAAAACAAATTATTAAGTTGTTCTGAATGCTGCTGATGTTTAATGAGCAAGACATCTGAAAAAGCTGAGTAGCTGACCGGGCTGACAGGTCCCTCTGCACACTCCAGTTCCAGCAGTAGCTAAGGTGAGTCCAACAGTGACACCACAGTGCTTCTGCACAATGGAAAATACATGCTCAAAACACAACTCCCCAACTGTTTACTCAAAGACTGCAACTCTATCCATTAATACCCAAAACCACTCATGGTGAAAACAAACAGAGAGGGAAAAACAATAATTTCAACAAGCATACCAATGCTATTTTGTTCCAATATGGGACAAATCAAATACAAGGAAACATATTGTCTCCACACAAGAAGACTGTATTTGTAAATGATCAATTAACTCATGCACTAAATTACTCATTTTGTGTGGTTCAGACATATTAATGTCTGTCTGCAAATGTAATCAATAGAGGAGACAGAAGGGTATTTATTTTTGTTTTTTATAAATATATTCTGATTAGTTTAGGTTCAGACCAAGCCATCTTCATTCACACTGAGCAGAACCTGACAGCAATTCAGGTAATTTAAATCACAAACACAGTACGACTAAACAGAAGAATTCTACCCTTGGAAACGATACAGAAGTGCTTTACATTTGCTCTCTCTTCCTACTTGCTTACATTACACGAAAAACAAAAACAGGAAAATAAACGAAAGTACAATAGCAAGAATCAGTAATTTACCAATCAGCAGCTTCGAATGACACTGCAATAATAAAATGAAAAATATCATATTGGTAAAGTAATTGTTGTTAATGGTTTATCAGTTTAAACATAACTGGAAATGTGCACATTAAAATAATGCTATTCTTATCAAAGCCACTGCATATTAGATGAGAATATATGAGTATAGGTGCAATTTTTAATACTGTTCAGCATAGCCTTTGGCTTGCATTTATATGCTTTTTGCAGCACATCTCTACAGGATTATTGTTGGAACAGTGCTGTAAACTTTATTTGTGGACTTGAAATACCACTATATAATTTTTCCCCTTCCCTTGTAAAAGCTTTTAACTAGTGAAAGAAGAAATCTGCCAACATCATGAAACTTGGTTTTAAGAAACACAGTATCAAGGCTCTAGTGATTTTTGTCCCTGTTATAACCATTAGGAACAAAGTCCCTGCCCCACCAGGGCCATACAAAGTGGCTCGAGCACATAAGCAAACGGAGTTCACCATCAGCTTCACCATCTTCACACATCAGAAGAAGTCTGAGAAAAAATGTAATTGCTTGGACAAATGGTCCCTAATTTGTAGTATTCCTCAGAAAGGTAAGTTTCTAGATCAACGTTTTGTGAAAGAATAGGAAAGCTGAGCTTATTCACTCATGTCTCAGCTCTTCTGGCCCTAGGAGGAGGGGTGACTGCTAAGGTTCCCCCAGGACTAACGTGCAGCAACAGAGCTGTCTTCACAGATTCAGTAGAGCCAGTAAGTCCTGTATGCAAATGCTGCAGAATTACAGAGTTGTCGTGTATTCCCTACAAAAATAAAGCAGTTTAATATAAAAATAAGTAATGGTGTAGATTTGTTATATCTTTATTTCTTCAAATGGGAACAATGCCTGAGATAATTTTAAGTAAATAGAAACTTTAAAGAGATGCTATTCCTTCCCTAAGGTATAAGACAGGAACAAGACTGGACTACTGCATACTTAACACAACCAACATACAAAAAACTACTAATTCTACCTGCTTTATTGAACTTTACACAAAAATCATCCTGGACTCAAGACTACAGAATTTGAAGAGGACACAAAAGTATTTTCTACTAATTTCTATAGCACTGAATATCTATTTTAACATAAGGAAAACAATTTTAAGAAATCATAAGCCAGTCATATGCAAATTCTCCCCATTCATTTTGAAGTGGAAAGACATATAAATAAAAGAAAAATATAGCACTAACAGAGGAACAGAACATCACAGGTTAGGTATTTCCAACAGAGAAAGCCATTCAGTAGGTTATCTGCACAGTCATTAGTACAGTAGGGTCAGAAGCAAAAACTCCTCTGTGTGTTACAAAAACCCGGGTTTGCCTTTGGATTTTATTTTAAAAGTTGCAAACTAAATCTATTCCATCTATATCAAAATGCGTTCATATGGAACAAAACATCTCCTGCAGTCCAGATCACTTTACTGCAAGGAATTTTTCTCTTGCAATATCATCATGTGCTGGCAATTTCCTCGTTGAAAAAAAAAAAACCCCGAAGCCTAACATGTATTTATATCTACTTGTTAAAAAAAGGAACAAGAAAAGCCTTCCATAATGGAGAAGGGAGGAGGAATGGAGGGGGTGGGAGACAAGAACAGGACACAAAAAAACACCTTTTCCAAAGATTGTTCAAGGCAAAAGGACATGTCATGTTAAACAGTAGTCAATAGCTGTATACAACCAGTAAACAAATTCAGCTCGATGAAAAAAGAACTACATCACCATTTAGTGGTTGCAATTTAGATTATTCTAGCGTGTAATACTTTAATTGTATAAAACAAAGCTGATGTCACAAACACAAAAGAACTTCTTGCAAAGCAAGCACCACAAGTAATTTTTATGCTGCCACTGATGGCTGACAAGTGATGAGCACTTTGTTCGAATTTATATACTTACGCATCTAAGGCAACAGGTGGCTTATAAAAAGAAAACACTGAGAGCTTTTTAACTCTTCATTATCAAGATTTTTATAATATGTTTTATCATAATGACTAAACAGTCTCTACAAACAGAAGCTCAACATACTAACTACCAAGATGAACTATGGCTCAGGGAATATTATCTATTATTTTGATAAGAGCAGAAACTGAGGTAAGGTTCTGGATCCCATGGACTTGAGCTCTGCTTACACTCAATGTTTTGTAATTGCACAAAGCACTCAATATTTAAACAGTACCTGGTAATACATATATTAAATCAACTTAAGACAAGAAATTTGTATTTTCTTGCTGTCTTTTCTATATTTATCTCGAACAATTGCTGAATATTGCAGCACAGTAGAAAGAAACTCTTACTTTCAGGTCCTTAAATCATCTGAAAGAGTGATGTGTTTCAGTTGTTGATTGATGCAGTTTGGGACCAAGAGTGGCATTCCAGAAATGCACTCTTTTTTTCTAAATATTGCACAGTCCAATGAACAGTTTTGTTTTCTTTAAGCACAGAGTTATAAAAAAAAAAAAAAAAAAAATCTGCACCACACAAAATGCAGACCAATACTTCCCACAACTGCATTTAAGTGCAAAGATTTCCAGACAAAATAAAAGAACACCATAAACACACATATTGAAAAAAAAATATTAAGAGTGTATTGACTGATTTAGTTACAATTTTTAAAAATAGGAAGTTGAGATGGCAAAAATGCAATAAGCATACCAAAACAATCTTTATATTCTGCCTTGTAATTAAAATATGAAATAACCATCTGCTTATGATTTAAACATTTTAGTGTTTGTTGTTCTGGACAGACTGAATGCACATACTAAGATATTAGACTTTTTCCTCCGCATGCCAATTTTACCATCCCATGCCTAATAATTAAAATATACAACACATCAATAATTTTATCTTGTAAACTATATATATATATATACACACACACACACATACAGACACAATTTCTATGGTGATGTTCACTGGATTAATCCTGCTTTATGACACTTCCAAGCAGTGCAGAGCAGCTCAACTCAGTCTTACACTGCCTATCTTTTAGATTTCTTCTGCTTCTTTCTGTATTTTGTCTGAAAGCAAACAATCCCTCTCAGGTAGACTGTGTTCCTGTAACTATACATTTTCCCCCTTCTGCAACTCTTTCACACACTTGACTTCCCTTTCCTACTGTTATTTAGGCTTGAGACATCAATTTTCCCATCAAATTACCAAAGCTTGGTGCATAAAAATATTCAATAAGCCTCAAGAAACTGTTATCTCAGCCAGTACAGAAATGCAAGCCTCTGCTCAGAAACATTTTAAAGTTTAACTGGTAAAGTGAGCTTGAGGTACAGAAGCTTATCTGCCATCCTTATTGGGAAAAAAATTTGAGTAACAGGGTCGAGGAGGGGGAGAAAAGCAAGAAGGTAGAAAGATGAAGAAAGAAGGGGTGCTGTTTGATTCTACAAAGCATGCTTTTTGAACCAACTGTAACAGAAAGTTAACCGTGTATAGCTTGGATACTTCAAAAATTAATTCTGTATCTAAGGATAAAAACTAATCTTGCTGCTGTCGTATCAAACAACAGATGAAGCCTCACATTTAACTGCAAACTGTAAGAATTGCAAGTAGCATTTCTGAGGTATTCCACAAGGCGAAATGGCTGATAATTAATGTATTTTGTTAATTGCCTCCAGGCACTGAGGCTACAGGATGTCATTTGAGGCTAGAGACCACTTGGCATCAGTATTAAAACAGCTTTCAAAGCATCTCCAGCAACTAATGCTGACAAACGTCCAGCACTTAAATCCACCACAGTGCTAATTCTGTTCTTCTGTGTGAGTTTTCAGGCTAAAAATACATCCTGAGCTATACCAAAAAATAGCTGACAGAAACCTGAGAGAAGCAAACACAAGAATAACAGCTTCCAAAAGGAGAAAAATCCTAGACCATTATAATTTCTGCTGAGATGCTGTTGATAACTGATTAAGAAATGACCACCTGTAAACCCAAGCAGAAAAGTAAAAGATCATCCTTAGCTTAACACAAGCCTGGGCTTCATCAAGGTGGAAAATAAGTTTTGGAAAGCATTACTGCTTTGGAAAGCATCTTTGTTGAAGGCTCACTAGAAGAACTCAGGAGATTTCCACATCATCACATTAACATTACAACAAGACCACAAACACATCTGCAACCAAACCTGCATCTTATAAAAACTCAGTTTTCCTCAGACTACAGCAGACAACACACAAGGCTTGAAAGAAAGTCTTGCGGACTTGGAAGAAAATAAAAAAGCAAATTAAAAAAATAAAATAAAAAAAGGATGTAACTTGCTTCATGCATTTCCTATGGTTGCCTATTTACAAATCTTTTTCATCTTACTGTATCAGCTTAATGTTCCCCCTGCTACAACAGCATGACTGTTTGCTGGATTATATCTGATTAGAGATGTTAAGTCTGATTAGAGAAATGACCTATTTTTTAAATATACAGCAAGAAGAATATGGCTATTTTTAAAAGTCAAAAGCCCTTTTTCTACATAGTTCTGTGATCAGCTCCAACAGCACAGGAGCAAAAGTGACAGCATACAGATGAGAAGTCTTGGGAGCATGGAGCTGCTTCTGCAGTGTACAAGCTAGGCACAAAGGATGACTGGGGAATGGGCAGACAACTGTTTTTCTAGAAATTGCATTTTGGCCATTGTGGAAACCCAAATGGTTCCAATAAACAGTAATTCTGAAAGAAAACTGAATCAAAGGTTTTTCTGTCAGTTTAATAAACTGTCTCACAGACTGAAAAGGTTGCATCTGTATTGGACTACAGAACAGAGACTTCGCTTGGGTATGACTCTAAAGCAGCTCTTCAGATACACTCTTTCTAACATGCAGCAGCTGCTACCAGTGACTTTTAAGTATTTATGGAACGTGAAGAAAAAGGAAGCAGTCTGAACTGACACCCCAAGGATCTCAGACAGATTTGCTTGACACACACAAAAAAGGAATTATGTTTTGTCTTACAATTACATATCTTTAGTGAACTAGGAGCCTTGTTTGGCTTGTGTTGGATTAGTAATGTATAGACAGAATAAGAAACCCAAAGCCAGCTTCCCCATGGGTTTTCATTTTCAATATTTACTCCGCTGCTCAGTACACAGCACTATCACATATGTACATCATAGAAATACCAACAAGAAATTCAGGGAGATTTAACTTATATATTTGGAGGGCCAGAAAACTTAGCAGAGCATAAAGTGTATTCAAAATAACTTGCAAGCGTAAAGCTTGTAACTACAATGAACATATGCCCAAAAATGTGTGCACATTGGTTTTAGGAATATGAATCAAACACAAGCCCATGACACAGCCAAGTTCTTTTTAGTAAAATACGCCAAGACAAAAGAGGACTCAGTGTTCACCACTGTTCTTCACAAGCACTTCAAATATTTTACCCCTTCTTCAACTAGATTACAGTCATTCCAGATTTTTTACTTCACATTCTTAGATTTTAGTTCCTATTTAAAGAGAAAAATTTTCAGAGCATCTTTGTCTCTTGCCTCTAGGTACTAAAAGTTGTACCACTTGCACCTCTACCAGCAGGGAAGAGTTCCCCTCGCCTGGAGACCAACACTCCCACAGATGATGCACCACAATCACTTCTGCAAGTGTACCTTGTCTATTTTGACAAGAAGTCACCTAATTTCACATCACCCTCAGCAGTAAATAAACCTGCTCATATGATACTGACACACGTGCATATTTGCTTGCCATACTCAACCCTGGAGAAATAAAAGACTGTGACAGAGCTCTGTGAACGCCAGCAGTCAACTGCTGCTGCTGCTGCTTCCAGACCCATCACAGCTCTGGGCTCTCAGCTATGTATAGATTAGGAAATGGAGAAGTGTTTCCAATAGCCTATTTCAAAGTTTTTAGTAAAACTCTGCACTATGAAACAACAGCAAAAACCTAGCTCCTTGCCTGTTTTGAGGAATGCGCTTTGGAAAAGGCATCTTTCTGAAATATTCTTAGCCTACGGCCACTCACTTTTCTGATGCAATCACTGTAGCTAATTAAAGTGATGATGAAAAACTTACCTCTCTGTTCCCAAATTCTTGCAAATAATGGTTGATTACACCTTTTCTGAGGTGGCCTTCCTCCAATCAAAGGAAAAGAGGCTTTCAATATTTCATATTACAACCAGAAGAAAAAACAACTTCCAGTATTTTTCCCTTCAAGCTCTCAAGAAAGCCCAAGGTAAAGAAGTAATTACGAAGTACTGAACTCTCACTGTCTCAAAGCCAGGATATCTTACACCACCAGTAAATTTACTCAAACAGGTAAGCATCTTTCACAAATAGTTACCTGAATACCCTCTAACACTACCACATAGTGCTTTAAAGTATTACAGAGATAAACTTCAGTCTCATCTGTATTGCCTAAATAGCAATTAAACACTGCCATTGAACACACCCAACTGTAATAAAAAAGTATTTGCAGGTCAAATAATAGCAATGACTGAAGTAAAGATAATTTGCCTGGTCTTCATTCTCTGGGGGGGGAAAAGGGGTGAGGACGGTGGTGAGAGGGGAGGGGGTTACTTGTCAAGTACTTTTGTGACTCACAGTACAGTATATTAGAAATTTTCTATGTATTCTTCAGAATAGAGAGTAGAGAGATTGTCATTGTAACTCAGTAGGTAGCTCTCCTGTTTCTGGCCTACAAGGTCAGAGCTTTAAGTCCTTGCTGAGGAAACTTAACAAGTTCCATCTATAAATAGAATGGCACTGGATGCTGTTACTCTAGCAAGGTTGGTGGCCTTTAGACAAGAAATTTTTACCTTTTCTTCTGTTCTGATAAGAAAAAGAAACTGGACATCAAAAGGCACAAATGAATGACAAAGTGGGCTCCAAAAGACATTGCAACTTCAATTAGCATGGGACTAAAAATTCTCACATTAGCAAACAGAGAAGAATGCAGGAATAATTTACCTTCTCAGTGAGTATAAGTAACTAGCTAAAATTACAGACTTTACAATATTTTAGACTAAAAGGAAACATTTGAGGTACTGTACAATCAAAATTCTACTTGTGACACCAAGAGGCAACCTCAGTATAAAAAAAATGGAATTTTTAAATAGTAACAAAAACATTTGAACATTCACAGCTTTTACCTTACTCTTTATGAAAACGTAAAGTATACACTTGAGATAATTAATTGTCAGGGTTTAAAATGATAGCATTCTGCAATGTATAAATTTGTGTTCTTCATGCCCATATATTTGGGGAAGCTAATTTGGTTCTCAGAATAACAATTACTTTTGACAAATTTAAGAATAAAGCCTATTTACACCCCTGAGTTTACTTGTGCTTCACACCATAGTTATCTGTCCTTACGGGAATATGTATTACAGCTCAGTTACCACTTTCACTCAGCCTGGTGATGTAATGTACAGTTCAATAAAGACAAAGGCTAGCCCACTACAGGCCTGACAATTTTCCAACACCTTTTCCACAATCTTCACCCATGTACCCAGGAAAACAAACTGACTCCTCTGCAAGAGACAAAACTGCAAACAGCATACTGCAAACTGTTCCGAGGTACAAACCTATAAGTTTTGTTCATATAAGGGGTGGAATCCCTTATAAATGGGATCATAATCATCATAAAAGGGATGAAAACACCAGCAATAAAACATGAGATGAGGGCAATGTTACAGTGAGACCTCCTAAATCTCAGAGATACTAATACTATGGTCAAGTAATAACAACAGGTCTTGCAAAGGTTATCTGCAATAGGTTAGCTTAGGATGTTATCCTTCCTTTATTAGTCTTATCTGCCTCAGTAAAAAATCTGAGTTAGTTTTAGTTTAAAGTTTCCCACATCTGGCCAAGTTAAGCTAGTTGATCCTGCAGTGGCAGTGATCTACTGAACAGAATGCAGGTGTACAAACTGCCTCCCTCATGCAGGTTTAGGTTTAATGGTAGCACTAGCTGAAGTTGTATGTCAGAAGATTAATAAAAATCCCATCCTGGCCCTTCAACTCCACTACCAACACTTTGGTCAATAAGGTACTACTATTCAAAACATACACAAGCTTCTTTTCTGCTCTTTGGCTGCTTCTACAAACTACAGCAATAGATGCAGGTTTTGTAGCATAAGCCTCCACACTAAGACTTCTTCCTATACCACTGTACTGAAGAGTAGGCATGTGTGAAAGGTAACAGCAATTGTACCACACAGTGGCATGCATCTCACCCCTCATCTACTGCACATTTCACTTACACCCACTCTGTCCACTGCTTGATGCCACACAATCACATATTCTGATCTTCCGTGGTTATTTCTCAAGAAATTTATTTCAGCAGATGTCTGTAGACTTCTTCCCTATACCAACACAATCCATGTGCAAAAAGTCTGCTGAGCTTCCATCCTTGGAATCAGAAAGACAAATCCAACTGCACTACACCTCCAAGGCAGCTTAAGGCTAGTAGGACATGACGCTAACTTTTATGGCAGATCAGTCACAAGTACTTGTAGAAAATTATCTTCCTTGTATGGTGGACTAAAAATGGCAACTTTGTTCCAAGTGTAAACTTTTGATTCTCTGGAACAGATCTTTTGACAAGGCAGTGGATTTCTTGAAAATCAGTTTTCACTACCTTATTGCTTCTTCCAATCTCTTTTTAATTGGGCACTTAGTGGAGTTGTTTTTTTCAGCCTCAAACTGACTTCTGAGCCCAAAAGAAGAAGAATAAAAACCCCACGACTTTATTCAAGTGTGTTTCCTTTTGGCTACTTCATGTTACTTATAAGGGAAAGGAAGACCTGTATGCATATAAAGTTTTCCTATACAACACAGTTTGCTTCAGAATTAATGTCATCTGTTTTCAGAAGGTACTTTCTTCAGTCTTGTTTGTTACCACACAGAATATGGTACAGTACCAAGAGGGTTGCAAAAAGCCTAATCAGATTCAGCTAGTGGTTGTTACATGTGCATTCTGTTTCTTCTTGCAGGTACAAAACTGATACACAGGGGAAAGGAGAAATCTAGCACTCATCTGCTTCTGTTCCTATCATTTACATGAACAAAAGGTCTGAAGTAAAATAAAGCTGAGCAGCCTCTGAAAAATCCTCTTCTCCTGAACAAAAGCATTTTCTCTTTCTACAAGGAAAAACTAATGATAAGCAAATTTGTGTGCACCTCTAGGAATATGTTTATTAGCCTCCCTTCTCTTTCAAAGCTTAGCACATGAATGCTGAGCCATAAAATTCAATGACATAACACACAGCCTAAAACAAATTACCCCTGAGTGTTGTGTTTTGTTTGGTGGGGTTTTTTTGTGATCTGATATTCTGAAAATGCAACACATAATGCATAAAGTCTTATTAATAAAAATTATTTCTGTTCTGGTAATGTTCTTGCTAAAAAGGAGTATGCCTTTTCACAACTTTGTGATTGAAAAAATCCCCTGTGG
Source organism: Phaethornis superciliosus (assembly GCA_023637945.1). Taxonomy (NCBI): domain Eukaryota; kingdom Metazoa; phylum Chordata; class Aves; order Apodiformes; family Trochilidae; genus Phaethornis; species Phaethornis superciliosus. Next base: position 17,026,024 of record JAJQWJ010000007.1, on the reverse strand, counting down.
AAAGCCTTACCCTGAATCAAAACATTTTACAACATTTTATGAGAAAGACAAACATTAGCACAGTAAACTGCCTCACACTGCAGCAACTGACACTTTAATTTGAAAGCTTTCAAATTTTTGGTTTTTCAAATATTTTTGGTTTTAATATAGAGAACTCACTGAAAGATAATTGAATGTTTCACTGAACTGTGAGCCACTCCACATATTTGACTAAATTTCTTAGTCTAACAACACATAAGAGAAAATCTCCTAAGAACTACTATCTACTCAGTAGCATGCAGAAACACAACTTGATTATGTAACATTAACAAGTTTAATATATGAAAACTACTTTTAAACTTTGTTAGCTTAGCAGTGAAAGGTCTGTATTTGTAAATAAAGAACCTGAACCTTTTTTCTAATAGATGGCAAATACATTTAGTAATATAAACAAAAAACAAACTATCTTTTAAAAAAAGTGATCCAAAATATGTTGAAGACAATAAAATTTTCTAAGACAGCTATGTTTACATAATTTCAAGGTGAATTTTGACACATTATGAAGATGAAAAAACAGCATCAGTATTCAAAGTGGAACAGCCAAGCTACAGTTGTGTAAACAGAGCCAACATGATTCCCAATGCACAGAGTGCAGATGCTGATGGGATGAGATGTTACTCACACTTTTTTCACTGAAATGTTATTGCACTGGAGTGGGGGTAAGTGACACCATCAAATGCCTCCTCTCAGTAGCAGGCAGCTTCCAGGAGCACCAGTCAGCAGGTATGAGTTCTTAGTGAACATGGGGGAAAACTGCATCGTGTCTCAGTTTGGTAAAAGGTACAGAACAATTAGCATCCTTATACAGAAAATACACACATTTTTATAGAAGGTCAAAATAGGTAGTCAGAATAGAGCATGCATCTTATTCAGTTGAGCAAGTTGGTTTTCACCACTTTGATTATTACAGGCAAATCAAAGCACTGGAAAGTATTACTGTAAGTTCCCAATAATCTTTGTGATTATAAAAAATAGAGCTTAGTGAACTTGATTTTAAATGCCAAGCAAAAAATTTGTATGAATAGTCAAATTCACTTCTGATTAGTGTTTATCTCAAAAAGGAATAAGCTACACTGCTCATAGGATTCAGATCTATCCAAGTTTTAAATGATGACAAACTGGTTTCAAAGTTACCCAGATCCTTGAAGAAGGAAGAACCAGGTGGGTGTACTAAACATTTCCAGTTATAACAGACATAAAACTAGAATAAATCCAATTAATACTTTTAAGAATGAACTTGCATTCGTCTCACCAGTCACTTCTAAAAGGCTGCAGGGGATGTTGTTTACCTAGTTTCATGGTTCTTCCATTCTTGGCACTAAGAGCATTTCACAGATTATCAGTCCCCCCATGCTGCCCCTCAACAGCAGCTACAGCTCCTCTGGTAAGAATCAGTGCTACCAGGTAGAGGACCAAAGCAGAAGCTCCTCACCTCTTCCTGCCTGCACTCCCCAGCACCATATCACTGCAGGCAGCTTGCTCCAGCCTCTGCAGGACTGGAACAGCAGCACGCAGGTGAAGTCGAGTTCTTCCACACAAGCCACTGTTGCCTGCCCTACTTCAAACATGGGGTATTGAACTCCAAGGGGTTTCTTATTTATTAAAAAGAAACACTTGATACCAAAGAACTTTTACAAACAAATTTCCTTCCCATTTCTATAACTTTGAAGAGAAAGACTGTATTTCATTAAAGAAACTAAAAATAAGAAAAACGTGGAACAAATTTTGTAAAAATGTGTGACTGCAGGATATCAGTGGGAAGAGAAACTCGAAAACACTAAGAGTTCTGGCTGTTTCATATCCAGTGCATTCAAAAACTCAACAGCTGTAGCAGGGATTAAATACTGACATTGACCATTTTCTTGATTGAAGTATTATTTAAGAGTAATTTGTAAGTTTGTACTTGTAACAGGGAAGGCATTTTTAGTCCACCATCTAAAGAAGGTAATTTTCTACAAGTACTTGTGACTGACCTGCCATAAAAGTTAAAAGGTAGTCAAAGCCATGCAACTTGACAAGAAACACTATTACAATCTTCAAACAGCCTGCCTTCTGCCTTCACAAAAAAATTGCTGCCTCAGTTAAAGGCCTAATACACCTGAAAAAATGGAAACAGAACTGTCAGAAATGTTTCAAATTAAACACTGAAACTTGGAAGATGAACAAAGCTGTAACTACTTTACTGGATGTGTCAGATTACTATGGTACATATACTGTAGAGCCACTATCCAGGATAGACAACAATTTTAAAACTAAATTCCCCATTCACTCAATAAGTAAGCAAGTATATCTATCTGAGGTTTTCATACGTGGATTCAGCCAAAAAAAAAAATAAATCCCTGCCCCTCAGAAACTGAGATAACCTTTGAAATATATATTTATTTAGTGTCTTGAGAGCAAATGCTTATTTTAAATATCAGTAGTTACTTTTCAGATTGTACACTTCAATAGAAAAAAAAATCTTCAGGAAGTATCAAAAGACAAGAATGCACCATTCAGTATAGGAAAATGTATTCACTTTATCTGCTGAGCTAAGAAAATCTACTTCATACTGTTGCTACTCGCATACAAAATTACAGTGGTGCTCAACATAAACTTTTATCTCCTTTTTTTGCCCTGTTACCCTACCCTGTGCTGTTCTCACATGCCACTGTTTCTTTATAGATATTAAAACATATCTCAGACATAAAACAATGTTCTTATTGATTTCATGAACACTGTGTATCCCAAGGAAAGTAACAGTGGATCTAAGATATGGAATTTTGCAGGATGAAATTCCATAAACATTTCAAGGTGGGAATACCTTTCTTTTTAAAATTAAGTAAGGAAAGTAGAGAATTAACCAGACATAAATAAATCTCATTTCTCCCCAACTTTATGCCACGCAGGAAACAGCGTAGGTAAGCACCACACAGAACTTCCACAGTTTCAAAGTAATTATAGTTAAGTATCTGTTGTGAGTACTTCTGCTGCAGCTCACCTATGTGCCCTATGCTAGATAAATCGACTGGCAAAAATCTTCTCCAAAAAGCATCTCATAGAGGCAACAACAGTGAATTTTGTTATGGCTGCTAAAAAAATACAAACAAACCTTTTGTCCTAAAGAAAACACAGCTCAAGACATTCTCAAGGATCAAAACCTTTAGTCTAGGGCTATAAAATACCTTCAGTTAGATTCCCCGAGTTTGGCTCAACAAAAGTTTTCCATTCCTAGCTAGCCACTTCCTTGCCTATCATTACCTTTATTAATACAATTTGAGTGAGTTCTCAAACAGCTTTTTGCAAAAATACCACCCCAACCAAGCTAGGTCCAAGAGTAACAAGCGTGTCTTCAATATACTCAGGCATGCAGACCTTGAAGTCTACGGCACAAAGCCCACAGTAACCTGCTTCTGACTTTCTGCCTGGCATCCAGAAAGATCAATTCTCTGCAGAGTTATGCTTCATGTGCTAGCCATTAACACGGGCAGCAATAATGCATACGTCAACAGCCTAAAGACAGGGAGCAACAGTTTCAGTGCTCAGAGGTGAAAATTTGTTCCAGATTAACTCAAAACCTTAGTGAAAATAAACACTAAATTTATCATGCTTTTACAAAGCATGGTCCCCAGATCACTTCCTAATGTATCTCATCTTAACATTTGATCATTCTCATCCTCTCTTCATCCTCAGCAACACCTCTTTTAAATAATAAAAAGCCTCACCTGCCAGACCACTGCCTATTACCTTTTAGTAAGAGCAAGTTGTCTGGGTTTCTTTTAAGTCAGCTTCTACATAACTGCAGAGATTCAATTGCTACCCACCAGGCTGAAAACTGATGGCTGATACCAGGACACTGGTGCCTGAAGAACCATAGTCCATTAAGAACTGGGACCAAACCCTGGTCAGGGGCAAAGAAGCTTCATCCTCTCAAGATCTGAAAAGTTTAAGGATTTATCAAAGCATTTTTGTTAGTTTCTATAATCTGATAGAAACCTTGCAAACTCCAGGCACACCACAGACTCATTAAAAGGGTTTTTTAGAATGGAAACAATTTTGATAGATGTGAGGGTGTAAAATTACTGCAGCATACAAAAAAGGTTCATACATTTTTCCAACATAAGTTGGCAAGATATGTTGAAAACTTCAGTGAGTTTTATCTACAGTTTTTGCTGTGTGTTCAATAGATTATTTTATTTTTAAAAATAGAGGGCTATTACTAACATTTAGTGCCAAATCTTCATTTTTACAGTACTATGGGGAAAGAAAATAGAATTAATATGCACCTTGCAGGGGGAAAAAATAACAAAGTAGTTTTACATCTGTCAACCACAAAACTTTGCATTAGCTTTTTAGTGGTATTATCATTATCCCTAAGTAATATTTTGGAAGACCTTTGGGTTTATTGGGTAATCAACACACAGAATTTCTTTAGTTCAGTTGAACACTGGCTTGCATGCTAGCTAAAACATCTAGCAAGAGCAGCATGAGAGACAGGGTTAAAAATTTAAAGAGAAGTGCTATTTTAAAAGTGATTCCATTATCTTTTTTTGCTTCCAAAAGGAAGAAAAACAGCAGCAATCATTTCAGAACCATTACAGTTCAGAGTCCTTGAAACTGAAACATGTAGCAAGTAAATGCAAGACTAGAGTAGAAGAAATAAATGTTAATACAGTGTAAGTACCAGAATGGTTTTAAAAACCCACAACAATAGTTTAATTCTTCTTTCCGTCCCCAAAGAGAAATACAATTGGTCTTAACTCTTAAAAAAGCTTCCAGAAACAAATGCTTGGGATTACTGAACATATAGATTAAAATGCATCTTCTCCACTTGACTATTGTATCTATCTCTTCCTTAACAAGCATTTATGACACAGGTATCAAAATAGATCAAGTATAAAAGTTTATCACTTGTTCTCAATTGACAAGAGGCACAGCAACAATGACAAACCCAGCATAGCAATGGATTTCAGGAAACTGAACTCCTTTTGGTTCTTCAGTAGTTACAAATATTTAAAATACACTGATATATCAGTACAGCCTTCACACACTGAACTGGTTGCTAAAACAATGTACAAGTTCAAAAGACTTGTTTCACTCTACCAGTAAGGATCTGGCCTTGCCTTTTGAAAATTCCTTAGTTTTAAACACTATTAACTGCTTAGCTACAACCAATAGTTCATAGTTTTCTATTCTGCAGAAAGTATGTATCAAACAACTTTAACAGAAAACAGTAGTATTAGATATTCAGTATATATAAGGCCCAGTTGTCAACGGAGAACGTTCCACACATGCAGTTACAGATGGCTTCCAGGTACCAAAAGCCCTTAAAAAAAGGCCACTGTTCCTGAAAACATGTTCTGTTTTTTCAACAGTATAAACCTGGGACTGCAATACCTTGACCCACAGTTTGTCTCACTTGGTTGGAAACACAGCACCAGCACTCTGCACCAAATCAGTGTGTAGGTATTCTTGATGCATCTGACTGACAGCACTTTACCTTTTCACCAAGGATGCAGACTATAGAGACTCATCAAGCAGTTCACTGCTTTGGATAAATATCCTTCAAAAAACAAGCTCATGGGAACAAGGGTTCTAAGCTTCTAAATTACTACTACAGATAAGAATATTGCATGCCTTTGGGTTTTGTTTTTGAAACATGCTGCTCACAAAAATAAGTTATGCTACAGTTACCAAATAAAAAGGATTCCTACTTTTTAAATTTTGTCCTATTTTTTAATTACTCACTGTATAGCGGACAACAAAAAGACAGCAACAAAGGTGTCCAGTTTCCTCAAATCTACACATACATTATGAAGCTCAGTCTTTTCAGAGCAGCAGTCTTTTTCAACACTCAATGAGTACTGCAAACCAGTACAGAACATGTACACTTTCAACAAGTTTTTAAGTGCCAAGTTTGTAAGTACTGTTAACATTACTCCAAAGGCTAGTTCTGTATTATGGTAATAAGTAATAAAGGAAAAATAAAAGCCCATGTTCTAACTAAAAAATGTTCAGAATTCAGAGATGGGGGCAGAGGATGTGTTCAAAACTCAAAATAAGTCACACAGAAACTGGGAAGAGGAAAGAAGTGAGGCTTCTCCTATGAGGAACAGAATCACAGAGTCTGCTAGTAACTCCATATTTAAATTTTCTACTTCCATTTCAGCCTGTTATTATCATACTCCATTCCTCCTCCTTTATAACATTAACAAATCAACCACCATGCACTGTGACAAACCATTACTGCAGACTTCCAAAAACCCAGTTACTTTTTAAATCTTCAGCACAATGCCAGTGAAGACATACCCATTACACAGCAGAGGCTTGGGATTTTCTTGGTTGGAAAAACTCAAAACCTGATGACTTTGTACTGAATAGTAGAAGTTAAAATTAAAGTACAACAATGCTGTCCTTAAGCTATAGAGAGAATATTTAAATAAGTTTACATACGCATCAGATGAAAGATTCCATCACAGGCGTTAATGTGAGACAAGAAGGAATTTCCCAAGCCTTGGCCAGTATGGGCTCCTTTCACGAGGCCAGCAATATCCACCACATTCAGAAAGGCTGGAATTTTGCTGAAACACAAAAGTTAAAAGTTTCGTTACTGAAGAATTTTAGCCAGAACTTTTGACTCATAAATTCAGAACATGAAAACCTAACATTTCTTTTTTCTAGAACAAGTTATATCCAACAGTAGCTTTTTTCCTTATTTAACATGCAACACCAGAAAGACAAGATTTGCCTCTCCCATGTAAATCATCCATGATCTTTTAACTTCTCTGTCCTTCATGTAAAATTATGTAAACCAGTTTCCAAGTGTGGAATCATACTGAAAAGTAAATGAATAATCAAACAGGTCTGGAACATGGAACACCAAGGCACAAAGTCAGTCATCTGTAATGAGTAATTTTCATAACACTGAAGGGTCAGACACATAAATGGCCACTGCTCCCTGTTATTGCACACTTCTAGGGTTACCATTTAGTTCAGTAAGTTATGCAACTTTCTCAGAAGGGCATTTTTTTAAAAAATAAAAGTGGTGATTCTAGCAGTAATCAGGGTTATGTAGACAATTTGAAAGCAGAAAACAAGATGAAACTGGCATTATAATGTAAATAGTCCTGGTGTTGTCAATCACAATTAACTGCACTGGTTTAGCAGGCATGCCTACACCACATTTTATATAGCAACAACAGAATAGCCATAAATTTCAAACTACCTTACAAGAAATGGGAAGAGAAACTTCTAGAGCTATAGGAAATTCATATGACAGTTTTTAAACTGCAAGCCTTCTAACCTCTGCAGGTTCTCAAGTTGTTTTAAAATGAGCAAATAACTTGGTGGGCATTAGTCTCTTCAGGTATATTCTAAACCAAATTACTTCTCAAAAACAGTTGTGTCAAGAGGAAAAACAAAACCAAACCAACAAACAAAAAACCCCAAAACACTACAACCTAGAACTTTGATAACATGTTGGCTAAAAGCACCTTCGTATGGTCTATGCAAATGACAACACCATTATAAGCAGTGCCAGAGACAGAAACACAGTGAAAACCTGCAAATTACCCACTTGCAAAAGACCAGAATCTGCACACCATAGCACACAATCTCCAGCTTGATGGCTTCAACTTCAATAACTTGAACACCTCTTAAGTCTATCAAACACTTTACATTACCGCCATCATATTTCATTTATATTTAAAAGATCAATATTTTTGGAAGTGTGGTTAGCTAAAAGCAAAAGATCTTACGCTGGTTTTAGTTTTCAATCTTCCTCTGACACTTCCCAAGAAAAAATTACTTCAAGTTAACTATCTTCACAATACAAGATCCGGGCAAAAATCTTTACTACATTGAAGCTTCAAGTATCACTAAACCTGTCGGTATAATAAATTAGGAACTTAATGACACTTTTCAAATCTTTAACACCTCTGTATTAAAGGTGCTTAGAAACAAGCATGAATAAAACACAATACCCAGAAAGCTACGCTTAAAAAATATGCAAGTAAATATTTTTAACATAGCACAATATGTTGACTTTTGGCTTTAAACTTCACTAGTCTCATGAAAAGAAGGGCTCATCCTTGGGAAGACATATGTTGTGTACTGCAAATTAATGCTGTTGACTGCAGTAGAAAGAATATGACTATAAGTACGTTCCAAAGTAAATACAATAAACAAGTCCCCCAAAGTTGGGTTTTTTTAACAAATTATCTTTTTGCTTTTACTTTTTTACTACCACAGAAACTCGAATGGAAACAGCAAATTATTAAAACAGAAGCTTAACACACTGCCAAGAGTAATGCACATCTGAAGACAGAAACCAGTAACTATTAATACATTAACCCAGTAGCTGCTTTTGCCTGAAAGAACTGCAGAGCTAATACATACTTCAGAAAAAACAGCAGATTTGTTTTAATTCCTTGCCTCTTGACACATAATTGTCAAGAGCAAGGTAGAGAAATGTCACCCTTTTAAAGGGCTTCTCTATTGTCATTTTAAACTGTTTCATTGAAAAACAAAGGTGGGTTTAGAAATGTTCTTCTTCTATGCTGCCCTCTCATCATGCTGGTAGGATTAACTTCCTGGCCAGCTATCAGAAGAATTCACACTTTCACTACAAAGATGCCACTTAAAGCAAGACAGATACCTTCATATGCAGATGGACCACCTTATCAGTAGAATCAGCTTCATTTGGTAGACAATGAAAAGAAGACCCCTGCACTTTTATTTCACAGCTGACTAATGTGAGCAATAGACCTTTGAAGATAAGTATCCAGGTTTCCAGGATGTTTTATCACCTTCACCTTGGGCACCACAAAGCTAACATTGCAAGCAAAATAAAAACAACTCCATTCCTGGAAGCTTCTATACTAAGCCTTAATTTGTACTTCACCAGAGAAAGATGAGTAGAAAGAAAAGCAGAAAAAGGCATAAAGTAGTCACACCTGCCTATTCTCTGAAGGACAAAGAGTAAACGTTATGATGAAACTGAATAACCAGAAAACACTAAAGAATGTGGCAACAGTGCCATATATCTTGAGTGTGGTTTAGTTCATTTAAGTGTAGCAAATGTAGAAGAATTAACTGTTCTCTTTTTTTCTCCTCTCAACAGATAAGTTTCAATTTCTCTAAGATTAATTAGTCAGCATTAGCATAATGTCACTGACATTATGAGCCACAAACCATCATCAGAAACAGGTTACACCAACTGATCCTTTCTACAAGTCAGTGCAACACCAATCTCCCACAAAGCATGTCACAGAAATTTATATTATAAAACAGATGACCAAATCCAGAAGTATCTCTGCATTTTAAGTGTAGGTGTCATGTTCAAGCTAGGACTTTTTACCTCAGCAATACAGCAGCAGTGGTTTGGTGTTAGCAGACAACCTTCACTCTATGAGCTACTGTGAAACAAAGAGCACGAGACTCACAGGGCCAAAGAAAGCACAGGTCTGTAGTCCAGTGGTTAGGGTATTTTTTCATGAATAAGTGACTATTGCATCCATAGGGTTATGCATTTGGCAGGGGAGAAGACTGACTTCTTTGTTTCAAACCTCTATCCAAAATGGGCAAAAGGAGTTCCTGTATCCAACTTGTTTGTTCAGTAAAGTAGTACGGAAATATGCAAAGCAACCAGTTATATTTTTAAAATGCATACACATACAGTATATGCAATTTACTGTGCATTTTTCCAGAATTTGAGGGGGAAAGGCACACATTTACTTGAGTTTTCACAAATGATTGCTTAGTCGAGAAACCTGGCAGGCAGAATACACCAGAAAGTTTGACTTAAGACTGGAACGTTGTAACCAGAATGCTGCATCATTCACTGACGAGGAAAGATTGTGGAAAACTAGGCAAAGAGAATATCCAGATAATTTCTCTGCAGCTTTTACTACAGTTTACTGAAATCTCATCCACAGGGAAACACTGAAAAGCCACAACAGTTCCAAGGAAGTTCAAAATGCAGCAATTTTCCTGGTTGATAACTCTCATAACACACTTTTTATTCATTTCTTGAATAGTTCAACAAGTTTCAACTCAAACTCTGACTCTAGCTCCTGCACACCAAAAAAGCCAGATTCTTCAGTATTACTGTAAAATACTCAGCTCCCCTTTTCTCTTCAGTAAAGCCACACCTGCTACTCATCTGAAATTTACAGTAAAGGCTCTTTCTTAAAAGCTGTCATCTCAATTTTGTTGGAAAGGAAAAGCCTTCTTCCATCCCAAATATTCACATAACTTAAGTTGGAGTCATCTGTTGGAGTTCACAAATGACCTGAGTAGCAACACAGAAGGAGAACACATAGATTGTGACAACCTCTTAGGAAGCCATTCAAATCTGAATGCCCTCACTGCTATTTTTGACTCATTTCCACACAGAAACAAGCAGTTCAGTCCCTCACGCTTCCTGGAGACTGTATGGCCTATTACAGCTTCTGCATTCAATCTTGGGAGGAGTTCTGACCAATTAAGCGAAATACCACAAACTAGGTGCTGCAGATGAACCCTGGCAATTTCTATGCAACAATTAATGCCATTTTATCCATGGTACTGACAAACAAGACTTGAACTTAACAGTACGTGAACCAGAACTCAAAAATCTGCTAATTACAGTTTCACATTTATCAATTACAGAAAAGTAAAAGATCCAGTGTGAATTAACACACATACTTGTTGTCCTGTGTATACCAAATTCCTGCATTCTTTAACTCATCAGGAAGATATTACACTAACAAAATACAACTAATTAAATTTTGCCATCTGCCATCAGTCAAGGCACCACTCCTTAAGGTCTTTCATTCACTTCTGACAAATTGTTCATTTGCAATGCTAGAACAAGCATCTCAGACAAGATGATTTACACAAGCTCAGAACTGAAGAGCAGACAATGAAGTAACACAAGAGGAACTAGCACATTAACAACAGAATATACTTGCCAATATTTGGTTGTTTTCTGTAAAAAAATGGGATTCTTTTAAAGATGCTGATATGCCAGAGATGCATCCAACTAAGTTATTTGTGTTTCACTGTGCAATAACAGGTGATCTCTTACAGAGATGCTCTTTTTAAACCTGGAGTAAAGTCCCACATGATGTAATTCAAAAAGTTCCACTGCTGACTTGGTTTCTACATAGTAATCCCAACCATCTGATTACATAATTTTGACTTCAAAACTATCAAGTATCTGAGTGTGCTAACCTGTAAGAGAATTTCTATTTAATACTACACAGGACTTTTAGGACCTGGGCAACAAGATAAGTTATTCAGATTTGGTTCAGTATCTGCTTGAGTATCAAAGACCCGAACCCATGAATTTTAACAATCTACAACGCAACAAAACAAAACAAAGCAATTTGCTGACAATAAGGATGGAGATCCTGAAGTACAATGAACAGTGCGAGAGCTGAAGAGGGTAGCTGCACTTCATAGAATCCTCCTGCAAAATAACCAGAACTGCTTTAAAATTTGATAAGGCCACTTAAGATAAATTTAAGACTGGTTTTAATCTAACAAAAATGTCTGTTATTGCAATAAGCATTGTGTTTTGTGAACACGTATGTGCAAGGCAATGCACCTGCTTACAAGTGCAAACAAGGAATTAAATGAATACTGATAACTTCAGAAAGGATAAACGAAACTATTTACATTTTACTCATTCCTAATTATAATCTCATTTGATTTTAACCAGAGGAGGAAGCAGAAACAGACTTGAAAATGATTTTTTTTATTAATGTTTTCATACAGGTTGATTACTATCAGCCAATACAGTCCTTCAGTTCTAACTATATACAGTTAAAATATAGCTTAGGCTTACGTGCCTTCTACACAAGTATTTCTTTCAGTTTATTCATATAGTTTAACATACATTTAAAAATTAATAGGAAAAACTGCAGTGAGATCATTTGGGGCACATAATAAACAAAAAGAGGATATAACAGCTTCCTCTATCCCTTCACTCAATATCATCCAAGGCTTGAATCAAATACGTCACCACTGAGAGACATCTCCTGGTCAGGCACAGTGTGCTACAGCTGAGGCAGAGGGCAGGACCACACAGGCTAAGCCTGGTAAGTATATTATATATACTCAGAGGGTTTTAGGATATTTGTGACTTAAGATAATATCACCTGTCCAAATGGCATTAGTCTGACATGTTTACACGAGTAAATATTCTTAGGCTTAAAGTGACGAAGCAGAATCCTGATGACATTTAGAACATAAAATGTATGAGAATAGCTTTATTAAAGCTTTGATTAACTTACTAAAAATTTCTTCAGATGTGCTACACACACATTTCTTGTTAAGAAACCCATCACTTCTAAACACAAAATGTCCCAATGAAATATTAACTACAGTTAACAATCAACTGTTTCTGGCTTCCAGGTCCAAATTTTCAAGGCAGGAGCTACACTGCTGAGATGAAGAATCTCTCTCTTCCATTTTAGAATTAGCAGATCTCATCCTCTGCTACCTACTTAAGATTCACAGACTGGGGGAAAGGAAATTACACCTTTCTGCTTTAGCTCCTGCTGAAGTGAGTCAATCCAAAGAAAATACTCTTTCCAATTACTAAACTGGAACTAATTCAATTGTTAGTCTGTCAAACCTTGCCTGAAACTAAGTGCCTGTGTTGGAGCAACAAGGATAGGAGGACAAGAAAAAAAAAAAAGTTAAGTCTTTCCTTTCTGAAAAAGCTACAAGCACAATGTACCAAGTAGGAGTTTTCAATGAATATTGTGTAAAGTTAAAAACAAATAAGTAGTTTAAACATACATTAAATTAGGAACAGAATATAAGCTAAGATAAAAAAATAACAAGCATTCAGAATTATTTTTAATATATTCCTGTCTCTTCTCTTGTTAATATCCACAATTTCATTCACACCTGCAAGCACACAATAGAAAACAATAAATCTCAAGGAAATTTGTTCATCTAATTCATTTAGCAGCAACACAGCAGTTTTCACATGAAATTCCTGGAGCCCACTTCTGTGTACAGTCAGTATCACTGAACTTATTTATTGTAAACAAGCATTACACATCACCCACTGCTGCAGAAAGAAAAGCAGCACAGGTTATAAGTTCTGGCAGCATACCTTAATCTATTAAGTACAGATTTACCTATACAAAATAGTGTCTGAATTGTTGCCTACATCATTTAGGTTACAAACATTTATATTTCCAATTAAGTAATACCAGTAAGCTTTCAGCATGGCCTAGCAACTAACTGCACACCAGCCCCATCCCAAGCTGATGCTTACTTCTTTTGGAGACAGGAACAGACTGTCAAGAAACAAATGGGACCTGAAGAGTTGAACTCTTCCTCCAATGGCAGAACAGCCACTAGGAATATTGTTGGCAGTAGACTCAGTCTCCCTGTAGCACCACCAGTCTCAGCTGAGTGTGACAGACAGTACCTGCCCAGTCCCACTCTTCCCTTGCTTACAGCAGGCAACAGGGCAAGATGCCTTTGGCCCGTCACATATGACTTTAGTTAAGAGAAATTCCCCCCCCCTTTTATTGCCCCCACCTCTCAGCAATGACTGCAGTTATCTGATGACTAAGTGTAGCATACAAGAAATAAAAATCTGAATGCTTTAAATTTTAAAAAGACAGAATTTTGAGGCTAGACAAGAGTTTAATTTAAAGACAACTCATTGTTTATAACACACTCTGCATACACAGATTGATTACATCTACTAATCCAAACAAGTAGAAAATTAACACAGAACGTATTACATAAAGATGAACAAAATCAAGACCATACAAGATAAATTAAGGAATTTAAATTACAATTCAGTAGTGTATCTTCATGATCATAGCCTTTTTCTCAGCTAGTCTCAAGACAGACAAGCACAAACAGCCCAAGAAGAGTTACCTCAGTCTACTATGCTCCTGAATTATCACTAATTATCACTGCTTTATTACTGTTATAGTAAAATACTAACATCATGTAAGCAGTGTAAGTGAACTCAGGAGCTATAACTACCCACTAATCCTCACATCCATTGATTTTAATTAACAAATGCTCTCTTTAACAGTTATAACACCATTTGGTGAAAGCTAATTTACTATTTATATCCAGGTTATTATCCAATTAGTATATTTACTGAACATCGATTCAGGAGATACACTACTTCCATTAATATGTAAAGGTGACATTTTTTCCAGAGTCTGCAAGTCAGAGAACACACATACAGATATTTACAATGTTAGCGCTTCATGGGAGGACAAATGGCCATAGGCAGGATGTGGGTACAGATAATGATCTCTTTGTCACTTCAACTAAAAGTCAGAAATATCCAGTCACAGCTAAGAGAAGTGAAATCAATTATCTGGTCAAAGAAGCAATAATGTTAGAATTTAGAACATATTTGTCACCAAAACTGAAAAGACACACCATTATTTCTGCACAAATGACAACCAGAAAGTTTTGTCTCAAGTTCAATAGTTTTGTTTTACAATCCATATAATACACAAGCATGCTTAATACTCACAGGAGCACTAAGTATTATGCTTAATACTCAGCAGGAAAAACAAGGCAACACATTCTAACAATCTGCAAAAACAAACAGCTCCTTATTAATGTATTTTTCAGTACTTAAAAAGTCCACAGGAATTGCAGATGGAAAAAATTTGTCTGGACCTGAAATTAAGTCAACAAATGGAATTTTTGTCAGTGACTAATCACCTTTTTTTAATTGTAGGCATGGTCTGGCTCTAAATCTGAGGCCCAGGTGTTGAACCAAAGCACAGACATGCATGCTAATTTGTCTTATGATTTATGTACACTTACTTCATTCAAGATACCTCTGCAAGTAACTGCAAACTGAAAATAAGAAGTCACAAGTGTGTGTCTCAGTTTCTGTTTTCTGAAAGCACCTTAAGTTTTACTGTTCAGGCAAAAATCCATTCCCCACACTGAAAATATAGAGCAAATTATGGCAACAGTCAAATAGCAAAATCCATTTATGTGACAAAATGAATACATTCCTAGATTAATGAAACAATTAGAAGAGAGATATTGTACAGGGTAACAAGTAGCAGAGACTCTAAAAAGGAAGAAAGTCAGCATAAAAAAGGTTGCCCATAAAGCTTAGTGTCAAAAGACTGAGGACACAGGTATGTTGACAGATATTTGTCCATTTGGCCACCTACAGCATACACAATATATCAAATAATAAAGAATACAGGGTATTAATCTTACAAAACAACAACCTCATGACACGTTAGGTACATCCACTACTGTTCATTTTCCAAAGCTCTTCAGAAGATCCTCCAATGCATCTGGGAGCCACTACCTTCAAAGACAGGAACACCAAGCACCAAATGGTGCTCAGCAATGAGTAGCAGCTCCTGGATTTCTCACTGTCATACCACAAAGTTCATATTGAGCAGGGGAAAAAATATAATCCAGGTTAGATTTCACATTCTAAAGCAGATATCAATAAAAACTTAACTAAAAACACTATAGTTGCATTACACTTCTATGAAAACTTTGGGTTCAGTTGCTTAACTGAAGAAAAATATGAAGAATTTGCGTTACCTTGGAGGTTTGTGATATTGGCATAGGAAGTCAAATCTGTCATCTGGCACAGGTACTCGACTCTCATTTGGATCAATAGTACAGAAAGGAAAATTTTCTGCTGCTGCTTGACTCTTCGTTAACACATTGAAAAATGTTGATTTCCTATAAAAGAAATATACACAGTCTTTTAAGAAAATCAAGTTGGAAGCATTTAAAAGGGCTGCAGAGAAACATAACCAATTCCAACCCAAAAGCAATGCTGTACTTTCCCTTTACTTCAAGGACAGTGACCATTGCCTTGACTCAAGTATAATACACTTCTAAACACACTGTCCCACTGAGTTTACCTCTCTTCCTTGCAATTGAAAATTCCTATGACTATACTGCACATCAGTTATCAAAGAAATTTTAAGTCAAAAGCAAAGTACAGCTCTACACTAGCTTCTTCTGGGGGAAATAGTTTTGCCAAGACTCAGCAGCTCTTTCCACAACTGTATTGCTTCTTCAGATTTACATATTAGCACAATTTCAGTATCTAAGCAATAAAAGTCAACAATTAAAAAGAGACTAAAGGGCTATAAAAAAGCAAAACACATCAGCTAATCCATTACAAGTAATCTGTTGTGCATATGAAGACACAGCTCTACCTTACCAAACATTTTCCACCCTTGCTAAGTATCAATGGAAAAATACTGCAAGTGATCTCAGTCACTTAAATTAAGTAGCAGATTTTTTTTTGGCTGGCATTTATTAAACCAAAATAGAGCAGTTCTTGAGTTGTTGCTGATGGAGTTCTTAATCAGTAAGTGAATCTTCTACCCTTAAATAAATACCCTTAATTAGTGGGGTTTTTAAGTTTCATGTAACTTCTCAGCCACTGGAAAAACAAATAATCTGAAAGCTGCCCTGCACACAGCCAACATGCTCAAAAGTCAGTCATGATTTTCTTTCAAAGTTCCAGCATAACTCCAAAAGCTATTTTTCCCCAGTAACACATTATACAATGTTACTGCTAATTACTTTCTGGTGTGCAACTCACCTACACTGAAAAATAAGTTATAAGAAAAAGACAAGAAAACAGTACTTATGGCTATGAGACATTCTTGAAGATTTTTCTTCTTTTTAAAGTCTGAGAACACTGTGAGCTTCTTTTAGTAAATATGATACAAAAATTAATATCAAGTTTCACACAGATATTGTCCAGGTGAATCATCATCCTTTTTAAGTGCTCAAGCACAGCCCCTTTTGAGAAGCTGAAACACCTAGAGATGAGGTGTGTGACAGAAAGCAATTCACCTTCCATCATCCCTTCCAAACTGTAACCTACACAACTTCTTTCATTACCAACTCTGAAGAAGTTTCAAGAATGGAAGTTCTCTACATTGCCAGTGACACTCAGGATATCACTAACAAACCCCTTCCTCTGTGCATTAACCTCTCAGAAAAAGTAAAATTTAAAGGGAATTTGCATAACAGCTTGCATTACACATAGCCAACTGTGGAAGTCATGAAATACAAAAGATATGGCATTTTCTAAAACTCGACAATTGCGATGACTTCTAAAAATTTTATTTCTTCACTATTATCTTGTCCAGACTTGCACACACCAGCTTCACATTACCTGAGTGTTTTACACCGCTCCACCTACAAGTAGTTCAAGCTAAAGAACCACGTCTATCACTGAGCAAACAGACTTGACGTCTACGCCTCAGCTTCACCCACAAACTGCGTTAGGTCACTCTACCTGGAACAGAGGCAAACTCAGGTCCGGCCTACTCCTCCTCCTCCTCCCGGCCGCCGGCCCCCGGCCCCGCGCTCCCCTGCCCACCTACCCCACGTTTGGCAGCCCGACGATCCCGATCTTCAGGGACGTCCCAAACCTCCCGATGATCGGGTGCGACTTAACCCCGTCGCCTCCCTTTTTCGGGGGCATCTGAAAGCAGAGGGAAACTCACGCTGAAGGCCCCGCCACAGCCTGAGGAACCCGCCGCGCAACCTCCACCCCCCCCCCCTCCTCCTCCTCCTCCTCCTCCTCCTCCTCCTCTTCCTCCCGAGAGTGCGCGGTAGCCGAGCCCCGGAGGCCTCGGGCTGGGAAAGGCCCAGAAACACAACACACACACACACAAACACACACACACAAACACACACACACACAAACACAAACACACACACACACAAACACACACACACACAAACACACACACACACACACACACACACACAAACACACACACACACAAACACACACACACACACAAACACACACACACACACACACACACACACACACACACACACAAACACACACACACACACACACACACACCTACACCCCACCCCCCCGCGCTCCGCCGGAGACGCGGCAGCTCCCAAGCTCCCGGCAACCGCTCAGCCCAGCCTCTCCCACCGCACTCCACCCTCGGCGGAAGGTGTCAGGAGAAGGGAACGGAACAGAACGGAACCGGGCCGGCCCGGGCTCACCTCAGCTGTCTGCGCGGCCCCCGCCTGAGAGGAAGAGGCGCGAGAGGCTCCAGGCACGCGGGAGACGCCGGCGGAACAGGCGGAGCCGAAGCCGCTCATTGGCCGGGAGCCTCGCGAGGGGAAAGGGCGCCCCGGGAGGGCGGGGTTGGATCCGGACCGACCCGACCCGGGCCCGTCCCGACCCGTCCGACCCGCACCGCCCTTCCTCCTCTCTGCCTCCCCTCAGCTTCCTACAACTCTTTGTATTTTTCTTTTCTTTTACTCCATAAGTCTGCGTTAACGTTATCTTCAGAAGCTACCGAGAATCTAAATATCTGGGTGGTATGTGACGTTTCTTGGGTTTTTTTTTTTTTTTGGTGAGGCTTTTAAAACACTTCAGAATCGCAGGGTCGTTTGGGTTGCGAAAAGCCCTTTGAGGTCGTGAAGCCCACCCCATGACCCACCCTGCCCAACCCACCGCTGAATGGTGTCCCGAAGCACCTCCTCCCCATGTCATTGAGATCCCTCCAGTCATGCTGGCTCCACCGATTCTCTGGGCTCCCCCTTTCAGAGGAAATTTTTCCTAACATCCAATCGAAACCTCCCTCCCCTTCGGCCCATTTCCTCTTGTCCTGCCTCTTGTTTCTTGGGAGAAGGGACCAACCCCCACCTCACTATCATCTTTTTCCAGGCTGTTGTGGAGCATTAGGGTCTCCCCTGGGCCCTTCTGAAAAACCTCAGCTGCTACTATTAAATACAGGAGGAGACAGACCTTCATTACCCCAGTCCATACACGTCTGTCCTAGAAGGACCCTTAGCACCAAACAAACTCCTGCCCCTAAGGAGAGGGGGAATAACATCTGGATGAAATGAGGGCCGAACCCTGCATTGCCCAGGCAGATCCCTTGCAGCCTGGGTTAAATGAAAAGTAATTACTTTTTCATCTAACTTCATCTAAGTTCCATTAAAGGAATTTTTTTAAATTATTTTTTTTTTAAAAAAAGAGAAGAAAAATAAATGTTATAAGTGAGAAAACAATCATTCTCTCAACCTAAATTTGCCCTGTCAAAATGTGTGATGCTATTATTTAGGATGTACTTCTCCATAGGCTTTTTCAGTAAATATGACCTCAAAAGGCTTTTCGAGTTGATTATGGCTTGCAAGGAACCTGAAAACAAGAACCTGGACACTTGTGGAAATACCACAAATGAAAGGGAAGCATCGAGGCACAAAGAATGAAACTGTTCACTGCAGGCAGAGATGTAGGCTCAAATTTCCTGGTCTTCTGTCTCTCAACCCAAAAGTCCTGCACCAGTGCAGGAAGCACTGGAAAGGGGAAATACCCAGTGTCCAGGGAAGTGCCCTGAGCATCTGTATGCTTTTTGGATTCAAAGGAGCACTGGTGGTTGGGCAGACTGCTAGATTTCTGTTCAAGCTTATCTAGGTATTTATAAAAATAGTCTATGGCCAAAGGAGCACATTGTAAACACCTTGGGATTTATTTATAAAAATGTATGTGGCCATTTAATAAATAATAAAGTAATCATCCTCTTGAGAGGTAATAAAGTAGAGATTTCAAGAAGAAAATATGAACCATTTAGAAGCTATGAAAAATTAATTGTG
Organism: Phaethornis superciliosus; assembly: GCA_023637945.1. Lineage (NCBI taxonomy): Eukaryota > Metazoa > Chordata > Aves > Apodiformes > Trochilidae > Phaethornis > Phaethornis superciliosus. Next base: position 17,006,380 of record JAJQWJ010000007.1, on the reverse strand, counting down.
GAATGTTATAGGAGTCAGATGAGGACTCTTCAAAAAATTAGACATTTTCTATAACTCAGGCTCTACTTCTCTGAACCATTAAGGATAGGCACTATCAAGTGTTTGCCTGCTAAGAAAATTGAAGGAGAGAGAGCAGTAAAAACTGTTCTTATAGCATGTCCTATTTTAAGTCCATAAGATAAAATTCTCAAAACTTTAAAAACACCAGAGTGAAGGAGTCAAGGTGAGAGTATTGTCAGGTTATATATCATCTCTGTCACAATAAAAGGAGTGTAATCTTGAACATAAAAAAAATCTTTTTTCTAAGAAAGGACATTTTTACTAAGCCTAATTTGGAATTACACATAAGAAATGGTTGCTACAACTTTTTTTTTTTCAGTGACATGAGATTTTTGCAGCAATATGGTTGAGAAAAAAGAGTGCTGTAATATGTTCAGAGCTTTTTTGTCAGTATAGTGACAATCAGTAACAGTTCTTGTAACATGATGGTATGGTCATCTATGGTCTTTCTACTGTCTTAAAATGCAACACTCTACAATTATTAGGGGGGAAAAAAAGTATCAACCAACTACTTCAGAATATAGTTACTTAGCTGTTGAATTAAGCTAATGGAGTACTACAACAAATATTTGGAAATACTGAAATTAACCAAAAATATTTATAAATAACTGCAGGCCAGCACCTGCATTGTTCACATCCCTAAGTTAGAAATTTCACTAACCAAAATTAGTTTCCATTTCAGGAATGGAAACATGTCTTAGTTCTCCACCTTTTTAAAGTTCAAGACAGTCCCCACTTCTATCCATGCTTGTCCTGAAAGTAGGGTTATGCACGACTTTCACAGCAACAGTAAGGGATGGGTTTGCCCAGCTCTTAATAAGACAACAAACTTTCTGAAAAGCTACTTTGGGGGAGCTTTTCTATTTATAATATTCTCACCATGCTAACATTTTGTTGGACAAAATTGTTGTCTTTTTAGAACAGACATGATAGCTCTCAAAATATAACCTTCTTGGCTGTCTTCTTTAAATAAAAATATTTACCTTTGCTGAGTATTTTTTTGTGACCAAAAAGTTGGTATTTAGTTAAATTTAACTTTTTCTTTTCCTTACCCGTTCATAAGGGTTGGACTTGATGATCTCAGAGGTCCCTTCCAATCCAACTGATTCTATGATAAACACAATATAGGCATAAACACTTTGCTACATGAAGTAAAGGAATGTGTTTGTGTGAATATACATATATATATATATAATAAGAGAGCCTACAATAGCTGAACTCTGGAAGAGAGAAAGAAATTGTTAAGATCCTTACTACTTTTGTTGCTGTACTTCAGTATGTCTACATAGGGTGCAGAAGTCTGTGTGTGCAAAAATTAGCAAGTTTAAATATATTTTTTAAGTTGATGCTCTTCACACAACACACTGTATAATGCCTCCCCCCATTAATCTCTGTATCTAATTTACTGTTAGCATGGCCATTTCACTAAATACAGAGAGATAACGCATTTGATTTCTTCAGCTTGAAATCATTTCTTGGCAAGGTTATATTTCATCTTACATGCTTTTTACTACAAGTTCCTTTCAGAGTCATGGTTTGCCCTGCCTGGCTGCATGTTTCTATCCAAATCTGTCATAATGGTGAAAACCTCATTTTAAACAGTCAAACATAGTTTAAACTATAATAATCTTAATAATATTACATTCAAAATATGTTATATAAGTTTAATGGAAAAAAAAAAAATAAACATCTCAATGTCAACTCCCCAGTGCAGAAGTGGTGCACAAATACAGCTTATTATACAGCTGGAACACGTGCAGAAGTCAAACAGCCCTGGAGCAACTGTACCTGATTAAAAACAATGTTTAAGGGAGAGTAATAAAACAAACACCTTGTGGTTTGTGCCACCAACATACTCTTTGCTTTTTGCTGCCCAGAACATATATTTACTGCAAAGTCCCTGCTAACTGCAAAAATAAGTGGTTTTGTAGAACTGAAAGAATAAAGACAGGGCCCCTGATCCTTGCTGTGACCAGGCAATGTTCGGTGCCACCCAGGGGGTGAGAAGAACACAGCTGCTTTTGCACACCACAGCTTCCAAATTGCCTGGGTCCATGGCACTTGGAGGGAGCTGGATGACTCCCAGTAATAAATACACTCAGCACTAAAAAGAAATGATACTCAAGGGCACCGTCTAAACTAAATGGTGTTCATTGAATTCTGTGAAGTTTAAAGGTAGTCATCACCCAGCTGAACTGTGCTTTAATACAATACTTTTAAACCTTATGTTTGGTAGGGTTCAATAGGGTTTGTTCTTTTAATGGCAAGTTCATACAGTTTCATAGAGACTCTAACCTTATACCATTCTTTATGTGTTTAAATTCATACTATACTTTGCATTTCATACTTAGTCATTTTCATGCTTTTGTATTGTGCTAACTACCCATGTTTTAAGAATGGTGTCAGGTTTTTAATGCTGTTAGTGCTGCTCCTGTATCAGTTAGGATTGCTGTGGTGGCATACAACATCTCTCACCCCTTTCTGCAATATGCCAGGTTCAGCAGTCTGGAAGCCCATCACACAGAACACTCTGATCTGCCACATGTTAATAATCTTACTAGATCATGAGGCTGGAAATTTCAGCTGAATTTCAGAGGTTAACATGGACGATGTCACTAACAAGCATAATGGGTACTGAGATTTTCACAGTGAGAATAGTGAAAGAGAGATTTGGTCCCAGAGAGAAAGCCAAAAAGAGAGGTACTACAGTAGAAGAAATTACCTGAGATTTAATTCAATTTTAGTTGGAAAATAGTAGGTCTACTTTGAACTTTTCAGTAGCCTAGAAATATGGCAGTATAAAAGCAAGTATCAATCTAAAATAAAAATACTTCTATGTATTCTACTAATAAAAAAAGACAAAAATATCTTAAATTGTGACTGATCATGGAATGGGCAATACTAGTACCATTGTAGCATGACCACGGGCTTTTTTTCTGCAAGTGAAACCCTAATATATGAAAGGACTGTTAGAAGAAATGGTAGTGGTCTAAGAAAAAGGTTTATATTTAATTTAGTGCTGGGGATGTTAACACTGAAGAGTAGGTAATTCAACCCTACAAAAATGCTGACTAGGAATAAGCCCTCAGAAGTATTTACTCTGGAATCCGTTTTCTAAAAATATTTGGGCATGTCCAGCAGCCTGAGAGATACCAGCAAAGAAGAAAATTTGGGGAAAATTACATTTTTTTATAGCTTGTCTCTAACCTCTAGATTCTGTGAGGTGCAAGTTTGAAGTTACAACATACTAAGCTAACACAATATAATACTTGGCATTTAGTCTAGATGTTTTTAACTGTATGAAGCTATATGCCCACACAAGAATAGTAGACTTTTGCTAGCTTTCACAGACATTTCATGTTTCTCTTCTAGAACACAAAAATGTTTGTGATGTGATGTTTTTATGATAGATTTAATGACTTTATTTCATATATCGAGGTATCTGGTAATTTAATTTAAAGATGTGTTCTCAGAGAAAAAGCCACAAACCTCATTCTGGGCCTAGCATAACACATATTGAGCTAGTTATTTTCTAGCCTGATTAGATACAGTCTATTTTGGTGAAAGAACAAGATAAGTTACCTAATAAGCTACATAAGCAAAATGTAAACTATACTTTTTATACACCACATACAATTTTCAAAATTCCTGTGAAATGAAAACCAAACAAAACTTTGAAGGACATCATGCAGCAATCTTTGAAGTGTTTTAAATTTCATTTAAATTTTATTTGGTTTACTTCAAAACTTCAGGTTATAAAATATTTTGTAACCCAAAGAGTTCAGATAAAACTGATTAATGCTCTTCATTTACATTTCTAGAGGCTGGGCTAGTTACTTGCGGGCAATAGTTAGGACACCATCAGCAAAACTGCAAAGAATTCTTTAAACTCTGGAAAATCTGCAGCCTTTTCCAGGTCAGCTAGAGATGTCACAGAAACTGCAACAGCTGCAGCTCTGGTTATGTTGCTGATGGAGAGCCCAGTGCAGAGGTGTATACCCCAGACCTACTCAGAAATGCCATGTTGGCACCACACCCCTAAAGAAGGTGGATAAGAGTTGCTGTTCTACATTAGGATTACAGTGATCTCTGTAAATACAACGGAGATTTGTTTTGTGTAATGCTTCAATTTACATGTAAATACTAACAGCAAACTGCTGGTATTGTGTTCTTGTGGTTATGATAAGAATCCAATTATTACTTCCTAGTAATTCAGCTACTATATTATAAAAATCCAATTTAAAAAGCAATTTAAAGCTTGGCTCATATATATATTCTTTTTCTTTAATTTCATGGTAGTGCCCTTATTTATAAAAAAAGTCACAATACAATTATGCCTCATTTAAGCATTCTGGAGAGGACCTCTCAGCTACTTTGTAACTTCATCATTCTCTCCTTGAAAAAGCTTAGCAGCTCAGAAAAGCTTCCCTCGACACCAATGTTTTCCCCATCATTTTCTTACCAAGCTGTTGTTCCTAAGTTTCTATCCCAAACTGCAGTACCCTGATCTGTAAACGTGGGGGTTGTCATGATGAAACTTAGGGAACAGCTGGCCTATGCAGACTCTCAGTGGTGCCTGCATAAAACCAGGTCCAGCAGAGATCCTGAAGTCCTCATGGCTCCAGGTCAGAAACAGACACAGCTGCCTTGCACATGTCACCATCCAGCAACCACTGGAGCTGCGTGCAAACCAATCTTTAGCAGTCACCTTCCCATTGTATCCCATGCTCTGTTTTCCTAAAATGAGAATTACATTCAGGTCAGTGATAGGAAAAGTCCTTCCCTGCCCTGCAGGCTGCTGGGAAGGCAGATTCACACAGCAGAGCAGAACAGGGCACACCAGAAGTGCTTGCTAGAACACCTCTGCAGTGAGTGCTGGAAAGAGAGTGAAATCCTACTGCAAATACTGAGAAATCACTTATCAAGTGGTCAAGTTTACTATTACCATGCTAAAAAATAAAACACGATGACAAAAATCTTGTTGCCTCACAATCCTAGTAGTTTTGTGGGTACAACCAAAGTGTGACTTAACAGCATGGATGTTTTGATGCAGACTTTGATAAGACAGATTTTAGAACCCAAAATAAATTCTGCACAGGGATTTTCAGACAGAGTTTAACTCTGAGCTGCCACTATGTAACACCTGCACCCTGAAGAAACATGAGAGCATGGCCTGCCACAAATAACTATTCTTCTGGCAAATCTAATCTAATCTACTATCTTGTAAAAATTATATAATATTATTATATATTATATTATATATTATATATGTTATTATATCATATATATTATATATTATATCCTATTATATGTTATATATTAAATCATATATATAATTTATATCCTCATGCCGTATTTTATATTTCAGTCTCCCTTTTTAACTGAAACTTTAGCTTACAAAATATTTTTCATCAACTCTATAGCTTTCCTTGCTATCTTTGCTGCAACATAAAGGGAAGGTGAGTACCTTTCCAGGCTGGGCAGTGGGCAGGTGGTGACTGCTCAGCCGTGGAAAGGCACTGAAGTCACAGCCCTGACCTGCTCTGAAAGGAAGGAAACACATGCAGCCAATCTTGTGTGAGATACAAAACCTTTAGGAGTTTAATTTGTCACATAAGTAAAGCAGATCAATTGACAGCATCTCTGTGACACTGAAATTTTGCCTGTCAGGAGGAATTTTCATAAGGAAGGGCCATCTTTATCAGGAAAGGGACTCACTCACCCTGTTTTCTCACTAAGGGAGATCTTACGACGTTTGACATGCCAGGTACAATTTTCAGGACTCCTGACAACATCATCTGAGAAATTACACATTTGTGTTGGTCTTTCTTAGAAATCAGGTTCTTGAAGTGTGACCCCTTGTTTCTACCAAAAGCTATTTGACGAGAAGTAAATACAGTTGTCAGCTGGTGGGGCAGAAATTTTTAATGTCAAGAATCAGAGATTCTGAAAGCTCCATAGCCTGTAGTCATGGCTGTCTAATATCAGTGGGTAGCTTAAGTAATTTGGGAAGAAAGGTTATTTTTGCCTGCACAAAGCTCTGACTGCCAACCTATATGTAACATTTGTTATTTTTTCATCACAAGGTGGGCAATAATACTTCCTTGCACATTATGCAAACTTAAAGTAGAATATACTGTTAAGGATTTGAGGAGTCTAGCTGTCTTAGACTGCTTGGAAAAAAAGAAAAAAATATCAAAGACCGGTCCCTGAAGATGTAAGGGATCCCTTTAAGACATTTATAGAACACTGGATATTAGAAAATACTCTTCTCTTACTTTCCTGAATATTTCATCTATAAGCCACTGTTTTAAAATAAATATATGCACTCTTAATTAATATTTCTACTGTTATTTTTAAAGATTTATGTTGTAATTGTTTATCACATTTCCCACAATACCCTCTTTTGTGAATTCTCTTCATGTTTGTGAAAGTCTTGTGATCCAATCTCCAACCTATTTAAAAGAAAATGCTTTGTATGCCATTTTGTACTCATGGCCGTTTGGAGTTCTATTTCAGCTTCATTAATATTGATGCAACTTCTCTCTACATTCTCAGCAGATTCTTTGAAATTAATCTTCAGCATTTGCTGTGATTTGTTTCTGTTTTGTGCTTCATCCCCGAGCCCAGCTCTTCTCTAGTTAATTTTGTTTTATTTATTTTTATCCACTTGCTATGACTGTTCTACTACTTGTGCCACTGTCATGTGTCAGTCCTTTATGGGATCCCTGTTTCGTCTCTGCCTTTCACTGTGATTTTCCATCATTATGGGCCTCTTGAATAAAAATGTAGCCCTTGTTTCTGACAAAGTCCATGTTCCTTTTCTTTTCTTTCTGTGTGATTTTCCATCATTACAGTCCTTAAATTTCTTGAATAATGATATATACTATGAACAAATGGATGGAGCGGTAATGGCTTCATCAGTGTTTTCTAAAATATATCTGCAGCTTTTAGAGCATACAGTACTACAGCAGAGACTGTGCCATGTTTGTAAAAGCATGATTTTGACAGTGTGTTTTGTGGCTTATTGATGACTGTGCCACTCTGCATTAATAATTTCTCTTTTTTCTAACATTTTCTACTTCTCAGGACAGTGCCTCCAAAATGATATTGAAGTTGAGGAATAAGTATTAGCACTGCACATCTTGGAATAAATGGTGAAAACACAACCACTTTGAGATTTTTACTGCAATGCCACTATGTTATGGAAATCACAGCATTCCTGTTAGGCCTTTTAAATGCAGGATGTATTAATAGATTTTAGAATCCTTATTAAAATAAGTCAAGGTTCTAATCTGAAGCAGTGTATCATAACAAACAAGTAATCAGAGTAAATGCTTTAAAAATCTATCTGCAAAAATGTGATAAATGAAAAGTTGTACTTCAGTACTAATTAGTTACATTTGAGTTATGTCAAATACATGATGGAAACCAAAAGTGTGAAAACAATTAGAGTTAAAATCTGAATGAATAATGTCAGTTCACTGATTTGAACAATGGAAATCCTTAACATGCTGTAATGTAAATTGGGGTAAAAATAGGGATAAAAATATGATAAAATATTTCATAACTTATTTGATAGCAGTGGCACAGTAAGTTAATCCTCCAAGACTTTTAGTGATTTTAAAAGAGTAAAAAATTTAGTTGCAAAATACTAACCAAGTACATCAATGCCATTAGCATTTAGTGTTACTTTTGTGATTTTGTTCTTGTTTTGGTTTGGTTTTGTGGTCTTTACATACTCTGTTAAATGTTTGTGTTAATTATTTCTTACTCAGTGCCTCAGTGACAGCTATTTAGCTGCACTGCTGGTGCAGTGAAAAGCCTTGGGAAGATCTCTAATTTATTATATGTATCTGCCAAATGATGATCCCACTCCCAATTTTCTCCCCTCACAGTGTTTTTTAGGTTGGAATGCATAGGTAGGTGCCCAGGTTTGAATAGTTGTCTTATTAGTTCAGTAACAATGAAGTGTCATTATTTTTGGCTAAGGCTAAAACGTAACTGATGTATGGCCTGGCAGACACACCTGAAACATGTATAGCCTCTGGAAAAGAAATCTATACAGTTACTTACAAGGCTGTGCCCAACCATGCTAAGAAGATAGATATTGTTTCGCAGTACAAAGTGGGTGAAGACTTAACAGAATCAGTCAAAGCTTTAGTGGTACCCCTGTTTCAATACCCAGTTTCAATCAATTTATCCCCAATTTTCCTAAGTAGGTGGTTGAGAACAATATTAGTATATTTTATCTTCCAGGTAAGGGAATTTTTCTTTTCATTTTACCTAGGATGAGTTATGAAGTCTCTTTTCAAATGGAAGTTTCAGTTCATTATTTAATAATAACTTGAATGATTGCTCCTCTTTTTTTAACCTTTAGATTGGAAATATACTACTTGCAGTCTGAATCTGCAAGTTTCAGTCCTAATCTTTACTTGTTTTAGAGAAGTTCTAGCGAAAGTAGTATTTGACCACTACCTCTATCAATTTCTTAACTTCAGCCAAAAAGCTAGAAAAGGTTCAAATGTATTTAAGTTGCACCTAACTTAACAGACTCAGGGAAGAAACTTCAGGATGAAGGTCTTGATTTTGTTATGCAAAGAGCAAAGCAAAGCCACTCCTTGTTTTCAAAGCAAAATGATAATTAAAATAATACACAGAAGAGGAAGAGGCTCACAGTATAAAAAAATGCAATTAAAAATTAAGAATGTTAACGATTAAGAATTTGCCTCAGTAGTCACTATACATTAGAATAAAACCAGGAACTCACACATTCATTGCTTGTTTCACTGGACAGAACTGGAAATCCAGATGAATGTCTTCACAGCTGAGTCTCAGATACAAGTTACCCATTTTCATAGCAACTGTCAGTGATACTTTTCATGTTGGATAATGCTTTCTGATTCAGCCTAGCAGAAACACAGGCTACTTTTAAAGGCATTCAACAATAAATATTTTGAGTCACAAAGTCCACCCCAATGAAAATCTCAATGCACTTACCAAGTCATGACATTTTCTTTTAGGAAGCTCATGATGACATTCTGTCTATATTTTATTTTTGAGCTGTTAGCATGTGGCAACACAGGAGATCTATCATCTCACTTTCAATCTTGTGGGTCAAGGGAATTAGGAACAGCAGAAGCAACATTTGCAAACTCACCCGTCTGTAAGGCAGTGTAGGAGCTCCTCTCAGTTCAGGCCAAAGGTGATCTCAAGCTTCTCACATTGTTTCTCCGTATTTTTGTTCAGCCCTTGGTATATCACTGGAATTAGATGAGACTGAAATACCATTTGCCTCAGGATTTTTTCGAGCTTAAGATTCCCACTTCTCTGGAGAGGTGTACTGTCAAGCACAAAATGCCTAAGAGCAGCATTCAGCCAGGGGAGAGATGATGGGCAGTAGTGCCATTCATCTCACTGCTCTGATAACATGAGGAGCTAGGTGACCACCAGAGCACTGAAGCTGTCAGATCATCAGCTATGCTACCTACAAAAATATCTCAAATAGCCATGTTTCTTAAAGCACTTGGTAAAAACATACCACATTATTTGTATAGATCATATAAAAATCACAGATACCTTCCCAGGCTGTACCTGGAAATATGAATGGCAGAGCAGTTGTGATGCAGTGTCCAGTCCTCAAAATGAGGAGAGCAATATGGAAATTAAAAACCTGAAGTGACCTCTTATCTAGCCTTGTTCAATACCTTCTGCTCAGCTGAGAAACACCGCCTGTTTTAAAAACACCCAAGCAAGGGCTTTTGGGAAATGGACAAAGCTCAAGGACTCCTTGGCACCCTCCAGGCTAATAAAAAAAAACAAAACAAAACAAACACTCAAAAACAAACTAGAAAGCTTCTGTAGTTTTTCAGGAAACTGCAAGATGAGTTAAAGCCATTAATTGCACAATTGTGGTTAGAATTCTGTCAATTAAATTCTTTTCTCAGACATCTTTCACAGATTTCTTTAGAAATAATCCAAAAGTCCCAGTATTCTGTGAATCACAAACACTGTATGTGAGATGCTGCCTCTAAGAGTTTGCTGTGCACAAATGTAAACATTACTTGTAAAAAATAAATATTTTCAGGGGGGGTTGTTTTTTGTGGATTTTCTTTGGTTACTTCAGTGGTCAATTTTATATCCATATTATCTAGTATACATAGTCATTTATGCACTGAGATTGTTTATAAAATAGTTTCAAAAGTAGTTCTACTTCTTTTAGTTTCTCTACTTAATGTGGAATAAATATGTAGACACTCAGTGTTCAACCTCAAAACTCCCCCATAGTTGTGTCTTTGACCTAACAATAATAACATGCAGCATTTTAAAGGAGGGAATAAAGGTAAACCAATTATTTTATTTTTTGCATTTCTAAGGAGAGCTGATAACTCCTCTTTACAAATTTCAGCCTTCAAAAAATTTGCAAATATGCCTGGCTTCAGCTACAAGTGGGATGCAGAAGCCGCAGGATACTGAAGCCACCTCTATAACACTGAAGAAACACTGTGCATCAAACCAGGAGATTTATTATAATCCTCTCCCATTAGACACTTTTTTTCCTGGAAGTGTGAGTTCTCCTATTAGCTGCTCAGCAGGGGACTCCGTTTACCCTTCCAGCTTCCTGAAAAAGTCTGATGCATGCAAAATATTTAAATTTTGGGAGAACCACAAACAACAGTACCTCCAGAGAACAAAACATGACCTATTTTTTTAATTGCTCTCAAAACAAGACACGGCCGAAGTGACATAGATACAAATGGCTTAACTTGAACCTGCCCAGTGCCAGTTCTGTAAATCACACCCTGACAGAAGGATTTGATTGTGAAGCCTCATAGGCTAAGTCAACAACCCACCAGATGAAAAACTGATGCTCCAGTATCTCAAAGACCAGAACTTCTTGGAAAGAAAAAATTATAACAACGATCAGGCTTTGATTAGTCTGCCTGTACCTGACAAAGAGCCCAGTAGTAAAAACCATTTTGTCACCAACTTCAGCACTCTGCTTTTATATTCCTGGAATTCCTGGACACTGCAAGCATTTTCAAAAAACAGATATCTTAAGGCTTTAATGTTTTTTGCCCTTTTTCAGTATGCACCTCTCAGCATCATTGGCTGAAGAAATACCAGCCTACTTCATTTTGAAATGTGAAGTTATGCCAGATTGTGAACTGTGGTAGGTATGTGCACATATAGACTGGAAATTCACCCAGGGGAAGCATCTGAACAAAAATATCCTGATCTAAAAATCTCTAGGTGCTTGTTCTTGTGGATGCTCAGTAAAATGTGTTTTTGTTTAAGAAGTCTGAAAGACTCTCTTCCGTTTAGCTGAGATTAAAGATGGTATTTTAAAGTCCCAACCCCCTGAATCACAAAAATTTGTCACATTCCAGCTTATTAAAGTATTCTGTTAAAATCTTTATTATATTATCTCTGTGGTGGTGTGAATAAACACTAAAAAGGAAATTCTGTAATTGATTCTGACGTTAGATTACAGTCATTAGATACTAATTTTGTTAGGTAGCAAGACATCTGATTGCAGGGCTTTTATTTATTATTTATGGTTTGTTTTCACCTCATCTGGCTTCTGCTCTTCTGAAGAAGATTAAATAGAGACTATTTTTAATTTTGATACCAACAACTGTGAAATAATCCTTGAGATTTAGTAACACCAGTCTGGGAATGCTTACAATTAAACAATTTGCAAATGTGGGCTAGATATAATTAGTATGGCTTGCAGAATGAGCTCTTTTCTTTGCATTTTTAACACTCATGGCTATGTTGATCTGAAGACAGAATCACTTCAGTGTCAATGTCCACTTTAGGCAGCAGTGCACTGCTAAAAGTGTATTCTTATTGTAACCACTACCCAGCACTCACAGAGAGATGCACTTGGAAGAATTTTCTTCAGACTGATCAAATGTGAAGCTGCTCACAAATGAAGGTTATGAGTCTTTTCAACTGTATGTATCTCTGTGGCTACATACTACTTCCAGTCATTCTAAACAAGCAAGAAAAAAGTTGAAATCAGAAAAAATTACAGGTACACCTCATCTTTTGACAGCGTCACATCTGGACAGTTGTGGCATTGCACTGGCGTGTTAAATGACAACTTGCATATTAACAGTGTTAATGTATTCACAACAAATAGCTAATTAATTTACCTTTCATTTCCATCACAGAAAACTGATTAAAAAAAAAAATTAATTAGGTTTTGTTTTTTTGTTTTTTCTTCTGTTTTTCTCTTTGTCTTGTCCCAAAATAGAAATTCAGGTTGTGAGTTCTTTCCATTTTGATATTTAAAAAGGTATATATGCAACTAAGGTATAAACATATGGCACCAGAGTTGGGTAGAGCTTTTCTCTTTTTCATTTAATAAAATAAATACTTGTATGCAAATATTAGATCTCATCCTAGAGCTAATATATACAGCTAGTATATAATTACTATGAGATTAGATGGGATCCTAATCTAGTATTAATTAGGATATAAGTGAGGTAGAATTTTTTTTTAATGAACTCTTCAGTATAGGCCAGTTCTGTATGCCTTCACATCAGTTCAAGTCCTTTCATTGGAAGGACTCTACATACAATAGCATTGTACTTCCTTAGACAGAGTAAAACTTACTTTATCAATAAAGTTTCGACATTTAAGAAGATTGTTAAAATATAGAGGGATTTAACCACAAGCAAAAGTTCTGAGGCCCTATGACTGGTTTATTTCAGAGTCAGCATTGCTCTGCTGAACAGTTAAACACAACTGGCTTTTCTAGGTTTAGGTAGTATTATTAATATATTACTGTATCAGGAATTCTGGCTAATACCCCCAAATTGTTCACTGCTGGGAACCCCATGGTAACCAAATCCAGGGTTCTGCACTCTCGTGTGCAATGAGGGCTTTTGAAGAACAAAGCAATGGTAACCAGAACTCCCTGCACTCCTGAAGGAGCATCCTCTCCAATCACTGGAAACCATCCTTTCCAAAGCTGGAGGAAAAGTTTTGGCACAAGTAGAGACAACAGTTTAATACATTCCTAAAGAATAGTTTAATTGGCTTTGTATAACTATTTCCCTCCTGCTCAGATATTGGTATCCCCCCATTCCTATTCTCCTAACCATGTGGAACACATTCTTCTGCCACATGTTAGATTTCATACTTTATATTATTTAAATACCACGGCTCTGTGTGTTATTAATCAAAATCTAAATATTTTGAAGCTGTTTGTTAAACAATTTTCTAGCATCAAAACCTTACAAAATCACAATCTGAGACACTCAGTTGCCTTGAAGCTCTCTTCAGAGAACACTTCAAAGAGGAAGCTTTTTGTAGAGGTCACTTAACTATATTCAACCCTGTAAATGCGAAGAAACATTTTTGTTGTTGTTTTAGAAGTTAGAAAGGAAAAATGTTATGTAATTGTTCTAAATTGTTGAACTACTTAAAAAGTCATATTAAAACAGTTAAGACACATACACTATAAAGCATGCCTATTATTAATTTCAAAAATAGTTTTGGATACCTACACTGAATTAAACTGTCACAGTTGATGTAATTATTAAGTAAGATTATAGACCATGCTCAGAAGTTCAAATACTGCCCATTTCAAAAGTCCCCTCAGTAGTTATGAGTTCTAGAGTAACCTACAATGACTGGTCACACAGCAGCAGGCTATGAAAGCCCTTTTTGTTTAAATCTCAATCCTAGTTGCATCAGAGCGGCATGAATGCAAAAGATTTTGGTTGTTAATAAATTTAATACATCTCATTAACATTTTTCATCACGCAACCAACACAGAGCATTAAAAAAGGGCACCTAGTATTTGAGACTTGATTTCAAAACTGATGATTTGTTGCCTGTTTGAAATTATCTCAGACTGAGTAACCTCACTCCAGCAAATCAAATCTAGTGGACAGTCATGACAGTGAACATTCTTAACATTATCAATCAAATTGCAGGCATCTGTAGCACCACTTTCACCTTTTTATATCAAATGTTCTGTGATCAAGGAGTGTTAGACCAACCTGACAACTCTGTTGCTAATGCAAAAAGAGATACTCAAGCAGGCAATGTAATGCTGGCCCTGCTGTAGTTTTTAAAGTGGAATTAGAATTTTAAAACCAGAAATACACTCACTATGTGCATGTTTTTAAATAGTCTGAAAGGCGGGTAAAATAAATTTACTTACAGAACTATTTTCAGCTACACATTAAAAAAATAATCTGGACCAGAGAAAAGTGCTATTTACTCTGAATCTTTAGAAAAGCAACAGGATTTGTAATGCTGTTTTCAACACTGCTGTTTGCAGGTTCTCTGAGATGTTCAACACCTTCACAAACTACAGCGGAAGATTTGGTCTTATGGCAGAAGTCTCACTGAAGCCTTATGGCCAGATAACCATTTTACAATGTCATTTGCACTTGTGTAAATCTGGAATACTTTCTCTGGTGTCAATTTAAACTACAAAGAAAACACAGGCAGACATGCTCACATATGGATGTACACACTTGGACACTTCCCTTAGAAAAAAGTAGCATGCCAATAGAGGCTGGCTAGCTGCTAGTCATTTCAGTCCAGGTAATCAAAATGGAAATAACATGTAGTTACTTTTTCTTATCCTCTGAGAAATTTTAGATAACAACATCAAAGTAATTAATGAAACCTTTTTCTTAACTGCTTAACAAAAAATCAGACAACTTATGCTAAAACACGGTTCTAGCTTATTATAAAGTTATAAAATGCTGACTAAATATTTTTATGTTAAAATATGCTTGCTAAATGCTTGCTAAAATATTTTTGTCCCCATTTCAAGAAACAAGATGGTATTAGCAGATGATTTATTAAATATAACAATCTGGACATGCTTACATGCTTACCACTGTCAAGTGTGTCGAGGATCTGGAAAAGTGATTATTTCTTAGTCATGCAAATTACTTGAATCCAGTGTTTAAAGTGGATTCCTTTTCTTCCACTTTTTCCAAATGTTTTTTGATTGTGATGAAACACTCCCATCTACAGCATTTACCTTAGGAGTTTAGCAAAACATGTACTGTAGCACAGGAAAAAAATTACTTTTTTTTAATTTTTTTTTTAATTTTATTTTTTTGTTGTTGTTGTAAAATATGTATGTCTATAAGCTCTATCTCTTGGTATTTGGTACACTATGACTATGCTAAAAGGGAATCTTTACAGTTTGGTCGGAACTAGTTTTTCAAGTGTGGGACCAATTCTGCTGACAGGTATCAATCACCTTGTCTCCTGGCAAATGATCAGTTCTGAATCCCATCCTTACTGGTATTTGCTATTTGGGGATGGGAAAAACCACATTTATAAAGCTCAAATTTGCTTTATCAGACAAAGCAACTGCTGGATTTGAGTGACTTGTGACAGCAGGAGACATCAGCACTGGCCTCCCCAGTAGAAGTCACTGAAGTTAATGGAAGCTATTATGGAAGAATTCTGGCAAGAATACTTTTTTTTCCCAAACAGGTAAAAAAAAAAAAAAAAAAAGGAAAAATATGTTATGTTGTTATGGTAACAGCTATTTGAAAATTACTCTAACAAAAGGTAATCAAATACCAAAGTACTCAGTTGCTAGTTTGGCTATTTGGTTTTCTTTTTAATCGGTTTACAGAGAAGCTCTTCCTTATTCAGCCACAAGTGTGAGGCACCATCAGCACAGGTTTTTTTTAGAATTTGAGTCTTGAAACTGCAAAACACCAGATACCACAGATTTTTTCCACATCACTAGAACATTCAGTGTTATATGGTCTCAGTCTGGGAATCAGCACCTTCCCAACTGTTGGGAAAACAGGGTTCTAAAACAATCTCAAGGCTTAAAGCAAAATGCAGCAACATACTTTTCCAAAGCATTTTGCATTTTCCAAATATTTTGTATTTAAATTTTTTCAGAAAATTTAATCTGAACCATCATAAGATTCTATATGCACAAACTTCAACATTTTACTTTGCATAGGAGCGTGTAGTCCTCACTCAGATAAAGCTTACATTGAAGCTAATGAACGAGGACTTGGGCAATGACTGAAAGGTCTGGCTCCTTGATTTTACACACTGATGCATGTACACTGATAATATGAAAGAGCTGGAGAACACTGCCACTTCTTCCTCCTAGAACTGTGCCTTCAGTCATCCCATTTACACAAAAAACAGTGAAAGAGCACACATTTTGGTGGTACTTGTCTCAGGCTGAACAAACCTAGGGGCTTTGCTAAATATCCTTCAAACTGCATAATGGAGAACCAAGTTGCATGTTTTAAGTACCACACAGGAGTTGTGAACATCCCATTCCTTAGCACAGTGATGAGATTTTAGAATGTGGAACTTGCATTTTGTTTCACTGTTTTCAATCTCTCTCTCTCTGTTTACAGAGTCACATTTTAATGAGAGTAACTAACATAGTTCATCTAACAGGATTACAGAGGACAGGTGGGGAGATAGGGCTGTGTAAATGTTGGCTTCTAGTTCCTTTGCTGTAACTGAGAACTTTGCAGTCATGTTTTCTGAATAGACAAATATTTGTTAGCATCAGCACTGAAAACTAGTCATGCCTATATACAATAAAAGCCACAAGAAATATTGCATAGCAAAATCCCACAACAGCTTATTTTGCATCATTTTGCAAAACAGAAAGTGAGCTATCTGCTCTCTGCCACTGTCCAAATTCAGCAATAATCTGCTGTATAAAGTCCTACTGACACTCGTATGTGTATATGGCACTGGGTCTGTAAAGTGAATGTGAATGGTAGTATTTTCTAACCCACCTAAAAATCCTTTGAGCAATTCAGACATTCCCATCAAAGTGATTCTTTAGTGTGGGACCTACTTATCACATTTGTTTTACATTAGAAAATGCTGTATAGGTTGTTTACATTTGGAAAAGTCAGTGGAGAGAGATTTCTGCAAGTGTTTTTAAGAAAGACTGTACCATTCTGTAACGAGGACAATTATGGACAGACAGAAGTAATAGCTGTTTAGAAAATGTTAGGAGCCTCATTGTGGATAACAGACATGCTTTCTTAGCATTACCCTTGCCCAAATTTCATTTTCCATTGGTGTTGTCCACCTACATTGCTAAGACAGCTGTAGTATTCTCATTTGCATCAAGGCAACAAAAAGTTGACTGCTGGGTTGTCCCAGATGGAGATCACCTGTACATAGGTCTGAAACTGTGAGGAAATACCTAAAATGTCAGACATGTCCAGTATCTGGTGCTGCTGCAAATTATCACCTCTTCCAGGTCAGAAAGGCCGAAATAATTTCCTGCCCTATTTTTCTAAAAGCCATTTTCATTTAATCTGTCCTTTACAAATGGTAAATTTAATGGGAACTTCAGAAATAATTCACAGTAAAAAAAAAAAAAAAAAAAAAAAAAGAAGTTGATATATATGTATTAAATTCAAATGTAGTGCAGTAAGCAACAACCTGGCCACTATTGAAATAGTTCTTAAGTACTGTTGAAATAATAGCTATGTTTGCAAAGGAAACCTGCTTTCTTATAAAGTGACTGGATGCATTCTTCTGATAATGGCACATTTAATACCAGGGCCAAGATGCAATCAATCTTTTTTGTTGGAAGAAAGTTCTATATTGTACCTGCATGCTTATATTCTAGCTAGCAGTTTCAATCTGCCAAACAGCCTGAAGTTCAAAAGGGCTGCTCCTTCCTCTACTGCTGTTCCCCTCTTGTCAGCTCTGCAGGGCGTGGGGGGAGAAAAGGAGGAGAGAGGGGGACCAAGGAAAAGGAAGAGGTCTGTCTCTGAAGAGACACTGAATTAGACTGGAGTGAAGAGTTGACGTCCTCTGTAATTATACATACATTGAACTCTCTACAGTTGACTTAAGTTACTCTGAACTGCATTGGTGTGGCTCTCCATATTGATTAAAAGCAGCATCTATTTACCTTAACAATAAATGTGGAGATTAGTAAAAGTTCACTTGATCACAATAAGACGACTGATAATTAAAGGGCAATGCAACCCAGATGGAATGTAAGTGCCTGAAGCAGCATGTTAGGGAGCATAGGCTGTTTTTGTACAGAGAGTATATATGTGTAGGTTAAGGCTTGCAGAAAGTCCTTCAAGTAGACAGACTGCAGGGGTACTTAAAATAAAGGAAGGACAGAACCTTTCCTGAAAAAGTAATTCTCCTGAGCAAAGTGACAAATACAAAGCTCTGAAAAAGGATAAAGACTCAAAACACAATGTCACTAAATGGACAATCTCTACAAAACATTTGAAAGAGGCCTCCACGTCTTTCGATTCTTCTTTCATGTCTCCTCTATGAGAAAGAACAAGTTTAAGGTAAGCAGGACACAGTCCTGATTCTATGTGTTAAGATCTTGATGGTGTAAGCCCAGTGAGAAAGGGAAAAACTGGACTTAGTATGTGACAGACTCAATAGAAACACTCTTTCTCTTGTTATGGGATTTTCTATAGGAAAGGGGGAGGACAGCTCCTATTCCTATTGAATCTATCAGTTTATATTTTAGACATTGTGTTTTACTATTACTGTTCTATCTAGAAAGCAAGCAGCTGATAATCTAGTAAGTGAATCATCTAGATCTCATATGGACAACTTGGAAAATCAAACACTGAAGTGGCTGTAACTTTGCTTTGTAAAAAAAGGGTCATTTCTCTTGGTAGGACTTGTCACCCACACCTTGTTTCTTTTCTTTGTACGGATATTGATGCACTACGTACTTACCTGCTTTGCCTCACAGAAAATGATGTGATAAAATGCCAAGTTTTGATATGCATTGCTAAGATTTCCAGAGACCACAATGTAGAACATAGTAGACCAGGTTGTTACTAAAGCACAAAAATTAAAAATGGGATCTTAAATTAATAATATTCTCCCTCATGTGCTATCTCAAAATAGAATTCCAGCTGATTTAAGACTTACAAATGTTTCAGGGGGGTGGGAAAAAGGAAGTGTTTCTAACAAACACTGTCACCAGTAACCACCAGTCCCATCAAAGTCCCATTCTAAAGAATTATTAATTAGTTCAAGGGGGGAGAAGTTCTCAGTAGCTGTAATACAGAACATGTCAGAACTGTTTAGCACCAAGCCAAAGATTAATTCAATCACTTTGTAGCTATAGAGAAGACTTTAATTTTGCAGCACAAAATAGCAAGGTGAATAAGGTTGGCAAAAGGGCAAGCAAGATGCAAGAAAGAGAGACAGTCCATTTACTGCATGGCAAAGCATGATTCTAGTCCTTTCAACCTGAATCTCCATATTCCTAACAAATTGTTGGCAAGCACAAAGCCACCAGTCTCTCCCAACCCCTCACTTCAGGGGTGCCTGCATCTGGGAGAAATCCCTGTGTCTTTTGAAAGAAGACAAATACCAACAGACCCAAGGCCTACAGGCTCTGCCTCTGATAGCAGCTGGCATTTTGTAATTTCTTCATTGGAGAATGAAGCTGTGCATAGCTGTGAAGCTGTGCATACCCCCTTGCTCCATCACCCAGCACATCCCAGCCCACTCTGGGCTCTGTAGCTGCCTTGGAACTCCCAGAACTCGTGGTTCTGTGGCCCCAATGTAACAAAAGGCTAAAAAAAGCTACCCAAACACTGTTAAACACACAAGCAAGCCACTGCTTTCCTCCTTGCCTTGCAGATGCAGTGGATTAGGGGCTTGTTTAGGCAGCAGTCAGGAGTCTCTTTGTTTCCTTCTTTCAGGTACAAGGTAAATTAATCCTTTTGGAAACTAGCAAATCCACCCCTCTCCTCCTCCCCCCGCATGCCTAAACTCTTCCAGCCCACATCTCCTGACGATAAAGACAGATAAAACTCAGATACCCTTCCAGATGAAGGAATTGAGCCTGTTTCCTTGCACGCAAGTTTTCTAAATAAATCGCTTTTGTTGTTAAAAGCTGTGATGAATGGAGCCACAGGGCCAGGTTGGTTGCTGGAACAGTACAACGGATTTAAGTTTTTTTTCTTTGCCATATAAATCATCCACATTGTTTAAGGTACATTGATCAATCTAATGGCTTGTAATAGGCTCCTAATTGCCACCAGGAAAGTACCGCAAGCTTGCATTTGAACGTGAAATGGTTCATGATCTGAGCTGAAATTCACCTTAAGCCTGAGCTCCCGTAATTGCAGAACACAGAAGGAGCACAATGAACGCTTCCCACTCTTTCCTCCCGTGATCCCAGGACAGGGGGAGGAGGGAGAGGGGAACCCACAGATGGGGGGCGGGGGGGTCTCATCCCTTTTCCTCCTCCAAGCCACCGATTCATTAACGGGGGAAACCTGCAGGAGGATTTCTCGGTCACGGCGGACAGAAGAGAACTTGGTGATGCCAATCATCATCCCGCCTATTACGCTCCCACACCTCTCTATTCCTGCAGATAGACAAGCCTGCTTCATCCCAACCAGCAGCCTGAGTCATGCCTACCTAAAAATGGGATATTAAAAGAAAAGGTGGGGATGGGACTCGCCTGCTCTCCCGCCTCACCAGGCTCCCCCCCCGGCTGGGGTGGCCGGGGGCGAGGGTGAGGGGCGGCAGCTCAGCTCCGGGCAGCCCAGCCGGGGGGAACGGCGGCGAAGAGGAGCCAGAAAATCGCCAATTGCTCCTCTACTTAAAATACAGACGTAATTACCAAGTCATCAGAGCTTCTTTAATGGACTTGTGTGGAAAAGGTGGTTTTACGCTCTATAAACGTGGGTCCAACCGCTGACTAATTAAACTCCTTCTATTTAGGAACACCTTGGTTTTTAAGGAAGCTGCTCTGAACGCTGGTGCTGCCTGAATTTCCAACCTGCTGCAGGCTGAACTTGCCATGGCTCACCTATGTATCAGAGCGTGTGAACCAAGAGACTAAATCCTCGCCCAAGATTCCTCAGACTTTCCTACCAAGGCAGAAAACAAATCCGCAATGCTCTCGAATAATCTTCCAATAATTGTAGTAATTAAAATCATCGTAGAGTCTGCAGTCACCTTCCTGCCTTTGACACCAGTCTTCCCCTGAATTGTTAGCGTCTCTCTGGCTGAGATACACAGAACAAGGGAGGTTTAAAGTACATGGTCCAAATAAATTCAGCAGAAGAGTATTAGTTCCACAGATACGTTTTTGACAGCCCTTAGCAGACGAGAGGATTTCTAAAACCACCACGCAGATTTTTTTAAAAGGCAGGATAATGTAGGGTATTCTTAAATAGTGTCACCTTGAAGGTGGAGGAACAGAAGAAATCCCAGCCTGGGGCTCCCCTTCGGGGCTCTGTGCAGGGGGCAGGAGGAGGGGGGAGTAAACCATGTAAAAAACATCCTATGGAAACCGGAGAGTGCCATCATTTTAATTTCCATTATCTATTTGATCTCAGTGTTTATTCCCTTACTCTTAACTGTAAAATATTTCCTTTTAATCAAAAGCTGCACTTCAGCTTTAACTACAAATGAAAAACTCCACAGCAAAAAGAATTCAGTGGGCTCAACAAGCACCAAGATCTGTATTTTAGCATCACCTCTATCTATCTTTCCCCCTGTTAATAACTACTCTTGGGCAAAATAGTGAGGAAGCCTTATTTAACTGAAGTTATTAATTTATCACCAGGTCCCCCTCTACGTTGCTTTGATAATCAATGGTGGTTTCTAGATCACATAAATGAAAAGTGTCATTGAGAGGGGAGGGGGTTGCACAGAAGTCCTGTTGCTAAACAAATAAAAAAAAAAAAAAAGAGAGAGAGAGAGAGAGAGAAATCTGGCAGGACACAGTTATTTATCTGAGCGACGAGCAGTTTGCCTGTTTCCTGTTCATCTCCCTTCTGTTTGGCAGAAAATGAGGCTGCTTCTCTTGAACTTGGGCTTGCCCTTTCCCCACCATAACACCAGTGTGTAAAACTCCGTGCTCCTCCTAGGATTTAGGGAAAATTGTACAGCAGCCTTACATCGAGCTGCTGTTAAATCGATTTATTTGCAAAATATTTTGCAGCGATTTCCCAGAGCTCTGTTTGAACTGAAGAGCCATTTCATCTGACGCTCTTGAATATGAGCCCAGGAGCCTCCCAATCAGTTTAAATGAACGAATTGTTTCCCAGCTTTACTTCCTAAAAACAGCAACTTTAGTAGTTGCACAGATCAAAAAGAACACGTAAAGGGAGGATGGGAAACAATATTGTTCAAAGGAAGCGAACTGTTGCATTTAATTAGGCAACTCTTCTTTATTAGTATTCATATTCAGCCTTTTTTTTTTTTTTTAAGATTTATGTTGATTTAACAGTAATGTATTTATGATGTAAATATATTCTGAGATGAAAACGTCACGGATCAATTGTAAAGGACCCGGATACATAATTTAAAAAAATCAGTTTCAGTTTATATGAGGTTCTCACCCCACTTTCGCTTCTTAGTCAGATTTGTTTATGCAGAATCGACATTTAATAGTGCTAATTGCACTCCAGTTAAATTGCCCTGATTGCAGAAAGGGAAGCAATTTTCGTGCTCTCTGTCTGGGTTTAGAAGAAATTGTTTTATATTCACCTCTTTATAAAGAAGTGGAGATAAGGCACCGAGCCTTTGCACAAATTGCACTTACGGGCTGACTGGCAGCATTCAGGCGCTATAATAGAGCATTATTTGGCCGTTTTGAATAATGTAAAGCATTTGCTGGAAGCTATTCTCCTGAAAATTGCTTTAACTTTTAAAAGGGTGATGATTCACTCCAAACCAGGCCTTTGTTACACTGTCATTATCCCCACAAATGTTTTAACAGTCAGCTCAACACTTCAGCATAACACATTGATCTTTGTTTAAAAACTCCATTTGGGGAGTACGAAAAAAGATCTGTCAAAAAATACTTGACCCCCTAAAGACCTGCCGGGCATTCCCCTTTGGCCGCCATTCGCCCAGCCTGACTCGCTCCGGTGTTTTTTAGTGACTTTCCCGCTTACAAAGGCGGCGAGGAGGCAGCGGAGAGGCGGCAGAGCCGAGCCCCGGTTTGTCCGGGGGAGCTGGGGCGGGCAGCGGATGGATGCCTTCACTCCTTGTCGCCGGGGCGGAGGCGACATTTCCAAACGTCACGCTCTCCGTCTGCCTTCCGAGCAGCCTTTTATTTATGACTTTCCCCAAGGAGGCGAGGGGGAAAGACCCTCTCCCCCCCCCGCCCCGGGGCTGCCACTTGACGACCACCTCGGCGGATTCCTGGGAAGGAGCGGGTTCCCCCCCGGAGGAAGGAGGCAAGGAAGGAGGGAAAGCGGGGGGGGGGGGGGAAGGAAGGAGTCACCTGTTGGGTGATTGCTGCCGGGTGCCCCTGTCGGACTCGTCGCCTGGCCCGCGGGGGTGATGTCGCTCCCCCCGCCACCGCCTTTCAATCGCCTCCACCCGCCGAGCGCTACAGCCCCCCTGGGTAAAGCCAGGCAGACCCTTCCCGAATGATCTGCTCCAGGCAGACCCTTCCCGAAAGGCTGGCAAGGCACTCAGCCCCCGGACCCCCGCGCTGGCTGCGAGTCAATGTGGAAAGAATTAAGCGCAGGAGAGGATTTCCTCCTCCTGCCCCGATTCTCTGTAGTACGCGGCGACAAAAAGGCGAAGCGCCCTTTGAAAAACAGCCTTAGGCGTTTAAATAAAAGGTAATCTCCAGGGACATCCTTCCCTGGCGTGGCAGGCGTCCTGCAGATTGCAATGTGCGACAAAATGCAATACCCGCCTTATTTAATCACGAAAAAAATAATAATAATAAAAAAATAAAATCAAAGCAAGTAAAGAATAGCGGAATCCTCTCAAATTCACGGTTTCTCCATCTTGCTCCTCAGCGATGCCTATTTTGCATCTGCTGGGAGGTTTTGCACTGGATGGCTGAGTCGGCACGGAGGAGAAGAAAATATTGACTCAAGTGCCGAGCAAGCACCCAGCGCTGCTTGAATGCACTCGTGTTTCTGGTTCAGAACTGTGCCCAGCTGCAGAAGCGGAGGGAAAAGCTCCAGTTCCCAGCCTGCCAGAGCCCATCGCAATGATGAAAAGTTGCGCGCCTATTGATCTTCCGCGGACACAGCACGGGCAAGTCCTAGCCAGTTACTTAGAGAAGCCTCCAATAATTACAAATCAAAGGCACTAGCTTGCAAGGCATTTAGAAGCCGAGATTTGGACTTACATTTCGCTCATGCAGAGAGCAGGTAAAGTCCCTGTCGCTCACTGTGCGTGTGGAATGTGCAGAGGCCACAGGAAAGTGCTGGGGAGGCTTTTTCCAGCAGCTCCCTAGCACTGCTAGGTGGGAGCAAGCCTTCTCCCATTAACAGCACTGTTTCCATAGGGGTATGTGAGGCTTGAAAAATGTGCTGCAGGATGCGAATTTAACTTTCAAAGTATTTTGTCGGGGATTACTCCGTAAAATAAAATCCCCTCTCCCAAGCGACAGGATGTCATTTGCCCCTGGTCCCCCCTCTCACCACGGTAGGAGAGCAAAGGACGCCTGTCGGTTCCCTGCCTTTGGGATGTTTTTTTTTTGGCGCTTTATGTAACTAAAAATCCTCCTCAGTTCCCTTTTCAAAGAAATACGTTGTTCCCAGAATCACTTGTGGTATTTAGCAAAGCAAAACCAAAAAACAAACGCCTTTTCCTAAGGTGTCATTAGGCACAGTTAGGTTATCTGTATCCTCAGGGACAGCTGCCCAGCGGCCTGGAAGGCAAGCAAAGGGCCTGTTGAATCAAAGCAAACCGCAGGGAAGGTTTGCGGGACACCAGGCCGGCAGGTGACAGAACCAGCCGCGGGGGACCCGACACCTCCTGCACCGGTTACAGGCGGCGGTCGAGCGGCGTCAGGGGTGACACCAGTTCTCCGCCGGCACTGACCCCCGCCCTCTGCGGCTCTGCCCGCTCCTCCCGGTGCCGGGGAAGCGTCATCCGGGCCGCTCGTCCCCCGGGTTGCTGCCGGCGGGAGTCACCGGCACCGGGCGGCACCCTCAGGGCTGCCGTTAATAGCGGCGCGGCCGCAGCAGTCCGGACTTCTCTCTCTCTCTCTCTCTCTCTCTCTCTCCCCGCGCGCTCACTGGCACGCGCCCCGCGCCCTGGCGCCCGGCACCTCCGCGCAGCCTGATTGGCTGCCGGCCCGCTCCGGCCCGCTCCGCCCGCGCCCTCATTGGGCGAGCGCCGCCGCCAGCGGTACTTCAAAGCGGGCGCTGCCCGCACTTAGGCAGAGTTTAAGCCTCGCCGAGCCGGAGTGTCCTCGGTGCTGCGGGCAGCGCACGCCGAGCGCCGTCCTTTTCCCCCCCCCCTCCCCCTTTCCCCCTCCGCCACCTGCGATGGCTACGTCTATCCTCGGGGTAAGTCTGCACCGCGCGGGTCCCGGCGGATTCCCGTCTTTCTCTGGGAGAAACTGTTGCTGTCGCAGCCGCCGCGCCGCGGTTGCCCCCCGTGCAAAGCGCGCTGACCCGCGGGCGGTTGGTAACCCCGGCCCGGCCCGCCCCGGGGGAGTTCACTGCGGGTTTCCCATCCGGTCGTTCGCGGAGAGTTCAGCCTGAAAACTCGCTTGGCCGGAAAGAAGTTGGGCTGCTTGTGCTTTGTTTTAGTCTATTTTTTTTTTTTCTTGTTGTTGGTTGGCTGCGTTTTGATGCTTTTTTTTTTTTTTTTTTTTTTTAATCCTTCTCGCACTGGAAGTGCTACGCAAATTTTGCAAAGGTTTTTTTTGCTGGCGAGTGGCGCCGGTCGGAGGGCTCCGTCTTGCCGTTCTGCCGTCTCATTTTCCCCCCGCTCGGGCGCGGTGGCTCGAGCAGACGCCGCACGTCGTTCCCACGGGATTCCCGGTGTCCCGGAGGCAGGCTCCGGCATCCCAAGCGCGGGAGTCCCGGGCCGCCCTCTCGGAACACGCCTTTGGCTCGTCTCCGCCGGGATCCGCTTCCTCTGTAGACCCCTCGGGCGGCGAGACCGATCCCCGGCGGAAAACGAGTTGTGCCGAGAGGGGTAGGGCTGAACCTTGTCTCCAAAATAAGAGGAAAGTTTTCCGCGGTGCCGCTCGTCGCGTCGCGGTTCCAGCCGCGCCGCCACGTCCCCGCGGGAGCCTGGCGAGGCGGCAGGGGTGAGGCTGACGGGCAGGCTTTGTCTCTCCCGCAGGAAGAGCCGAGGTTCGGAACGACTCCCCTGGCCATGCTGGCCGCCACCTGCAACAAGATCGGCAACACCAGCCCCCTGACCACCCTGCCCGAGTCCAGCGCCTTCGCCAAAGGGGGCTTCCACCCCTGGAAACGTTCCACCTCCAGCTGCAACCTGGGCTCCAGCCTCTCGGGCTTCACGGTGGCCACGAGTAGGGGCTCCAGCGGACTGGCCAGCGGCACGGGCACCGCCAACAGCGCCTTCTGCCTGGCCTCCACTTCGCCCACCTCGTCGGCCTTCAGCAGCGACTACGGCGGCCTCTTCTCCAACTCGGCGGCGGCGGGCGTGTCCCCGCAGGAGCCCGGCGGGCAGTCGGCCTTCATCTCCAAAGTGCACAGTTCGGCGGCCGACAGCCTCTACCCTCGAGTGGGCATGGCGCACCCCTACGAGTCCTGGTACAAGTCGGGCTTCCACTCCACGCTCTCGGCGGGCGAGGTGGCCAACGGGGCGGCCTCCTCCTGGTGGGACGTGCACACCAACCCGGGCTCCTGGCTGGAGGTGCAGAACCCGGCGGGGGGGCTGCAGAGCTCGCTGCACTCGGGCGCCCCCCAGGCCTCGCTGCACTCCCAGCTGGGCACCTACAACCCCGACTTCAGCTCCCTCACCCACTCCGCCTTCAGCTCCACCGGCCTGGGCTCCACGGCCGCCTCGCACCTGCTCTCCACCAGCCAGCACCTGCTCACCCAGGAGGGCTTCAAGCCTGTGCTGCCCTCCTACACGGACTCCAGCGCGGCGGTGGCGGCGGCCAGCGCCATGATCTCGGGCGCCGCGGCCGCCGCTGCCGGGGGCGGCTCTGCCCGCTCTGCCCGGCGCTACTCGGGCCGCGCCACCTGCGACTGCCCCAATTGCCAGGAGGCCGAGCGGCTGGGGCCGGCGGGGGCCAGCCTGAGGCGCAAGGGGCTGCACAGCTGCCACATCCCCGGCTGCGGCAAGGTGTACGGCAAGACCTCGCACCTGAAGGCGCACCTGCGCTGGCACACGGGCGAGCGGCCCTTCGTCTGCAACTGGCTCTTCTGCGGGAAACGCTTCACCCGCTCCGACGAGCTGCAGCGGCACCTGCGGACTCACACGGGCGAGAAGCGCTTCGCCTGCCCCGTCTGCAACAAGCGCTTCATGCGCAGCGACCACCTGAGCAAACACATCAAAACGCACAACGGGGGCGGCGGGGGGAAAAAGGGCAGCGACAGCGACACGGACGCCAGCAACCTGGAGACCCCGCGCTCCGAGTCCCCCGACCTCATCCTGCACGAAGGGGTGGGCGCCGCTGCCCGCGGACCGGGCAAGGAACCTACCGCGGGGCCCGGAGACTCCTAGGGGCGGCACCGCCCGGCCCCCGGCACCGCCGCCGAGGACCCCTGGGAGCCCCCCGGACTCTGCTCCGCGCCGGCCGGTGGCATGCCAGCAGCCATGCCCTCAAGTTGCCCGGGGCCACCGCGGAGGAAGCGGGGCCGGCGTATGGCGGGGCCCGAGAGTGCGGCCCCAGCGCCCCGCCCCGCCCGGGCAGTCGGTACCAAGGGACATTTTCTTCCGTTTCCTTTTTCTCTTTCTGTTGGAGAGAAAGAATCCTAAGAGAGAGGCTCGAGGTGAGAAATCCAAATGCAAGTCCCGAGACGGTTCTTCTGTATCTCATAAATATCTGTATAAATAAGGTTCAAAAAAGAAAAGATCGTGGTCGCTTATTTTTCTTGTAAATGTTGATCTGAGGGGGGGAGGTTTGGGGTTTTACTTTTTTTTTTTTTTTTTAATTGGTGAATTCCTGAAATTCAGGGAGATTTTGGGGTTTGTTTTCTTTTTATTATTATTATTATTTTAAATTTCTGATGCACTTTGTGGAAGTCGGTATATATGTAAAAGATATTTAAAATGTTGAGTTAACATTTCACTCAAACACGTAAGTTAAGGTCTCTTAAAGAAATTAAATGCGTTTATCTGTATGGAAAAAAAATCTTGACATATTTTCATTTTGGTATTATTAAAGGACTCTCAACAATATACTTATGGGTTTGTTCTTCTTTGTGCCCTCTCCCCCCAGCCCTCCCAGGGGTCAAGTTTTTAGTGGGAGCCCACGCAGCCCTCCCAGTCCTCCTTCCAGTGATTGTGATTTAAAAGAGGGGAGGCATTGATGGCCGGGAGGGGAAGGGAAGGACCCGGTGCCCGAGCCAGGAGCACTGGACCGCTCGGGTCGCTATTCACAAACGGCTTTAGTTTTGGTTTGTTATTATTTTAATTTGTTAAGATCAAATTTAAACCCAGTCCCACCTCCGCTACCCTAGCCGGGAACCACGCCGGGCTCTGAGCGCTTTTGGAGGAACTGGCCCCAAAATGGAGTGAAACAGAACTGTGCTAAGGAACTATTTAATTTTAAAAGCCTTGAGTGCCGCAAGGCTGCCTAGGTTGGGAGGTGATCTCGGGGGAATAAATCGCTGGAATCAATACTCCGGAAAAGACATTTCATGCCTAAATGAAAATCTTGTTAAATGTTATTAATTTTGACTTAGAGCACACAGCAGCCCCCTGTGCCTTGTATTCCCTTATTAGGGATTCATGTCTTATCAAATATCTAATTAATCTCCTAGACATCATTTGTTCTGGCCAACTTTATCTCAGCTGGTCCACGGGGAAAACTCCGAATATTCTCGGTGACAAAGCTCCCTTGAAGATCCTTTTAATTGTCCAAATTAACTGCACCAAATTTGCATGTCAAACGGTAAAGGGCAACCTGAGATAAAATGTAAACGTTTTAAAAGCCCCAAACTAAGCACTTGATTTGATAACTAGGCTTTTTAATGTTATGGAAGACAACTGCTCCTTTCCTTTTCAAAGACAGTTGATCTATGCAAATAGTGAATTGGAAATGCTTATGTCCCCATGCAGTCAAATGGTCCTTGCATGTTATTTGAATATCAGTGGCTCTGCTATTGAAAAGGTTCAAGGATGCTCTCTGACTTCTTTGTGATTACTCAGTGCAGCGTCTTATTCTGAAGAAAAAAACTCAGGAATAATTAAAGGCTGGACTAAGGCCTGGGAACACATTTGGGACAGGAATCTCATTTAGACAGGCTCTTTCAAAATAAGGCACAGTTAAATTGACCAGAAGGCAATTATTGAAATGAAAATTATTTTCACTCCCTTTGTCTCCTGACCACCAACCTAACAGCCACACTATTTTTTTAAAGGCAAATTGTTAAATGAGGTAATTGTGTTATTAAAAAAAAAAAAAAAAGGGGGGGGGGGTGAACGTTGAGGGAGAGGAAAAAAAGTTAATTTAGTCTGCCCGGTACAGATTGGAAGAATACAAATATTTTAATCCTCCATAAATCAGGGAATGCAAATAACATCGGGAAACGGATTCTGCTGTCGGCCACCAACCGGAATAAAGACGTTGCCTTAAAGAAAATACATCTGCCGTGAATACTAATAACCGCGTCCCACCTCCTCCTCGGCGCCACTGTTGCACAAAAGCTACCGGGGAGCACCGGCACCACCCGTGCCCCGGGATCCACGCACCCCCCGGGAGATGCCCCCCGCATCTGGCTGCCGGCAGCACCCTGCCCCAGAGCCAACCCGCAATGTGCCTGGCCCAAAGCATCCCGGGGAGGGAGATCCCTGCTCCCGGCTGGGTGCCGGCAGGTTCCCCGGAGCACAAGGGAAAGGAGGGGGACGTGCTCGGGCAGAGGTAAAATAAAGAGGGGCTGGGGAGGGGAACGGGGCTCCCTGCCCTGCCCTGCCCTGCCGGGTGGTGCGGGACTTGCGGAGGAATGCACCCGCACGGGGTGTTGGGCAGAAGTCAGCTTTGTTTTCGATTTATAATAAAACACATCAAAGGAAACCATCCAGGTCCAGTTTCTGCCAGGCCGGGGTTACAATTCTCAGCTCAGTGATCAAGGACCTCTTTGCATTGCCTTTGCCCCTTCGGGTCAGAAAACGTCCATCACTTCCAGACTCCCCAGAAACGAAGAAGGGAACAGCCCTGGGCCGCAGAGCCGGTTCGTTTAACCGGGAAAATAGAAAGCATGTCACCTTTTAAAAAATAAATGACACCATTCTTTCGTACATGTTGGCGATAATTATATGGTCTGGGGAAGTTTTATACAGAGAAAAACTATAGAACAGGCGGTGTGAGAACAGAAAAATACGTCTGATTTCGCCCTTTGAATCCGTAGTTCAGCAGCACCTCTTAAGTGGGAAGACGCTAACCCGAGAGCAGAAAGCACCGGGAAGGAGAGGGATCCCCTCCTGGGCTCCATCGGGGAGGGAGGCGGAGGGGAGAGCCGGGCACCCCGCCGCCTGGTCCCACTCGCCAAGGGCTTGCCCGTCAGCTGGGTCCCACTCCCCTTCACAACTCGCTCCAGCTACCGCTTCCCACCCCCAATCCTCTGGGACAGCACCTTCAGGCCGGCTTCTCCAGCTCGTTCAAACACGGCTACAATCCAACCCGCGACAGCAACCACCGACCGACGGTAAAAGGTAAAAACGCCAGGAGAAATGGCTCCGTGTCATTCGATCGCCGGGTCCCCGGGCCGCAGGAAGCCAGTCCCCTGTCCCCTGCCCCCCGCGGCGAATTACAGCCCTAACGGCTCGTTTTACACTTAAAAGGTAACATTAATGGTTTTCTTCTAATGAGATAATATATAAACACCCGATCCCGTGCCTGGACAGTTTCTTAATTGCTTCCTTCGATTCAAATGGAAACTTTATCTGCGGGAGCTGTAATTCATTATCAGCCATTATCTGCTCGCCAGGACCCGCTCCCACCCCTCCGAAAGGCAGATGAGGGGAATCTCACAGAAACCCCGCCTCTTCGGGTAATTACCGCACTAAGTGTTTATTTTAAGTAGGAATAATTTAGCTACACATTTCCTCAATGAATAACATTCTTAACACACATTAAAAAAAAAAAAAAAAAAAAAAAGAAGAAAATAATAAAAAAAAAGCAGCCAGAAACCGGAGGTTTGCAATCGCTCCCGGAGCTGCACCGGCCCCAGCCCGGCCCCGCTCCACGGCTCCTGGGCGCCACCTAGCGGCCAGCCCCGCGCACGGCCGCCCCGGGGTCCCAGCGGCGGGTTGGGAGCAGCGCGCCCGCCCACCCACCTGAGGGGGAGGCGGTGGGGAGCCCGGCTGGACTCGGCAGCTCCCCTCCTGCGGGGCCGTCCCACAACGGGGCGGGTGGGATTTTAACAATTAATGCCGGCACCCCGCTGCGGGTGGGTCAGTCAGTGCTCCTCCGCCCACCGCGCGGGTCTGCGGGCAGGCTCCGCACCTGCGGCCGGGCGCGGGTCCGGGCGCGGCTGCCGGCGGGCTCCGGGCGAGGCACCGCTGCCGCCGCCGCCTTCGTGCCGCTGTTTTAACACAAACCCGCGGCAGTGCCTATTTCCGAGATGTGCTAATTGCTACTTGTATGGCAGGGCGCAAAGTCCTTGTCCGTTCCCTAGTACAAAGTAGGTTGCTAGAAAATTTGAAATTGCCTTTCAGCCTAAAGCTGCCTTACCTGAATGTCATAATTACAGTAATTATGTACATCCAAATTACATGCTAATTAAATTAGAATCAAATCGTTCTAAATCGAAATCAAATGAGGTAGCGAGAATTAATCAATGACAACATAAATAGAGAGCTTCCTTCGGGGATATTTATTGTAACGATCCAAGCAGGAACCTGATCTACAAGTCCCCTGTTTATTTACTTTAGGAACAGTAATCGTTTGCGGTTCAGCACTCATTTTAAACGACCGGTCCCGCGGGGCGGCAGAGCTGAAGGCCGTCCCGGGAGCTCATTCGCCCGGGGGTCTCCACAGCCCATCTCCCGGCCACTCCCGGCCGACCCGAGTGCCGCTCGGCGGAGCCGGCAGCCCGCCCTACCCTACTCGCCGCCCACAGCGCCGGGCCGAGCAGTAGCCCACTGGGGCTATGCAGCAGGAATCGGCCCCTCAGAGCTGCCCACCAGCCCGCGGGGAGCCACCGGCTCTCCCTCGGCTCCAACTTCTCCCGCTCAGGCGCTGAGGGCTGCCCTGCCGAGCCCCGGCCCTTCCCGCCAGGCTGAAGGAGCCACCTCAGGGCTCCGTGCTTCTCCGGCCGCCCAGCCCCACCGTGCGGCAACGCGTTAGCCCTGTTCAGTGGCTTTTGAGAAAAGAAGAAAAAAAAAAAAAAAAAAAGAAGGAGGAAAGAAAAAAAAGGCTGCTCTTACCGCCATCCGTGAACCGACAGCACCTCCTACAGGGCTCTGCCGCGCTCTGCCGAGGGTCCGGGGCGGGCTGTCCTGCCGGGCGGAGCTGAAGGCGAAGCCGTGGAGACCCTCACCGAGGTCCCGCACCCTGTGGGGGGAAAGCCGCGGAAGCAACTTCCCAGTTCCTCCTAAGCGGGTTTTAAACCCCCCGCCTGTTTCCGGCGCAAGGCTGCCGGGCCCAAGGGTGGTGGAGCGGGACCGCCTCCCGCACAGCTGCCCGGGGAGCAGGAAGCACCCAAAGCTGCACCGACCTTCCCCAGGGCTCCACTGAGCTCAGGAAAGGTGTGGCAAGGATGAGTATTTTGTTTCAAAGCTCTTCAACAGGTAGTTTTTGGGGCAAATATGTGCAAAATGTTATAATTATTCCGGTTTAATCGTGAGATCTGTCACAATGAACCTTTGCCGTTTGCCAGTCTTTACCTACGCGAAAAGGCAAGGTGTACACAGCCTACACCTTAACTACATGCAAACAAATAAAATGCAGAGCCCACAAAAATGCTGGCAGCTGTACATTTCAAGCTGTTCTTCAGGTAGAAGTGGGCTACATTGCAGCTGCAAGACACTGATGGGCAAATCACTGTGCCAAACAAAGCAGTCAGACCCGTGGGCAAAGAGACCTTTATTTGGATGGTAATTCTGCATATCTTTCATGCTGCACTTCACATGAAAATGTTCTATCAGAATATGCCTTTTCCCCTATCACATTTGTCCTCACAGAGAGTGTAATAAATTCTTCACAAGAGGTTTTGTTTAGATTGTTTGTAGAGGTGTTTTGGACATCTCCCTCTGTTAAGTCAGAGTTTCTCCAACTACATTAACATTGGGCCTGACTCCACTGTATTGTGCTACTTCAGGAAGAACACTGGGAGCAACCTTATGAAATAACATTTAAAAGAAGCTTGTGGTAACATCCCTTAGGCTCACCCTTTCAAACTCCTTCACATGTACTCGAAAGATTAGCTGGGTCACTTCCATGATATACTATACTCTGCATGATACTGGAAAGCTCCTCAGTGACCATCTTAAGTGCACTGGCAATGAAGTCTTGTCAGGGACGAGGGGAAGAAAAGTGCTTGCCAGGATACTGAGTGGTCATGTCCACTAACTACTCTATTTTTCATCAGCTACCCCAAAACGTCAGAGAAGCACTTATTTTGCCATGAAAAACCTGGTCAAGTACCTTGTCCATTTTTAGTGATGTAGAACTTTGAAAGAAGAGAGAAATTCTTAATGTTTTTAAAGATAAAGGTATTTTATTATTTAAGAAGTTCATCTTCATAACAATGTGTGTAGACAATGACCAACAATTTTTAAAAACCAAAAAAGCTTGTTCATGAAAACAAAAGAATGACTATTTACATCAACTTTCTACCACAAACAATGAAATACCTGACACAGTTGAGGCAGTAAGTATTCTTTTCATGTCTTGAGAGACTACTGAACAATAACTTGACATTGTACTGACACATACCAACAGGGGTTCAAGATGTTTAGATAGCCCTGACCAAGCTGTACGCTGCAGGAGGTCAAAAAAATGTTGGTTACACACTTATGTGAACTATGTCTCTGTTGTTTTACCTCATGAAATTCACCTCTTACAGGGAACTTTTGGAAAAATGCTTCAGTCTGAAAAAAACTACCCTCTACAATACAATGTGTTGATATCTGAAGCAGTGATTTTATCCTGAATTATCTCAAACATTTGTTAGCATTTAGCATATCCCTGTACTCTTCCCAAATTACCCTCTGCTTCCCTTCACAGTTGCATCTGAACAGAAATCACTGGCAAAACCAAGAATATCACATACTGCTCTGAGATATTTTAAAACCCTAAAATCAGATCTCTCAATTACTGTATGTATACAAGAGGTATTTGCCAACAAGTATATTTATACAGTAAGAAAAATACCATAACATTTATACCTAATTTACAAATATTCCAACATCATAGAAATGATGCTGTTGGCTTTATGCAGGAAATGCTAGTTACAGAGGCTGGAAAATGAACAGCAATATGTAATTGAGCCCTTCTCAAAGGTATTCATAAAAAAAAGGAGACATTCTTGCTTGCACCTGTCCCTTACACTATCTGTTTTTTTTCCTGTCTCTGCTTCTGCTTCTACTGCGTCTGCTCCTTTCTTTGTGTTCCACTTTGCTGCACTTGTTCCCATAGCTCTCTCTGCATTTTTCCTTCTCTCTGTGCACGTCTGCACTAGGGCTTCTGGTTTCATTTTTCCTGTGCCACTCTTCACGAGGGCTTTGACTTGGACTTCTTGTTATTTGCCTTTGCCTGGGACTGCTGTGACTTGTGCGAGGGCTTCTCCTGCTCTCCTCATCCATGCTTTGGCTTCTCCTACCCCTCTCCCTTCTTTCAGTCTCTCTCTTGTTGGTGCTGTGGTATCTGCTTTTGGACTTTCTTTCCACCTCACAGGAGCTCCATTTGTTGTTCTCTGCAGAACCATCACGCTTTGAAAGTCTGTACTTCTCCCTATCTTTGTCCTTGTTACCGTGACTACTGGAGAGATCTTCATAAAGTTTTTCCTTCCTCATCTTTGCCTTTCCTTCTGAATCGCTGCTGCTGCTAGCCTCTGAAAACCTGTCTTTTTTTCTTTTCTTAGAATACATCTTCTTTTGTGCTGCTTTATCTCTGCTGTCAGTCTCGCTATCACTGCTGCTTACTGAAGTCTCACTGGAGGATGAGGAAGAGGATCTCATCTTATGTTTCTTGTGTTTACTTCTGCTTTTTTTCTTTTGCTGCTTTTTCTTCTTTCTGTCTTTCTTTTTCTTTTTCTTCTCCAGACGATCCAACTTCCTTTTATTTTTCAAAATAGAAGAGTAGTGCAATCAAGTGTGTTAAGATACAGTAACTTATAAAGTCATTGTCTTTTCAAGATCACTACTTCTGATGATGACCTACACAGTAAATATATTATTTTCCATAAAAAGATGCTGAATTACTCTGCCACCAAAGTATTAGTTTTAAACCTCTGATATTAAACATAGCAAGAATCTAAATGACCCATATATTTACTGAACTTCAACTTTCAAAATATAAAGTATTATAATTTCATTTATATATATATATATTTATATATATATATAACACAATTATAATTGTGTTAGGTCATCAAAAGTTCAACTAAATACCATTTAAAATTACTCAAACTGAATATATATTTCCTACTTAAAAGGAACAGAAAATAAACCAGCTGTTGGAACTAGGTGATCTTTAAGGTCCTTTCCAGCCCAAACTATTCTATGATTTATTATAAATACAAATACCATATGGGCCTACCTACACATGTACCTGCTTAGCCATTCACTGTTCTCCCCTCCTCCCACTCCCCATACACAGAAATTCTTCTAACCTAAAAGGCCATTTTAACTCGTGATAGTTATACGGGATCTACCAGGCAGTAGTTAATATTTTTCATTTTAAATATTTTCACATAATTTCAAGATAATGTTCCTAATTACCAGAGGAAAAAAGAAGTCACCTGACATACTAAATCAGCAGGACAGAAGGAATGAATGAAATCCTTATTGACGTTTTATTAGATCTACAAACCCAGGGGGAGCTCCCTCTGCTGGAGCAGCAAACTTTAAACCCTGATCCCAGAGCAGTGTGGAGTGAGGCCAACCTCAGCCCTGGGGTGCAAGGTCAGGTTCAGTTGAGCCTCACAGAAGACAACAAGCTTTCCCCAGGTGTAAACCAGTAAAAAAGAGCATAGACTTTTTAATACTGGAAGATGATACTGTAAACAATGGAATGCAAAATAATACTTTAAAATAGCAACTGACAGCATCTTCAGTGAGCTAATTATTATTTTAGTATCCTGTTTAAATTGGATACAAGCCCCAGAGTAAAGGCATCACAACTTGATTAGAATAGCCAGACTAAAACAAAAAAATACTTGGATTAAAAAAACATGCTGCATAATACCATTTGTGGTCAAGTGCATGTGAAACTAAGCTGATTTTATTCTGAAGTCATATTGCTGAATTCTTTGATGGCATAGAAGTGTTACAGGGACAGTCATGGAGTCAGAACTCCTGGTGACACAGGACCCCTTCACTAGGTACCACACTTACCTTAGAAGTTTCTGTTTTTGCTTGGTTGACAGTGATTTTAAAAATTCAACTTCTGGATCATCATCTCCTTCACTTGCAACAAATTCCTAGGAAAATGTGGTAAGACATTAATTTTTTATACATAAAAACAGTATCTTCATTCATATTCCTGCATGAAAATCAATGCCTCTATGTACATTATTTCTCACAGGCACAAATCTCTCTGCACTACTAAGCTAAAGAGTCTTTGGAAAGAGCAGCAAACTTGCTACAAAGTGACACCCCCCACCCATTCTGTCTCAAAGCTGAGTAGGTGTTATAATGTGGGGGTTATACAATAGGAGTTATTAGTAATATATGAAAAAAATTACTGCTAGGGAAAGAAATATTTCTGAAATAGTTAATAAAAACGAGCCAATTTTGGAGCCCACATGATTCCCCAGGATAAGTCACTCCATTGTTGTCATGCTTGGATGAATAAGTAAGATGCTAGTCCTGCTCAAACCCAGAGTAATTTAAGCAAATTACTTTTCTGTCTCGGTTTAGTCATTAGGAAAATGGGTATTAACACATCTACCTCACTGTTGTGTTATTAGTCTTTAAATGTTCATAAAGTGTTCTAGCAATGCAAAATACTGTAATCACATAATCTACATACAGTAAGGCAATCAGCAAAGCATTGCTACTTTGAAGACCCTGAATTCTTCAAATTACGTGCATCTGGTACACAATAGTTCTCTACTGTGATGTTTTTAATTTTAGCCACACTCAGGAGAGGAAAGAAGAAATAAAGATTAAAAAGCTCTTCCAAAAAAAGCCCTACCATACCTAACATAAACCAAACACACTGGCATCACTGTGATTCATTTAACAGTGCCCATATGCTACATTTTTCTGAGGTACATAGCTTTTTTAAATGCAAAGGTATATCCATCTGTGGAGACAGAATGAATTGCTGATTTACTCAAGATTTCAAGGCCAGCTGATAGCTGTTGTCCCCTTTTTACTGGTGGTTTAAATCATCATCCTGGCATATGAACAATGGTTATTTTATGGTAGCTTTCTCAAAGAGTGTACGTGTATTTTTCACTTTACATTTTTATTAGAGCACCTCAATTAGAAATGTACCTTTTGCAGCCTAAGTAAGGACAAATAACATTTTCACTGCCAGAAATAATAAAAGTAACAATAGTCAATCAAGTCAAAAAAATCTTCAGATCTAGCATTCCTGGCAGTAATTACTTGTGCATACTTCCTCAAACTTCCTCTAAAGGCTAGCATTGCATCAGAAGTATGTGGCAAAACACCTAGCCATCCTCTTGATGAAAAATTCAATTTCTACTCACCCAGAGAAGGGATTTCATTTATTATATGTGGTTTTAAAAGAAGACATTTATGATTCACCATCCTGACTGAAACAAAGCTGGAAAATGTTTTTGACATTTTTCTGTTGGTATAGCTATTCGCTTTCCTATGGATATGCATATTTGAAAACATTAAGTAGCAATTCACAAGCAATCACATTTAGATTTATAGATATTTTCAGCTTACTGGTAAAAAGATCATTACCTGTGATGGATCATTTGCGGTCAAGTTTCTCCCCAGTACATTTTGTTTCAGTGCAAACCCACTGTTTCTCATCTCCGCTATTAGCTCCGAGGGG
The DNA here is from genome assembly GCA_023637945.1 of Phaethornis superciliosus. Lineage (NCBI taxonomy): Eukaryota > Metazoa > Chordata > Aves > Apodiformes > Trochilidae > Phaethornis > Phaethornis superciliosus. The sequence goes on along the minus strand of JAJQWJ010000007.1, from coordinate 16,968,258 downwards.
TGCATTGATGGCCCTGTTCACAAAAATCACAGTTTGAATGTATCATTTATCTCTCTCTCTCTCTTTTTGGACTCCACAGTAGGAATTCGGTTGAAGCTTTGTTAAGTAAAATCACAGCTAAATCAACTCAATAATCTTCTGCTGAGCAAATAATCAGATATGATTTTCTAAAACAGCAGTCTGGAGAGTTAGAATAGAAAATAATTGCATTTTTCTTTAAGTACAAGGAGATTCTCTTATGTAACTTTGTCATGTTGAAAACAATATATCTAGTAATATATTTTTATTGCAGTAAAAAAGCAAAGGAAGCCTAAAGAAAACACATGAAGTATGAATTTTAAGTGCTGCCTCTCCCTTAAAACAATGGGAAAATGCACTTCTAATATGTGGCTAGTGAGGCATTTTTCATAATGACATGATTTTTTAAACTTAAAAAGTAAAAAGTAACAATTATTAGAAACTCAGTATACATATAGAAAAGAAATACATGAAAAAAATGTTCTACCTCCTTCGTTGTTCTAGCGACCCTCAGATACCCTGGGACTGTTATCTCCTCAGAGATTTCTGTATTATCAGCTTAAAACACATTATATATTGCATTAGAATAGGTGTTTGGGATTATCTTTTTTTGCAAATATCTAAGGAGTAAAATACAGGATGTATTTTGAATCAGACTTGACTGCACAATTTAGAAACCCTGTAACTCTTTCTTTTGCTTTAATTGAATACCTGTGACCAACAACACCTCATATACTTCTCTGATTAGGTACTTTTCTTCACTCGAAACATACACAGAAAAAATATAAACTTTAGGTTGTTGCTCTCCCCCCATGTATTTCCTCAAAAGTGTTCTGCCTTTTTACGTGTTACAGCACATGTAAAGCTCACCAATAGTTAATGAATGCACATGGGCTCCAGTGCCTACATTTTTGCTTAGTTCAAATTTAAAACCCTGCTCTGCCTGGAACAGAAACAACCTTAGACAGAAACCTAAAAACAGAATTTGGTACCAGCTGATCTGAAAAGGCCCCATAAGCCAGCCATGCATTGTAGTCAAATACCTGGTATAAGGAAGCTGAATAGAGCCAAAGAATTAAGAAAAGATTTCACCACACCAAAGAAAACAAAACCTGTGACCAGACTGAAGCCTGGAATCCCCCCTCTTATTGAAAGGCAGTAAGAACCACTGCCTAACAAAGTAACCTTCCCCCCTTTAGTGTCTCAGCATTGTACACATTTTGATGTGTACTGGATACCTAATTATTCTCATTAGCATATTATATAAATACAGGAATACAACTTGTCCAAATCTACACGGGAGATTTGAAAAAGAACTAAGACAGAAGCTCAAACTTTGTGGTTCCATATGAGGACTACAGGCAGAGTTAAGACCAGAGAGACATGAGAGCACACCAGCCTTCAAACACACAGTTCAACTTCATTTTCTAGAAACAAACCTTTCAGGCATTCTTTCACTGGAAAGAGGTAAGCAAACTCATATTATATTTTATATGAAAAGCTTGTAATGAATGCACAGTACTACTGATCTGTGTGCCCAGCGGGTGCCAGTCGTGGTGTAACACACAGATCAACAGAAGGGAACAAGAGAACCTGTCTGAGCAGCTGCTCAAGCTGGGATCCCACACACCACCACCCATAAACTTTTGAGTCAGTTTCCGTATCTCTTTCAGAGGTGAAATCAAAACTAAGTTTAAAAAAACAAACACACAGGTAAGCTTAGAAAGCAAGAAAGCAAGGCTAAAAATAAATTCATATGAGTTTTGTTTCCTTGCTTATTGATGACATTAAAGAAACATTCGTAACTCCACCTACAATTTTTCAGTCGCAGCATGGTATTACCATGACAAGGACAGTTAACAAATCACTGTTATTCCTGTTTTGTGGATGTATAGAAGTTACATCAAATGCATCTACAGAACTTTGGGACTAAAGTGGTTCACAAAATAAATTATTCCTCTTCCAGACTCTCTAATTGTGAGGTAAACAGTAATTTAGGTTCCACCTGTGAGGAGATGCAACAATCTCCACAAAGCCTTATTATGTACACAGTTGCTACTGTAACTGTTACTGTGTTTTAGAAAACACTAGGAAATGAAATTCTGAAAATAAAACAACCACAAGTACAGTCAAAACAGTCCTGTTTCACAACTCCTATGTGTGCAGTCAGGCATGACACAAGTATGCTGTCCATAGTGGCATTGGATTGGAGGACCTCTTGCAGCATGAGAACTTTGCAGTTTAAAAACCATTAACCTTTTGAGGGCAACACAGGCAAACCTGCTCGCACTTTTTTCCGAACAGCTGATGCCACTGAACTTCTGCTGCCCAATGACAGCAAGACTGCATCACTACTTCTGTTCAGGTAGCAATGGTAGATCAGAGTAGGGAGAAAAAAACATATCTGATCTGGGTATGTAGAGACTCTTTTCTATCAAGTTACAAGTCCAGGCCAAGAAGTTCAATTTCAACACTATATCTGACAATGGTTGCACAGCTTAGAGCAAACTTCTGTTACTCTACTTTCTGCAACACAGCAATAAAAATCAAGAATTTTTTATTCTCATAATTAAACTCCTTTGCTAAGAATCAAAGGAGTCAAACGCTTGGTGACTTTCTTTTCCCAACCATGCCTCAACAGACTATTCTTGATTTATACTTTAATGATTTGGATCAACAGATCTGATTTTATTTGAAATACCACTAACAGTTTGAGGTCTCCCAGGATTCCAGAGCACAGCTGTTTTTTGTGATGACAGCACTGAGTGTTGTAACTCACTTTCTGGGCTGCTTCTTCACACAGTTTTTACAAGATGCAGATGCTTAAATGCATAAGCAAACTATTGCATTCCCATTCCTACAATAAAATTAAGTAAGCAGTTTCCCCATCTAACTCAAATGAGGGAGACAAAAACCATAAAAGAAACCCCAAACACTGAACCTCACTTAACAGAGGCTTGGAAAACTCAACTTTTTAGATGTGTCTTTGGCTTCCTTACTTAGGATTGAAAGCTTAAATCTTAGAGCCACCAGCATACTGGCTGGTACCTCATCCTTTGGCCTGAATCAGCTGGAGTTCTGCTTGCTGGAGACACAACTATGCCCAGTGTAATCAAATTCGGTTTGCCTGGTAAGCCAAAAAGGTAAATCTTTTCAGCCTGTTTTTGGCTTATGGCTACATTTAATGTCATCACCCTCCAAGATCTTCAGACAGTGGTACTAACTATACCCAACAGCCATATATCTTCATTTGGTTAAGTTCCCATTAAGTCACAAACTGTAGAACAGATTGTAAGATTGAGCTGAGAGCCTCTCAGTTGGATGAAATCTTGGGAACTGATATTAGCAAAGTATTCTTGAACAGCACCCATCAATGTACAAGAGATGTCTCCTCCATCAGGCACAGAAAAATACTTTGTGTACTGGAGAACTGATGTCCTCATACCTGCCTTTAGTATTGACTTGAGGCAGTCTGTGAAGAAGCAACCTGTGTGATCTCATGCAGGTAAAACCATATAGAGATGACATAATGCCGTGAGTTTCCAGAACATTAGATACAGGAATCCTGTAAAAATAGCTGATTGCTACAACTTCCAAGTAGTCTCTCAGCATTCATCCACCAGCAAACTAAAAATAAGTTCAACATTAAAATGTTTCATCATCTGTTTCTTATTCTTTCTGAAACTAGTCAAATGCAGTACCTTGCTATTTTTGAATATGACTGTCAAGCTTATTTTCTGGAATTTACATTTTGATAGGGAAAAGAAAGAAAAAGCCTTTAAAACTTTTCCAGATGACTCTTGTTTTAAACTAAAACATTTACTTGCTTTAAAATTAATTCAGTCTCAGAAATGGCTTTTATCATATAGTGGAATTAACTGCATGATGATACCTTACTTATTATTATGCATCAAGAAAACTGACAATTTTTTAGGTGTTCTACAGCTTCAGGTACTTAAAATTATACTAAAGGCTTGCACAAAAGAGGGTCCATAGTTAAAAACCCACTAAAGGATTTTACAGTAGTTTTTGGTGGTCATTAAAATTCTCAATAGTGTAATAAAGCAAATATACTTCCTCTTGCTTCTTACTCTCCACAGAAGCTCCTGCTGCATTAATTCTGTGTTATCTTCTGTTTAAGATAATATTTAAGGAAAAAATCCAGATAGCTCAGCTGACTCAAAGAGGGCACAAAATCAGGAAACACAAACCATTCAATGAAGTGTGAATAGAAAGATTTCAGTCTTCACAAAGTACAACCTGAGTGCACCCTTTACTTGACAGCTGTTGGTACATCTTTGTAATATTTGTACCATAAATAAACAGAAGAGCTGTAAATGGAATTTTTATGAAGCCTTTATGAGCATCAATTATACTGGATTGCAGAACGATCTCATACCAGGGTTTATACAACATATTGTCAATTTGCTTTTGCTCCAATTTATTATCACACTAAACTGAGATAATTTCTGCTTCTATTAAACAACTGGAGGGGGGGGGGGGGCAATATAATTCTGAATTTTAATTACGTAAGTGCCCAGTTTAGAGGAAGCTTTCCTACCCCACATTACTGTCCGCACTGCTGGCCCAGAAACAAGAAGATGCAATTATTTCCCACTGTCTTGCACTTGTCTTGAGGTTACATACCCCCTGCTACAAATGGAGAGTGTGGATAACACTGTTGCTGCCAGAGTGTTTCCTCTATGAGGCATGGGCAGAGGACTCCTCCTAGAACAATGCCAGCTGTTACACACCATCTAGAAGGCCTCCATTAAAATGTCTAAAGCACATTTTTCAAATTATCCAATATTAGGGAATAGTGTGCTAAAATATCTCCTCATAACAACTGTGATTAAATACCACTTTTTCTGCAACAGTTTAAGTGGCAGTAAGGGCAGACTATAATGCTATGGTTTCCAGAATCATAAAAATTGCAGTTTTCCTTCTATCTACTCATGATACATGGTCTTGAGAGTATCTCCTCAATTTATTGATAAAAGCTTCCACTGCTGTCAGCAGTGCAGATGAGCAAACTGAATTATTCTTTGCAATCAAGTTTTTAATGTTTTGTTGGTTTGGTTGGTTTTTTCTTAGGTATGAAATACATATGGAAAGCAGAGATAAGAAGCAGTAACTGCATAGCCACTACTCCTACTTGTGGCAGGGTGGGAACTGATAGTTACAGTAACCTGTTGTACTTGGGTAATAGCTGCAGTTATGTGTTGTTATGAAATGAAATAGACTGCTCAATATAAAAGCTACTGGAAAAGGCAGTAGATTCTTCACGGTATCCTTTTAATTACAATTTTTTAACCTTTATTTTAATTAATGCTTCCTTTGTGTATCATCAAAACAGAATATTCAGAATAGGGCTTTTCTAGAGCTTCCCTTCCCTGAGAATGTGTTCTGTTGTGGGACATATTTTAGTTAAGAAATACGATAATTTTAATTCTTAAAATATTACCATTATCAACCATCAGACTTCTCCTGGCTTGGTAATAGACAGATAATTGACATGAACACAGATGTAGACAACACACACTGGCATACCAGCTACCTGTTTGTCAGAATACATCACACTTGGTGATGTATTCCACCACTCTACCATGTCTGAAAATTAATTTATGAATCAAGGACAAGATATTTTCAAGGCTTATCATTATTACTAAATAATTTTTACTAACCAAGTAGACCTAAAGCACATCATCTTTATTTGCTCTTATATACATCTTGAAAAAACCCAACGCAATAACTCTTCCAAATTGAAATTTGATTTTCTATATAACAGTGACAAAATCCACCCTCTGCTGCCAAAAAATGAATTAATACTCCAGGGAGTATCAAAACAACTCTATCATATTACCTAGGTTTTAGATAACCATTCTGGTTTTAGTTTAGCACACACATGAAGGATGAACACACTCTGAATTCAAAATGCTGCCTTCTCTGAGTAGTAGCAAAGGTGTAATGTGATAAAAAGCTTTTTAGGCTTTGCTTTAAAAAGAACCTAACTTAAAATTAGCATAGACTGTTTTGTCAATACATCCATATATTATTTTGTGCCCTCCACAGAGTTTCATGCTTTTAATTTCATATGGCTGAGAAGCAAATTGAACAAAAATGGAAAAACATGACAGACTGAACCTAATGACACTATCATCTGTGAACTTCTATTGCAGTTGTGACAGAGTTAAGTGTAAATGTTTATCTAAAGGACAAAGAGCTATTTTCCAAATTATGTGATCATGATCCTGGTCATGAAGAACATAGCAAATTTATGCTAGCTCCACTAATTCAGAATTAATCTTTTTTTACTAATAAATTTTTCATCACTTCAAAGCTACTGTTGCAGTTGGCACCAAGAAAAATCAATGAATAAAAACCTCTGGCTTGTAGTTAGTTACCTCTTCTTCTGAGGGTCTGCGCTTTAACTGAATTTAACACTTCAGCACAGGATTTTAATATAATTTGCCATGCTTTTGTCATAGAGTATTTCAGAGACTCCTGAACTTCCTTTTATATTTTTTGAGTAGCAAAAGCCATTTAGCATTATCAAACTGCTATCTGAATCTATATTTATCACTTAAATGCCTAAGACTTCTAGCAGAAATCTGTATTTCATGCACTCACACCAAATACAGAGGCTTCTGAAACATAAATAGAGGATTACTCTAAAAATGTGACAATTCTTAAGCTATATGAATATTTAGTTTATGTTCCTAGCGTTCATAATCAAAGGTCTCAGCTGCAGATCACAAAGGAAGGTTTCATACACTGTATGTTTCTATAGATGACCTCCATACAAATATTCACAGTTAACATATTCAAATACCTGTGATTACTGACTCAAGAGAACACTTAAATCAGCTCGTGCATTTCTGGTACAGTGAAGAGTTTTCTCTGTAGGCAGACAAAACACTGAAACAATGCAGTGAGATACAGACGTGTGACTGATAATTTCAATGTTTACTATGGAATCAAATTTAACCCTAAAGCTAAAGATGAATTGGATACACTAAGTGACAGACTGATGGATACTGCAGCCATAATTAGTTTAAGGGCACTCAGGCAATAAAAAGACAGGGCACAAACAAACACACTCATTGCTTCATTACGTTTTAAACATTATTTACTTGAATGTTCTGCAACACGGTAACCACTTCACAGTACCCTCTTTCCTGCAAGTAATTTCACTGTACAGATCACATATGGAGTCAGTCAGTTCTAAAACATTCGAAGTAGTCCATAACAGAGAAGGATGGCCAGCACTCTTCAGGTTTCATAGGCCAACAGCATAGGACCTTTTTTAAATCTCAGCATCTTCTTCTTACTACACTATTCATGAAATTACCTCTCCATTGAGACACTAGTCTCATTTCTTAAGATAGTAGTAACTTTTTTCATAAGGTAGTAATAGATTTTTAGCAGGTGTTTAGCTCTAAAAATGTATAGTAGAAGTTGTAAGCATATAAGCTTCCATAGCTTTTTGACAATTTCCTCTGAAAACCTTTCAGGTACTTGCAGGAAAAAAAATAACCAAAGAGACAAAAAAAAAAAAAAACCCAAACAAACCACTAAAAAACTGCAAAGCCAGTAAATACCTAAACAAACAAAACAAAGAAGATGAGGTATTTAGTTAGTCTTAACTTCAACTGACCACGAAACCTGCAATGAAGTAAGTTACTTCAAAACATTTTGCAAAGAAAACCTAACAGTCTCTAAGTAAAGTCAAATGCTTTTCAGGCATCACATAAAAAGCACTGAAAAGCACAAAAATCAACAGATGCTGCTGGTTAATGAAAATAAAGAAGGACTGTAAAACCAGGCAAACTTTCAGAGAGTAGTGACCTGGAGGTTTTTTTGCTGGTAGATACATTTTATACATGCACATATACCCAGTGGCATGCAAAATCCGAACCACAACTAATATTTTCATCTTGTCTAAACTTGGAAAGTTAGGACTTTATCACTAAAAAGCCCTGTAAATCAGTTTAGCCCAAAGAAGCATTTTGATTGCCTAATTTAGCTTTGTAAAAGAGAAGTAAATCTTCTAAGTTGGTCTCTATAAACCTCACAGCTGGAGCATTCTATCACTACTTTGCAGTTTCCAGTGATCAAAGTAAGTTACTTTATATCTAAAACTAAGAATTTCATAATGGAAATAATGCAGCACCAGGGGGTGCAGTTATCATGAAATAATTACACTCCTGGGAGATTACAGACAAGGCTGTACCCCAGGGGTGTGATTATCCCATGATAACCACATCCACTGAAATTGCCTTATTGCAAAAATAATCTCTATTCACTGGTGAGATATTATTCAATAGGTGTTTTTTTAATGGTAAGATTATTATTTTTCTCTATGAATTACCAGCTAGATTACTAAAATAGTCCCATAAGCAAAATAACCAAGCCACCATGCCTAAGCTAAGGTACTGATTGTAATTATTTTTGTTTGCTGGAGTGCTACAGTGTGTGTTGGACTGTTTTTTGTGGCTGTGCCATTTTCCAGTTCTGTGCCACAGAGATGCTTTTGCCCTGCAGTAGTTCCACTAGAATAAAAAATCCACTACTGGTCTTTGCACACAATATGATCAACACTGAATCCAAAACAGGAGTTGCCCATCAGTTGATGCACAAAGAAGATTACAATGGAGCTTTCACATGAAATTTAAGGATAAGTATCCTTCTGCTGAAATAAGAGCATCACATCTTAGGGAATTAATGGGAAAGGAGAATCCTATATGGGTGGTTATTTTGCAGTGTTAAAAATAACGTGTGTAGGCAATCAATAACTCTTCTTTTTCCTCACAGAAACAGAGCAGGAACTTTAGGTAATGCAACTAAATGAAGCATATGAGTTTAATTTTCATTCATTTTAACTCAAACATTTCCTCTGAGGCTTAAAAGATAGACAGGAGTCCAAATAAGACATTTTATTTGCTCCCTCTGAAGCAGGAAAAAAATTAGAACAAAACCCAAACCGAACTTGTACCAAGTGCTCTTCAATTCAGCTTTTGCATTAAAACTTTTTTCATTCAAATAACAATTCCACAATCTACTCACTGATTTGTGCATTTAAATCCCACAACACATTACTCCCTGGGCTTTAATTAAAATTATCCTTACAGCCCTCTGTTGAATTCTCCAGTATATCCCTGTCCCTCTTGAACTGGGGAGCCCAGACCTGGATGCAATACTCTAGATATGGTGTTACTAGGGCTGAGTAGAGGGGGTGGAGAACCTCCCCTGACCTGCTGGACACACTCTTCTTAACACACCCCAGTACACCATTGGCCTTCTTGGTCACAAGGGCACATTACTGTCCCATGGACAACTTAATGTCCTTCTCCAGGGACTGCTTTCCAGCAGGTCAGCCCCTAATTTGTACTGGTGCATGGTATTATTCCTCCCCAGGTGCAGGACTCAACACTTGTTGAACCTCATTAGGTTCCCCTTTGACCAGCTCTCCAGATCTCTGAGTGCCTGCACAGCCTTCCAGTGCATCAGCCACTCCCAGCTTCTTAGCATCAGCAAACTTGCCAAGGATACCTTCTGTCAACTCATCCAGGTCACTGGGGAACACTGTAAGTCACAGGTCTCCAACTGGACTCTGCACTGTTGATCACAACCCTTGGAGCTCTACTGTTTAGCCAGTTCTCAATCCATCTCACCATCCACTCTTCTAACCCACACTTTCTGAGCTTGCCCATGAAGATATTATAGGAGACAGCATCAACAGCCTTGCTGAAGTCAAGGTAGATGACATCTGCTGCTCTTCCTGCATCTACCCATCCAGTCACATCATCACAGAAGGCTATCAGATTAGTCCACCATGATTTTTTTGCTTTACCTATTAAACTGTCTTTATTTCAGCCCACAAGTTTCCTCACTTTCACCCTTCTGACCCTCTACCCCATCCTAGTGTGAGGAAGTGAGCAAGCACTGTGTGGGGCCAAGATGCCAACCTAGGCCAAACCACCCTGTTTCCTTTCTAGGTTAGTTAACTCTGTTCAGCCATGTTCTTTACAGCAGTTATCCCTCTACACTAGAGATTTTTATACACTTCAAAGTTATTACATGATGGAACTCAGTTATGAGTCTCACTAGTATGTATAACTTCTGCTGTTGTTCCTAAACTTGCATATATGAGATGATTTAGTTTGACTTTACAGCAGAGCATCTGAAGTTTCTACCACTACTGCTCTGTGGATAGGAACACATTTAGGAAAATGCATGAAGACACCAGTGAACAACAAAAAGTAATCAATTTTCCTGTGTGCTAAGTATGCTTCCCTAAAGCAAAAGAGCATGGTTCAGAAAAACAAGACATATTAAAAGCATTCTCCAGGCAAACCAGACCATTTCTTAAAAGCTACTCCTGCAGAAATTAGTGATGCCAGTGTCCAGAACTATGAGGCTGAAGATTCCCAAGCTCTGACTGCCTAGAAAAAAATCATTCAGTTCAGTCTGTAAAAAAAGGGGGAGATCATGTTTTATTAGGGTAAGATACTATAAATCAGAGGAAATGAAGTGCTACCAAGCACACCACTTCAAAACAACAGAACTCTTTAAAAAGACTTTGTAAAAAATTTCCAAAGATTTCCTCTTTTTAGGAAAAAAAAAAAAAAAGCTTCAACGATTTATAGTTGAAATGTGGTCCTTCTAATACAATTAATTTTATAAACTAATTGTAGTCCTGGTATGTTGACTATTGTACTAAAATTTTACTCTGGTTTCACCTTTATTCGTTATCTGTACTTCTCAGATGTACCCTTTCATTTATGAGACATTTCCCAATGCACAAGCTAGGAACAAGATTTCAAAGATGACTTCATACATACAGAGTCACTTCCCAAGCTTTAGAAGTATTATTTGTTCTAATAATTTAGTCAAGCATTCTTCAGCTCTTTCTTGAGAGCTGGTTGCAAATGTATTTTTACTCATTTAGCTATGAGAACCACCAGTCAAATAGATTAAATACATGGTCCAAGACTTGCTGTATGCTATAAGCAATCACTCCCTACCCCTGAAATCACCATTCATTGCTCTCTTCAGAGGATTGTATTTTCTTCCACGTTGTAGACACAGACAGCTTCTGAAAAAGGTTCTTTGGAGTTCAGACCTTAGAAGCCAAGTGGTTTTGTACTTTTTTGGTGCTGGCAACCACAATAAATGAAAACTCTGGACTATTTACATGTTTTTTACCAATTTTCTAACCATGACAAGACTTACTTGTAACATATGCCAGGGGTGTATGAGAATGTGAAAACACCCAAGTGCTTCTAGGTTTTTTTTTCTTAAACCTGATCACAAAGCAAAAGGTTTCATAAAAAGATGATACAATAAAAAGTTTCTGTCCCTTACAAAGTAGTATTTCCTGCAGTTCTAGCCACTCTAAATAAAAACAGTGTGGCAATGGGTTTTTTGTTTGGTGTATTTAATGTGTGGTGTAACCTTCAACATACCATGTGGAAGAATTAAGAGTCTGAAAAGAACCAGTGAATTCAGTAACTTAACTGTAGTGCTTCATTTGCATACATGGAATTTTCAGAAGCTGTCAAAGGAGTGCAATTTAGCTTGTTATTATATCAGATGAAGGTTTTGAAAAGTTGAGGAGAGAAGGATTGTGCTTCTGAGGTTAGAAAAAGCAGACAACCTTTTATCTGATGATCTAATTAATGATATTACCACTTCCTATAATCCTTGTATCTGCTATTAAATCAAGAACTTTAAAATGTTTTAAACTTTACCTACATTGTTTTTACATATAGTTTCTCTGAAAGAAAGAAAGAGAAAGCAGCAGTATCATTACAGCTGACTGTTCAAATCCAAGAACAGTGTCTTACAAATTATATATACAAACGCTGATCTGTCACCCTCCCCTACTCCCTGAAATCCTTCCTCAGCCTCCAGCACTGTGCTTGGCACAGCACACAGTTGTCTAAGTTCCAGAGCTGAAAATGAGAAGGCACTGGTGCAGCCTGAGAGCATACAGGTAATTTTGCCACACTTCATGCAAATTTCATATGTGTCAAAACCCTCCCTTTAGGCTTAGAAAGACAGTTTGTGAAACTGCCTGGAGAAAATCTCTCTGACTAGGAAAGATCCATAGGAGTCAAACATTGTCCATACCCAGATATTTAGTTCAGTTAGGTTTGAAACAAGTCTTAGACTGACACAGTAAAGTGTTCACATTACACTGTCATGAATAATGAAGAGTCCATTTTCAGGTTTGTACAAGCACATACAAACACTTTTCTCTTTCCCAATCACTCCTAAAGTTTGCCCACACCTTCTGAACTGGGAGGAGGTTGGGAGAGGAGAAGTGAGTCCTAAAACACAAAAGCAAATCTGACATCTAAGAGCTGCACAATGTAATTCTATCACCACTAAAGCACCCAAGCACAATGTCTAAGGAAAAAAGGAGGCAAGAAAATGATGTAATGTTATAACCTACTGAATAGAAAGGCTGAAGATGTCAGCTACTGGATGGAAAATGCAATGGTTTAATCAACAGATATTGCCTACAAGCAGAGGAGTGTAAGAGGCAACATTTCCTTCACCTTAAGTATTCCAGGCCTCATCTCAAAGAAATTATATTATCTAGGTGACCTAATTCTGAAAAGCAAGATTGTTGGTAGGCTAAATATGTAATAAAACTAAGAGATACTAAAAAAAAAAAAATAAAAAAAATCATAATTCAAGAAGCAAAAACAAGCCAGTTGAGAAGAAAGCATGCATTTGGAAATTTGGGTTTTAATCCCTTATCCACTCATAGAAGCACAATTACATATATTAAAACCCCCACAGATCTTACATTTTCTCCATGTGATTAACAAACACATACTGATAGATGCCAGCTTTTCCAAGCAGTTTAGCTGCATCCAAACTACAACAGCCTTTGACAATCCATTGCTTTTTTTGAGGTGATGGAGATACTGACATTCTGATATAAACAATCTCGCTGTAGCTTCTGAACTTTTGCCACAAAATGAATCAAACCAATAAACATTATGGAATCTTTTAAAAATATGTTACTAATTAGAAAATTAGATCCCTGCTGTTTGAAAAAAATAAACTTGAAATTGCAGCTCCTACATGTGGACTAAAGAAGCTTTTCTCTATTTCATCTATGAAATATGACAAACTTAAACCTTCTAAAATTAAACACTGTGAGTTCCCTCAAAATTTCTAAGCTGCACCTTTACAAGACATTCAGTGCATACCTGAACCATCACTGGAGACTGAACTCGCATTAATTCCAGAAAGGCCAAACAAGGGACATTCTCGATCAGTGTTTACATGACCCCACTTGTGGCATTTAATACATCTCACATTCCGCACCTAAAAGAATAAAAAAAATTGACATAATTTTAAGTTAACAATATAGCTTAACATTGACAGAAATGTCTATGTTATTAGGCATAAGAGAAGCATTTAAACTCACTGAGAAACAGATGATAAAATTAAGAGAGTCCATGTGAATGTTCTGCAGTTAGATAATATTTGAAATATACCCAAGACATCCATAGAGTGAAATTTATGTAACTTGCCTGGATACCAAATGGCTGATCTCTGATATTCATATCATCCTTAGCATATCTGTTACACAAACACAAAAGAAAACAAATACTCAATTATCCTAAAAAACCCCTATAATTTTCAAAACTACCTTTTCTTGTAAAGTGTGTATCCATTCCAGAGATACACTTCCAGTAAATATTAGTTTTATTTTGTGTTTTCAGATATGGAAAATTCTGACACAAGCTAAGCCAATCAAGGAAACAGGTTTACAGATTTTACTAATAACCTACCAGGACATGACAGATCACACAAGTGACCTGCTGAAAAATAAAACAGGAAGGGAAAAAAGAAAGAAATTAAAAGATAAAATTATATGAGAGCTAAGCAAGAAGAAAAAATAATTATTTGGATAAAATCCAGACATCTTACTTTTCTCGAGGGGCGACTTTTTGCCATTCAAATTTATATTCAGTTTCTCCTTCTTGCTATAAAATAGAAAACATGTTAAGCTTGAATTTTTTCTTTTTAATAAATTCTAAGAAAGTAGGAAGAAAACAAATGATGTAATGAAATACCTCTTTAGTTTCCTCTGAATTTTCAGAAATCATGGAAAGAAAAGAAAGGATACATTAATCACATATGTAAAATGCAGTTTCTAGGCTGGAGACAAAATATTTGATGGTTTATACCAATATAATAGTACAAATACTAAGAGAGTAACTTTACTTAAACAGAGGGCACTTACGACTAATCAGCCCCAAATACATGATTACAAATTCTATGAAGCCAGAATAATCTTTTAAAACTATATTGATTTGATACAAAATACAAAAAACTTTAAGCTTTTAAAATTTATTACATACTTATTTTTAAAGTAAAAAGTATTACATACATTAAAAAAACTATTACACACTACCTATGTCTGCATATTCCCACAGAAAGAACTAAAAATCATACTTTTTAGCTTTACCTCACTGTGAACACATTATTTTAAAATACAAGACACTGTGATTATTTCTTCAGGTTTTTAGTTTTGCTGTATGTTCTGCTCGTGATAAGGAAACTGCTGTACCTTTCTTTGCTCCAGGTGGGGCCTCATACATGAAATTAAGACCATTCTTCACACGCTCATCACCCATAAGCAATCTAAAGAAAACAAGACAGAGTTTGGTGTCAAAACAGTCACAGTGGTGTTACTTGTATAGACACACACATGTGTGTATATATATATACATATACATACATACAAAGTGCAGTAGAAAATTGTTACAGCAACTGGTATTTTCTCATTTATAAATTTCAGTAACAAAAGTTGAGTATCAAAAAAACCAGTCAATACTTTGTATGCTCTGTTATGTACTAAAATCACACATTTAATCACAACAGAAACATAACTCCGTGTCATAGAATTATGAAAGACATGTCTCCCTGTGATACAAATACATTGTTTCACAAAGCTACTTGTGTTGCAAGGCAACATTGTTTGAAACTAATTAGAGGACACACACAAGCCAATTTAAAGTTCTTGTGACCTCTGCTTAATCAGACACCAATTTAGGAATCAGTGTCCTCTCCTACTACTGTCAATAGGAGACAGTATTTCAATGCAGTGATAGGTTCTTTACTGCCATGAAAGCAAGAAGCAGTACAAAGAAGAGTAATCTTATACCAGTTCTCACCTATTATCATAGGACTCCTGTTCTTTCAGATACTGCTGCATTAATTCTTCTTGTTTCTTCTTATCATATGATATTTTCTGTTCTGCCATCCATACCTAGTAAAAAACAAATTTAAAAAAATTACTACAAAATATACATTTGTACTATAAAATCTATAAATTTAAGTAGTTAACTGGCTTAATCTATTGAAAAAAAAAGCTACAAAGCTGGGAGGGGTGGCCAACACTCCCGAGGGCTACGCTGCCATCCAGCATATGCTGGACAGGCTGGAGAGCTGGGCAGAGAAGAACCTGAGGAGGTTTAACAAGAGCAAGTGCAGGGTCCTGTACCTGGAGAGGAAGAACCCCAAGCACCAGTGTAGGTTAGGGGTGAACCTGCTGGAAAGCAGTTGGAAAGAGAAGGATCTGGGGGTCCTGATAGATAGTAAATTATCCATGAGCCAGCAGTGTGCCCTTACTGTCAAGGAGGCCAACAGAACCCTGGCCTGCATAAAGCAGAGTGTGGCCAGAAGGCTGAGGGAGGTTACTCTCCCATTCTGTCCTGCCCTGGTGAGGTCACAGCTGGAATAGTGCAACCCAGTTCAAGAGAGACAGGAATCTGCTGGAGAGAGAGAGGAGGACAACAAAGATGATGGGGGAATTGAAGCATCTTTCTTATGAGGAAAGGCTGAGAGAGCTGGGACTCTTTAGCCTGGAGAAGAGAAGGCTGAGGGGAGACCTTGTTAAAGTCTGCAAGTGTCAAAAGGGTGGCTGAAAGCCAGGAGTTCCCACTGACAGGACAAGGGACACAAGCTGGAGCATAGGGAGTTCCATCTAAACATAAGAAAAAACTTTATTACTATGAAGGTGACAAAGCACTGGCTGTTGTGGAATCCCCTTCTCCAGAGATATTCAAGACCTGCCTGGATGTAGTCCTGTAAAATATGCTCTAGGTGATCCTGCTTTAGTGGAGAGTTGGACTAGTTGATGTCTAGAGGTCCCTTTCAGCTATGATAATTCTGTGATTTAAAAATACTTAACAAGTGAAAATTCCCATTCTAATCACATTCAACTTTTTATTTTCATCCAGCACTTCCACAAATTAATTTCACTCAAGGAGTCATTTTGATAAACTATAACTCCAACAACGTTTAATAACTGAAAAGACAAGAAAACATTTAGCAGTTCAAAGGGAAAAGCAGGCTTGGAAAACACCCTGCCTGCATCACTGCTGCCCAGCAGTGACATTGCCAGCCCGGGTCTGCCGAGAGCCCAGATTCCAGGGGAGCTCTTGGAATGGCACGGCCTGGGGAAGAGAGACCTGGAACTGGGTCAGGGCAGGTGTGAGGTGCTGGGAAAACGTGAGCACACTGAGCCAGGCTCCTGGACGGCTCATGGTGTCAAATCGACACTATTTATCCAGGGAACCAGGGGGTGAAAAGGCGAAGACAGAAAAAGGCGACAGTTAAACACACCCGTGAGCAAATAAGCTTGAAGCTTCAAGTATTTCTTAAGTATTTCCCTGCCTAATCCTTGCCCCGACCTCGCTACCACCAGGGGAAGTCCGGACGCGATCCCCCACACCCCCAGGGACACCTGGACACCGGCCCCGGGACACCGACCCCGGACACCGACCCCCGGACACCGACCCCCGGGACAGCGGCCCCGGGACGCGGCCTGACTGACTGACTGACCGGCTGGCTGCGGGCCCGCGGTGGCCCAGGCCGCCCTCACCTTTTTGATGTTGGATTTGGAAGCGGGGTGAAAATCCTTCTTGCACATGAAGTTGGCGAACGACTTCCCCATGGCGGCGACGGAGCTGGATCCACCACCTACCGCCTTCCTTCCTCAGCCGGCTGCCTCCGCCGGGCCTTCCGGGTCGGAGGGCGGGCCCTTCCTGAGGGGCAGCACCGCCCCTCCCGCCGCCGCCGCCGCCGCCGGGCCTAGGGGAGCGGTGTCCGCCATCCATCCCCCAGGATGCCTCCCCAGCTGCCGCCCCGCTCCTGTGACACCTTCGTGGCGCTGCCGCCCGCCGCTGCGGGAGATCGCGTCGTCTTCGGGAAGAACTCGGACCGGCCGGCGGACGAGGTGCAGGAGGTCGTGCACTTCCCGGCTGCCTCCCACCCGCCCGGCGCCCTGGTGGAGGTGAGGACACGGGGGTGGGCCGGCCCGCTGCGGCGATTAAAAAAACCAAAACCTAACCCTCTCGTCCGGTTTTCTGTGTATTTTTACCCCGCGATTGGGCCGATTTATTAAGGGGAGGTGCCTGCAAAGCGGTGTCGTGTGAGGTAATCTGTCGTGTGAGGTAATTTGCCGTGTGAGGTAATCTGTCGTGTGAGATAATCTGTCGTGTGAGGTAATCTGTCGTGTGAGGTAATTTGCCGTGTGAGGTAATTTGCCGTGTGAGGTAATCTGTCGTGTGAGATAATCTGTCGTGTGAGGTAATCTGTCGTGTGAGGTAATTTGCCGTGTGTTACTCGGTTTAAATCTGTTGTATCTGCCGGGCCAGGGTTAAACCGTGACAGATTTAACTGTCACACCAGGACACCGTGTGAGGTAATTTGCCGTGTGAGGTAATTTGCCGTGTGAGGTAATTTGCCGTGTGCCCCTCGCAGTGCACGTACATCAAAATCGAGGAAGCGGAGCGGACCCACGCCGTGGTGCTGAGCCGCCCCGCCTGGCTCTGGGGGGCAGAGATGGGCGCCAACGAGCACGGCGTCTGCATCGGGAACGAAGCCGTCTGGGGGAGAGAGGAGATCTGCGACGGTGAAGCTCTCCTCGGCATGGACCTCGTCAGGTTTGCACAGGCTATTTTGGTAAATGCTACTGAATTTGGAACGTGATTTTAAAAAAATATTGGGTTGAGTTATATATGGGGAAATACTTCCTTTCACTTTGAAAAGACACTCTGTCTCTTCTGCTGGGCTAGCCGTGGTTAATAATATGTATTTCTCACCACAGGCATTAGGTCTCTGCCAGGAGCCTGTGAGAAGTATCCAGTGCTAGAAGAGAATATGTCAGAGAAATCATCAGTATCTCTCTCTCTACATAGTTTATACTAAACTAAAACAAGACTTTTCCCTAGGGCACAGTGGTGCTTCAAGAACTAGCATTAGCCTTTTTCTAGGGTTGGTTCTCATTTCCCATTTTCCCCATCTTTTCCATGCATTTTTTTTTTTCAAGTTTCAGTCTTAGCCATATGCTCCATGTAAATAATGACAGCTTATTTTGGCTGCCTTAATGGGTGCCTGTGTAACTGATAAACCTACAGCAGTCAGTACATTCTTCTTGGTACTGTTCTCCCCTGGTCTAACACCCACACAGGACCTGGAAGCATTTCCTAGGAGCCCGCTCCCTGTCTTTCTCTATTTCTGGTTGGTTTACCCCATCTCAAGGACATGAAGGATCTACTTCAAACAAGCCCTTTAAATTACTTGCTTCTTTCTCTTACCAGATCATACGAGCATCAGGTATATATAGAAACAGCATTCCAATTCGCTTGGAATACTCAGGCTGAATAATTGCATGGAAAGTTTATGGCCCCCAAAATAATACCTTCCTTTTGTTTTAGGCTTGGACTTGAGAGGGCGGACACAGCTGAGAAGGCTCTTACCGTCATAGTTGATTTGCTAGAAAAATATGGACAGGGAGGAAACTGTATGGAGAGCCAAATGGTATTTACATACAATAACAGTTTCCTGATAGCCGACAGAAAGGAAGCATGGGTGCTGGAGACATCAGGAAAATACTGGGCAGCAGAAAAAATAGAAGGTATGGATGGTGCTTTATGCTTTAAACACGTTAAATGCAATGACAGTCAGCAGTTTTTCATTTAGCATTTCAGGAGGCATCAGACTAACCTCCAGGTATATAAACATACCTGTAAAGAACAGGAGTTGCTTCCTAGGGCATCAGTGTGGAAAGGGTAGCAGTTTCACATGGGATCTGAGTCACAGGGAGCCTTTTCAGAGTCAGAGCTGACCACTTTTGCACTTGGAACGATCAGGGGGCTGGAACACCTATCCTACAAAGACAGGCTCAGGGTGCTGGGGTTGTTCAGCCTGGAGAAAAGAAGGCTCCAGGGAGACCTAATAGTGACCTTCCAGTATCTGAAGGCTGGAAATGGGCTGTTTACAAAGGCCTGTAGTGATAGGACAAGGGGCAATGGTTTCATGCTAGTGAAGAGTAGATTTAGACTGGATGTTAGAAAAAAGTTCTTTAACATGAGGGCAGTAGAAAAATGGAACAGCTTGCCCAGGGAGGCAGTTGAGGCCTCATCACTGGAGATATTCAAGGTGAGGCTTGACACGGCTCGATATAGTTGAGGATGTCCCTACTTTCTGCAGAGGGGTTGGACCAGATGACCTTTAGAGGTTCTTTCCAACCAAAATTATTCTCTAAGGTCAGCATGAGAATGACAGGAGTGTGTGTGTTTTTAAGACTGGTGGCAATTGATGACAATTCCATTTGGACAGGGGGTGATACTGACAGGGTTAGTGCAGTGAACCCTGGAGAGGCTGATTCCTCTAGTGGACTTAGAAGGACAAGCTTTGTTTTTGGAGGTCTAAGAAGAATGTAAAGATGGAAATAATCAGGAGAGAACCTGAAATATACTGTAAATAGAAGGAAAAGAATCAGAACTGAGTGGCAATGGAATTTCCATCAGAAGGATACATACAGTCAGGGAGAGAGGACCAAAAATAAACCACAGGGACTCAGATCTTGGAGTAAACTTTTCAGTGCACAAATTGCTTTAGTAAGCTAAATGTAAACAAAAACAAGACAAAGTAGAAAAAGCATTCAATGTATTAAAAATTATTTTTTTATCACCTTACAAACAGGAGGTGTACGGAATATTTCCAACCAGCTCTCCATCACAACCAAGATTGACAGAGAACACCCAGAACTGAGGAACTATGCCAAAAGCCAGGGCTGGTGGGATGGGGAAAAGGAATTTGATTTTGCTGCCACATACTCTTACGTAAATACTGCCAGAATGACCACATCCGGAGGCCGATACTGTGAAGGCTATAAACTTCTGAACAAACACAAAGGTATAATTTCTTATATATTTCAAACACATGCAGCTACAATAACAACACTGAGAGATCATATCATGACCATACCACTACATGCTCCATAAAACCTAGCTCTGAAACAATTTGATAGGCTGTGTTATTACTATATCTCAAAAAAAAAAAACCAACAGAGGCTAAAACAGACTCCCAGTGGTTTGCAACCAAAACCAGAACCTTATGCACAACTTCAGTCTGGTACCATTCATATAGACCTAAGACAACAGCACAGCATTCAGGTGCACATATCTTGCATTTATTTTTTGAGATTGTTCTTTAAATCTTTGTAGTTTCACTATAACTGCTACTCTAACCTTGTGTAGTGTAATATAACATAGCAGAATAAATTATTTTCTACACTATAAGCAGGTGTTCCTAATCATCAACTTATTTATTTTTCAGACCTC
Source organism: Phaethornis superciliosus (assembly GCA_023637945.1). Classification (NCBI taxonomy): domain Eukaryota; kingdom Metazoa; phylum Chordata; class Aves; order Apodiformes; family Trochilidae; genus Phaethornis; species Phaethornis superciliosus. Next base: position 16,947,574 of record JAJQWJ010000007.1, on the reverse strand, counting down.
TATAGAAAGAAACTATGACTTCTCTTTTAACTGCATCCACCTGCCAGTTTTTTGCTGCATCTGTATTCACTTGCTCCTTTGAAGTAATTAATCTGAACCAAAATTGCATTGCACCCCTGTGTTTTTTTATTTATTTGGCTGAGCTTTGCCAGACTGGGTTTAGCATTTATTTAGTGTGTCAGAATGAATTACCTTTTGCTATCCTGCTCTAGTGATCATGTAAATCCTACACTCATTTTGGGAATTGCAGGTTCTGAATACTGAATTTTTACATAATACCTGTATTTACTTGTATTATAACAATGCTGAGAGTCTATAGGTGTTTTCACTACAAATCCCCATTTTCAGGTATTTACCTGAGTCATTTTAAAAATCACACCAGGTGTTCAGGTTATCAACCTCATATGGTTTCAGTTTGTTGAGATTTATTTTAAATAGGTGCCCTAACTAAAAGCTATTTGGTTTTCAGCATCAGTAAAATCCCTGGTTTCATCTGCCCTTCCCAGTTTTTTATCTTAGTGGCATTACAGGCTGCCTACCACATAAAGATCATTTTTAGATGAACATCATTTATATTTTAAAAATCAGGCAATACAAAATAATAAAAAAGTCTAGTGGAAAATATGCAATACCCTCTTTTCTGCTAGACAAGTTGAAGACTTACAGTTGACAAGCTGCCTGTTCCTTCTTTTAATTTCTTTGATTCATCAAGCTTGCTGATGTCTTGAATCCTCTGACTTTCCCAGGCAACAAGGATTTTCCCAAAATATTAAAATATTATACAAAAATATAAATTAAATATATAAATATATAAATATATAAATAAATTAAGTATAAATTAAAATATTAAATATTTCCCAGGGAATATCTAAGAGTGTTTCCTTGCTGAAATGCAGTGTTGCATGCCAATTGACAAGCAATTTGAATTGTGTATAAAATAAATAATACTGGAGACATTGAAATTAGCAGCAGAGTGATTATTTTGAGAGGAATCAGCAAGGCAGTTTTAAAAAAAATGCAGCTGGAACTTCACTGAGGGAAGCACTAAAGTGAAAGTAGAAGACACAGTGAACGAATTGATGTTTTTTCTGCCATGAGCATATGCTCAGCTGGTACACTAAGTCTGAAAAGAAAACTACTGCAAGTGCTGCCTGTTTGAGTATTTGACTGCAGGTACTGTGCAGGTACTGAAGCTTCAGCATACATGACATGAGCAGCAATATCATTTGAAAACTATATCAGCAGATGCAGAGGTGCACAGGGAAAGAATTTTGGTTCACCTAACTGAGAAGAATTATTTTCATAGGAACATTTGGCACTACACCTCACCTAGGTAGGTAGTTAGGACTTCTTTACACGTTTGTACTGTTGTAGTTTCTGTTATTTCTGAGCATAGAACACTCCAGTGCATCCTTTCAATTGTCAGCCTGAAGCCTAAGACTTGCTCAAGGTCATATGATTAACAAAAAAAAATTAGTCCTGGCATTTAATTTTCAAAGCTACACACTAAATCCATGCACAGCTGTTATTTTTATATTCCCAAAGCAATTTTGTAGTATTAGCTGTGTGCAAATACAAATACCAGTAACTATTATAGTGATTTATCTTAACTTCCACACAGTTCTCAAAGTTCAGCTGTTAATCCAACCTCCTAAATTTCACCTGAAAAGTTACAGTGTGAATGACACACATGCTAGCCACATGTATTTAACCTTTCTGGGAGACAACTTGTCATCTTCCTTCCCTTTTTTAAAGTCATAAATGTTATAGCATATTATCACCTGCTCTTTGAAATAAATTCTTTGGGGAAAACAGTAATATTTTTAAGTGTGCTAGGTAGTAAGGTATACTGTTAGGATGATTTTTTTCCTGCCAGCATGGACAAACTAAAATTGGCATTGCCTGTTGAAAGAAAAGCACCCAGTTGTGTTGAACATGCCATTTAGCTGGTCTTATAAGTAGCACTGCTTGCAAGTAATTGTATTGTGTCTTAAATAGGATCTATCACTTCTGAAATAATGATGGAAATTCTTCGTGACAAGGAGAGTGGCATTAATATGGAAGGTGGATTTATGACAACTGGAAGCATGGTGTCTGTGTTGCCTCAGCAGGCTGATCTGCCATGTATCCACTTCTTTACAGGAACTCCAGATCCTGCGAGGTGATGTAGCATCAAGCAGTTATGATAAAAACTTGCAAATATCTAAATGAAAAGTTTGTCTAATTATATTTCACTTTGCGTGGGTTTTGGTTTTATTTTTTTGTACCTCCCCTCCCCCAAATAGCACAATCAAAAGTAGGAGAAATGTAATGTACATTATGTGCATTAATGCCATCTACCAGCCTGTCTAGTGAAACACTGCTATGACACTGATTTAAACATCAGTTAGGAGATTCTATTTTCTTTCTTTCTTTTTTTTAAGATTTCTTTTTTAAAATAAGGAATTAGAAGAATGGGGAGAAAATACTGCAATTTACTGACAATTTTAACAAAACTGTAAAGTGTCTCTGTTATATTTTCTCTTTCTAGGTCTGTATTCAAGCCTTTCATTTTTGTGCCCAATATTACTCAGTTATTAAAAACTAGCTCCCCTACATTTGGTCATGATGATCCAGTTAAGAAGCAACCACGTTTCCAGAATAAGCCAGATCGGAGACATGAGCTTTATAAAAAACATGAAAGTGCTGCTGTAGTTATGGAAACTATGGAGGTATGTTGACTAAACAAGATTTCAATCCAAGCAGGTGGTTTACATAAGCTCCTTGCTCACACTTTGTTAATGTGATAATATTTAATGCCCTGTGAAGGATTGTGAAGAATGCTGCAGTGCACCAGAAGCCCATCACCTTGGTGTCTTGCAGGCATACGTTTGAAACACTAAGGACTGCAACTAGCACTTTACTTCTAGGCCTAGCCCCAGAGAAGCATCTGTACTGCTCACCTTGCAGAGCAGCAGGCCACACATATTCCTGTGCCAGTCAGCTAATGGGGAAATGCTTGATCAGCCACAGGCAAATACACAGCTCCTGCTAAGAGTACTTAAAACTCTTCAGGCCTAGTCTCAGGCAGTGAGGAGGGTGATGATGCCTTTCATCATTGCTTGGTATGGACAAGAAAGGAAATAAGATCACAAAGATAAGTGGGCACAAAGGGGAAACATGCAAGTAGTTGCTTAACTATTGACAGTAGTGTCTCTTATTTACAAGTACTGTTGTAAAAAACCAAGGCATACACATACTTAAGTTTGGTAGCATAAATACCTAGAGCAGCTTTAATTTTATTTTCAGGCTATTGGACAAGTATGCAGGGATATAAAGTGAGTGTAAGATAAAGACAGCTAATAAACCTAAATTTACAACACAGACTTGTACCCTAGAAACTCTTGAGAAGTTAAAATAAGGACAAGAGAACAGAATTTTGTTAGGTTGAACACTGCATACTCTGTACAGTTTTTAGTGAAATACAGATGTTTCTTTTTTGCAGGGCAAAGGTAAAGAGATGCTGAAGGAGATACAGGAGTTGGAGAAACAGAAGATCAGTGAAACAGAATCAATCCTGCAAAATGGATGTCTTGACATTAACCAAATGGTTAACCTTTTTTCACAGTCTGTAGAAGAAGAACTCAAAATATATAACTAAAACTAATATCTGAATCTGGTAAAGTTCATTTTAATGATTAACTTTTCTAATGAAGTGGCTCTACAGATTACATCTTATTTTCAATATTCCAGTTTATATGGATAGCTGTAAAGATTTGGATTCATATTGAGGCCAAAGAGCTTTTAGTTATATGAAGCAATGCTGAAAAGGCTCTTAAGAGCTAGGCAGTGGCTTTGTCTGTAAGTGGCATAAAGCTTTTAGCAGAGATTGATTTTGCTGACAAGCAGATGCAACGAGGATGTAATAGCTTGATTCCACTACTAAAAATCACTGTCTCTGAATGAAGAACACAAATGCAGATTTGGGGAACTTTGTACTAGTGTACACACACACAGCTTTTAAAGTCAAGATAAATGCAGCCGAGTTTCACATTGCCTGAATTAAAATGGGTATGCTGAAGGACTCTGTAAAATGTAGATACTACAACTTGCACTGAATAAAAAGCCAAGGGATATGCAAGTCTAGTAAGACTGATATTCAGCTGTTTGATAAGACCATTCTAAGATACACTTCATGTATGAACCTTCTACTCCTTCAATGTAAAATGAGGCTAAGTGTTCAAGGTATACAAACACCAAATCATAGCTACAAGTTTACCATGATCTGTTGTGAAAACTTACTATATGAAATTCAGGGCAAGAATCATGCAAGTTACCACATAATTTTCACTTCCTTGTCTGTTTTCCCCACCCTAATACTGAAAAATAAATTAATTTATTTACATATAATATGATTATTGTCCAGTTAATTCTGCAATACATTTTGTAACAGGGACTTCTAATTTTTTTCCCTTCAAATAATGCATTTTAACTATGACTTGCCTTGCTAAAATGACTAGACAATGGAGTTAATGTAATTAAGCTTTTTGCCCTGCCAGGAACTCTTTCTCACTGATACTGTTTAAAGGTAACGATCAATATGTGGCACCACTTATTATCCCTGGCAAGCAACAGAGCAAACAACAGAGAAGATTCTGGCTTTACTCTTTGATCAAACAGAATAAAAAGTATGGGAGGAAAAAAAGGGAAAAAGAAAAGCCAACAATGAACACTTCTGCAAACCTTCAGAAGAGAGCACTTAACATGAAGTGGAGCATTAGAGCCAAAGTAGCAGTATGTAGCATGACACAGCACCCCCACAGAAAGACTGTGATAATTTTCCTCTGTTTAGTTTCTAGAATCATCTCATGCTAAAGATGGGGCTACGTACATGCAGTTCTCTCATTTTGTAAACTATTCCGTCTCCCTCACTGATAAAAAAGGTAAGCACAGGCAAACAAAAGAAACAGATATACTATTAAGTTTACAAAATGAGTAGGAAAATTCAGAGCTTGGCAGAACTTCTTCCTAATCCTAATGTTAAAGTAGAAGTTAATTTGGGATACTGTGTTCAGATTAACATCAAGAAACAAACAGGTCAGGAAAAGTTCCTGTGCTTCTAGTTCTAGTGATCCTACGTGTACCAAGTGCCAGTAGCAAGTGAGACTGAGCAGCAGCTTAGACTGAAAGTAAGCTTGAGGTGACTGGGAACCTCTTGTGCTTTTTTTGCGTTGCCAACAAAATTTGTTAGAAGTTCAATAGTAAAGTGATGTTCATGAACTGGAAGGTATATTTCATTAATTTTTGCTCTATTTACCTGTTTTCCTCATGGATGTCTGGCAATCATGTGCATCTTTGTCCTTTTTTTGGTCATCAGCTGTTCCACACCAGCTTTTTGATAACTTCAAAGCATCAATAAATGCCAGTTAAACTGTGCTGGAAACCAAGGCGTGAGTCAAGTTTGCAGGCAGTACAATAAAGCAAAAGAAACAATTTTCTACTACAATGCAAATATAGTGAGGTTACACGGGAATGAAAATAGAGGTGGTGGGGAAGCAGGTGTTTGAGTGAACTTGGCCATGTAACAATGGGATGGCAACCAACCAGGTTAAGCTTACAAGTGTTGTTGTAACACACAAGTGTGTGTAACACACGCAGATACGTTCCAACTGTTCAGCTAATTTCTGCTGGCTATGGTTAATGGAATATAGGATACAAAGTAAAAACAATGTTACGTATAGATGAAGTAATGGCCAACAGGGTACAGGACATTTTGGTCTCTTGTTCCCTGGGATTTCATCCTCCTAGAAACACGTACAGTGTGAAAACAAAAATAAAGATGAGATCAGATGTAATAAATAACCATTACTCCCACAACCATACACTAGGAAAAAAAAATCATAATGTCCTCTAGAGGGCAACCTTTACATATATTTCATCTAGGAACACATCTTACATTTTTATTTTTAAAGGTCTACAGTTTAAGAAGGATCATTGTCACGGTTTAACACTGGCCTGGCAATTAAACTGAGTAACAGATTTATATATTAATCTCTTTTCTTTATCAGTGAGGAGTGCCCAAACCAAGACAATAGTTATTAAAAAAAAAATAAAAAATACAATTGCTATATAGAAAATGAAAAGTTTTATATCCATCTCTTTCCATTATCACAATTAATCTGAGATCAGTGCTAGAAAAAAGATCCCATGTTTCACTTCAGTCTTCTCTGAATTAATTTGCTCAGTGGATGTTTTCATGGAACTAACTTCTGAGTTAATTGAGATTCATCCCAAATACATTGCACCACTGACCAACAGAAATTCACACTTCAGTATAACAACTACTGATGTTCATCAAGTTGTCAACGATTTTAAAACTTGCCAGTTCTCCTTGGCAGAAGCAAATATTTATCTGATAAAGATTTACTTAACCTTCTAAAGATATTCAAAAACTATTCTTACCTTCCAGAACTACCAGTGACTTAGAAATAGAATATAGTTTCCTGTATTTCATTCCTAATTTCTTTAGTTTATTTATTAACTATCACAGTTTCTCATTGGACTACTGTGTATGGTACCAGCATTCACAATGTTGTAAGAGTCAATCTAACAGAACTTGGTGTCAGTTGTTAAAGGTGTTCTCTTCATCAGGTTTATGACAGGGAGCCTTTCCAAATCAGAAATTCTGAGCACCTTGTTACTTTAAACAGAACCATTGTGTGAAAATGTAGGGAATTGAAGAGCTGTTATTAAAAGGAGACAAGGGCAGGACTTCATGGTGAAAGTGAGAAAAACAGGAGTGCAAGAAGAATGACTGTGCATGTGATCACAAAGCTGACCTAAGATCAACTTCTTGAATACTTGAAGAATTCCCGCCCCCCACACCTCCTCCTGAAAAAAGAAAAAAAAGTGTTTGGTAGTAGATAATAATGTGAAATGTTTCTAAAGATCTGCTTAGGATGTTAAACAAACTCATATCTGTGTGAACACCCCTTAACAAGTCATCTGCCTACTTTAAAAGAATCAACTGCGGACTTAAAAAATACCAAATCTGAAACCCAAGAGCCACTCAGAAAAAAATTATCATAATTTTTGACGTGAACACATAGCCCTCCCACACATCACACAACGCTGAAATCAATGAGCAGATTTATTGACAAGTTACAGAATTTAGAAGGCAGACATACTCATGGCTTCTCTTTTTAAGTTACATATATCTAATTATTTGAAAACATTCAGAGTAGCTGTAACCAGTAGTTGAAGTGGAAATATGCTTTTGTTTTCCTTTGTGGTCACAGGCAGATACAAATGTCAGTTATTTTGTTGCTGGGAGACATTAAAATATGTCAGTCTGTATGCCATACATATGCAGTAAGATGCAGTTATATTTATGTGCACAATGCAAAAGTGCAGTAAAAGGAATTATTTTTCCAATGTAAGTCTCAAGTGGTATTACAGCTACTATAAACTTACTGTTATTTATTGAATAGCAGTTTATGCTGCTAAAATACCTTTTAATTCTTCATACAAAGTAGATGCATAAGTAGCTATAATAAAAACCTACTAAAAAAAAAGGCTTAAAAAAAGAATGAGAAGAGTTATTCGTATGCTCGAGCAAATATTTTTTTTTTTAATAGCTGGGTTCCTTTCCCTCACTATATAAAATTTTTATATAGACTTACAAATTCTGTTCTTGCAGTGTTAAAAGGGCAGCATAATGGCTATTGGATACTACAATTTGTTTTTAATAATTTCAAAATACTGCAGTAAGACACACAGATCCTCAGGTCCTGCCTTCAGTTCACAGGAATCTGAATTATACCAGAGTAACTATTTAAAGGTCGTAGGAGGGAACCTGAGGCTTATTAGAAACCTGTCTTAGGCAACCAATACTATAATTTTATGATCTTTAGCTACTGTAAACCCTAACTTGGATGTTCAGTTAGGATTCTTTATATTAAAAGATTTTAAAGTAATCATATTTTAAAATTTGATTTGATAAAATATCATCCTTATTTGAGGCTGGCACTTCTGAATTATACTGGAAAGGTTCATTTCAAAAAGTTAAAAACTCTACACTTGACAAAGCTGTTACTACCACCATAAGGCAACACTTCAGAACCAATTGTTTACAAGACATTAGATCATTTCCTAATTTGGCAAGGTGGTGGGTATTTTTATATATTTTTAAATATTTGGTAAATTTGTACAAACCTATTACTTATTCCACTCAGTATTTCCTCACCTTTAATCCTCTGATACTGAAACAATCTTCACAACAAGTCTACTTCAAAAAACAGAGGAATTTATCTTTAAGGGAGAAAATCACCTGATCCGAGTTGTAAACAGCTAGAAAAAGTTCCTGGTGTTGGACAAGAGCAGAGTGGTAATAAACCTACTTCTGTGAAGTCAGGTGGAAGCCTGACCTTAAACAGTAATCAGTATTTCATCACACTAAAATATGGAAAACATACAGTAACATAAATAGTACCTCCCATTCACTGTATTTTTTCATTGTGGCACCAGTCACTAAAACTGTTTTTATAATGGCTCTATAATACCACAGTTACATGTATTATTTTACTATTTGTTTTGCTCAAAATGGAAAAAATGCTCTAAATCCAGAGCACCTTGTCTTGTTCAAGTTGCATTCGGCTTGGAATGCTCATTACATATAATTTCCTTCAGAATAGACAGAAGCAGAACCACATCTCTTAACTTTAGAAGAGAGAATAACAACTCTCTGAGAGTCCTGAGAAAGAAATTCTTCCAGTTTCAGTGGTGACAGCAGAGGAGGTGGTCACATTCACCCCCAGCTGCCTGCCCTCTGCCCACAATGCTCCTGTCAATGGCTCTCAACTGCAGCTGCTCTCTTGGGAATAAAGCGGTAATACAAATATTCATCCCGAAACTCAAATTCATTGGTAATATGCTGGATGATGCCTCCTTTCATCAGTCTGTCTCCATACACCACAGCTTCACCACGGTCAGAGGCAAGGCCAACTTGCATGAGCCAGTTCACCAGGTCACAGCCAAAGAAGATGCCAGTGGAGATCTTGGCACCACACCTGTATGTCAAAGGAATGATTCACCCACATGTTCTGTAAATCTGGTATCACCACTGCACGATGGGGAAAGGCAAGGAAAAATAGCAGGAAACAAGGAAAGACATCATGATAGTTAAGAGCATGTTAGAAGAGAATCTGCAAGTTTTCTATATTAGGGACATGCCAATGTTCATTCGCTACATTCTCCCATAGAGCTTCAATGAGAATCAAAATGGCTGAACAAAGTTATTGAAGGCTTGTGCAAATAAACTTCAGTAAAATTAAGTAGCAACTTCGCTAAAGAACACTTAATGTAACACTATTTCTTGGATACTTACTTTCCATTTACTTAGTAGCAGGACAATTTGTGCAACAAGGTATCTGATATGCTTGCCATATGCCCACATTATTTACATGTATTATAAACAAAAACCACTTAACTTGCATATCTGCAAGTGGTCATATTTACCACACAGGCAGTACTACAAATAAGCAAAGCCTTTACAACATGACTAAACTAATTTCTTTTACTTATTCATGAGGCAATGCCCATCTGCCTAGTTGCAGTAAATAACACCAGTTCTGAAATTTACCTGCAGGAAAGAATGTGTCTGGTTATCTAAAATCTGTGGAACCCAAGTGCAGGGTTTCTGAAGATGATTAACAGCTACAGAAGAGAAAAACACAAACTTCTTTCTCTGTATTTTTTAAAGTTAAAAGCATCAGTAACATAGAGCAAGTGTTAATATCTGTTAGTGGTGAAGCAAAAATTAAAATAAACAAAAATCAATGCTTACAAGGTCTTAGAGTATGTTTAAATCAAAGAGAGTAAGATCAAGTTGGATGAATATTTAATATGAGAAGTGCTTTAACTTGCAAGGAGAAGACATAAAACTAGTTCCACACAAACATAATATTAAACCAATAAAGCTATAAATGTCAGATTTTGATGCATCTCATCTCATCTCAATCTCATGACTAATAAAACCCACAAAACCCAAACAAACAGCCCAAGGCCCAGGAAACCACAATAGCAACAGAAGCACAGGAAACATCTGAAAAACCTATCCTATTTCAAAACAAACATTTGTGATACATCTTTTCTGTCTGTCATGACAGAATTCCTTGAACTGCCACAGTTCTTTTTTCCCAAATGGGAAATTATTCTATTTCTCATGGAACGGTACTGACTTTTGAGGAAACTGAATGAAATCATGATGCTGTCAAAAAGTTGTGGGATAGGATTTTAGACTGACCATTGAAAGGCCATGCCTTACAATGTCACAATGGACCTACTTGAAAGCTCAAAAGATAAGTAGAAGTGTCGTGTAAGAACAATTCATGTCTCCTTTTCATACACTAAATATTTAAAGAAACATAGAACCTTTTTCTTGTTTCTGCTGCTTTTGTCTATATTCCTCCTCAACCACCTACACATACCTGAATACATAATCCTTGATTTGAGCATCATAATTTGCCTCTGAAAGCTTTGCTGATGTCATAAATTGAGGTTTAGGTCTCCATAGAAGAATGAGCAAAAGAAATTTTATGAACTTAAAAGGTTTAAAGGTCCTAACACCACTATCATCTCACATACTGAGTGGCCTCTGAATATATACTGACATTGTTGCAACAATTTTGCCTCCTGTAAAAGCTCCTTATTAGTAAACATTCAGTCACATAAATACCTACACCTTCTTAATCCCAAAACAAAAAGTGTCTGGTTTGGCAAAACTCAGACATACGCACTCTATTACAAGCATTATCCTGCAAATTTTCTCAGAACAATTTTTCTCCTAAATTCCAGCAAAAAGCAAAAACTAGGGCAATGCTTTGAAGATATGATTTTAATATAATTTATATAAAACATAGATAGGATAATGAATTGACTTGCATCTCAGTATCTCAGTGTGACACCAGCAATATTTCTCTGTTACTGCTCTGTTTTTAACTGTCACCTGGAGGTTTGGACAAATATGCCACAACAGGAATTGCCCACGGACAGATTAAACTGAATTTCATTATTTCCAAAAGGTGAGCTATGACCTTTGTAGCAGGTTATATGTGTAGAGAAGATCCTTACCTTCTGCCTCTGACAATACTTTTGACACAGTGATCTCTGTGATAACGAACAAACTGTTGACAGGTCATCCTGATTTCCTCAGGTACAGAGGGATCTGTATGCCCTGCAGCTTCTCTTCCTCCCCATAAAAATTCAAGTCTTAAAGAAAAAAAAAAAGGAAAACAGCAAATCACCCAGAAGCATTCTGAAAGGAAATTGCATACAATAGCATAGAACTCATAGAGGAAGCTTTTCACAACTGTTCTACTGGTTTTGTGCACATATAGTTTATATACAATCTTCCTAATATACTTGTATCGCCTTTGAGCTTTATCACCAAGAGGCTTTACTCTGGGCTCAGGTAGAAGGAAGGAGAGAGGAGATGGGAGACAGCTTTAGCTCCTGGATTCACACCACAGCCAGCTGGCCCCAAGTTAAAGATGGCTTTGTTCAACTTACACCTCCACAGCAAAAGTGTCCACCCATACAAAGCACTTTCATGAGGCTATGAATACAGGACTTCAAAACTGTGATGACAGAACCTGCCTGAGTATTCACATCTAAGTTTTAATTTATCAGCTGAAATTATTTCTGAAAATCCATCATCTCACTGATCCAATCATATACTTCACCATCATCTGGCAAAGACTTTTCAATACAGGGAGCCCAGGATTTTTGTCTTTGGGAGTGTCATTAGGACAGCAGTAAAAACTGACACACAGTGAACTGCAATCAGCTCTCCATGACTTGGAGAGAAAAGAAATATAGAAGATTGGAAAAAAAAAAAGGAAATGGAATGGAATGGCACTGAGCACTGAATACCCTTTAAAAACTATTATCTCTAATTATTAAGTTCTTAGGTGTAAGTGTAAAGATTCTATTTACCTTCGCTTGAATGGTAGAATGATTAAATGCTTATCTAAGCCAAAAATACCAAAGCAAATGAAGCCCTGGAGAAGAAAAAAATACAGAAAAAGCAGCATTAAACAAAATATTTGGTTTCTAAAGAACAGACATAAAATATTAAAAACTCATTGCCAAAGCACATGTGAAAAGTATCCCTCTTCTCCGGATACCATTCAGAATACATCATGTTTCTGCTTTCATTTTTCATTCAGGCCTTAGAAAGACAGATTAATATATACCACTCCAACAAAGAAACTCTTCAGGAGACAATTTAGCAAACCTAATGTTGTGATATGCCACCTGAAACTTCAGGATAACTGTCTAACCTTAGGTAGCCAGTTATTTAAATCTGTCTTTGTTAATGTCAAAAAAAGAATTATCTTACTGTGATTTGAACACTAGAATACTCTCAAGTAAATTCACTTTACTGTGTTGCTTTTGCACCAAAACTACTATCCTTACTTGATACTGCACTGTACCTTGTGGGCACACCTGTCCACGGATCTGTAAAACATTCTTCTAGTGTGTGTGCTAGCACTGCCTTGCTTTCACCTTCACAGATACCAGAGCTACCTTGTGCCAGTGTGCACTGAAATAGGCTGGAAAATACACCTGTCAGCTGTTAATTACTGGTGCTGTAATTGAAACTGAAGAGATATTAACTTGAAGTCTCATACTGGAAGTATCCATGTAGCCATCTTGCACCTATTTAGTTAGGTGCAATTCCTAACAGAAGCACTGCTGGTGAAGCTTTCTGGTATAAATAAGGATAAAATCCTACTCAATTTCAACAAGCATTTGGCATTCAATTCATATACAAAAACATTAAAAAGTTCACATAAAAGACATGTATTACAAAGAGAAAACTATTAAAGAATAAGAAAAAGCTTGAGAAATAAAGGCAAAACAACAGAAGGAACTGGAGACTTCAGCATTGTTTGAGGATTTCATCTTACAGTGCTTGCAACAGCATCTGCTGCAACACCCACTAACAGTCATTTTCAGAACAAACATTGATAAGTACCTGACCAAAATTAAATGCTGCACAGAAGAATTGCAATTCCACATACAGCCTTCCAGGCTCTTGGTTGAACAGCCACCATAAACAACTGGAAAGATTCTGTTAAGAAAAAAAAACACAACAGAAATCACAAATTTAACCTGACTTAAAAATCAAAAGCACTTTCTTGCTTTCCACATGCTAATAGATTTTTGCACAAATTTCACTGTCTTAAATGATTCAGATAAAGACAAATAACAGAGAATAAACAGCTTAAAATATTGGTTTAGTTAAGTGTAGTAGTAAGGGAGTTTTTTTATTTTTTAAAAAATAATGCAAAACATACCAGTGTCCTGTCCCTTTACATGGTTATGTAAGGAATTTACTTAGGTATTCAACTTAACACAGACAATATTAGCCCAGACAGATTTGCAGTATTTGTCTTTAAGCTTAACTGAGACCAGTGCTTTCTACATATTTTCTGCATAGTTAAGATTGCATTAAGCTGAAGCACATACCACTTCAGCTATTTTCGATGCCTAACAGGAGAAAAACACTTTGAAAGAGAAAAACCCTTGGGTGTAAAGGCTGTCTTTAATGTAACTGGTCTCATTTCATTGTATCTATCTAATCATTTAGATACAACAGATACAACTGAAATGCAGGATACCATTTGGGACATCTCTTAAATGGAGAAGATAAAAAAAAAAAAAAGTATGGAATAGTTGACACAGGAAATTTGCAAGAGGGAAAACTTCCATTTTTTTATGATCCTTAGAAGAAACAGTAATGGCTACTACACTACATAGTTGTGCCACACTGTCCTTTTTTGCAGTATTACATATTTGTACCCAAGTACTTTCCTTTTCAAACAAAAATACTTCCACCCTAATTGTCATCCACAAGAAGTTCAACTCTAAGCATAACACTCAGAGAGTTGTTTCACATCTTCATCACAGCTAAAAATTCACATTTTCTCCTTAAAGAGAATTAAATTCTCTCCTTAAATACTACATTACATTGTAGCATTTCCCCCTTTAGCACAGAAGCAGCCACCTTCACAGCTAGTCTATTCAATAAAGGTGCTTGGCAACACCAACTTAGATATGTTGCCTCCAAACCACTGCTAAAAGCAATAAAATTGATTTTTTTCCCATTTCAAATAAAGTCTGACACTATTCTTCATTATTAAAGCACCTCAGAGAAATCCGAGTTCAAAATACAAGAACAATCATATGGAACAATTTTTGTGCAGTCCCCTTCAGATGCAGAATTCACTGTATATTTTTAATTGATTATTCTCTAGGTAAGAACACTGGCTCTTCACAGAAATGTGAACAGGGGCAGTAGTAATGAATTAATTACTAGATGATAAAATTCCTTTTTTTCCCTCTAGGGCTCTCCAGTATGTCTTGATCCTAACATCATCAGTCTTAATGTGCCTTTAATTTATGATATGGCACAGAAAAAATTAATTTTATGAGGTCTTGCTTTCAGTAAAGAACGAAAATGAAACTTTTTTTTTATTATGAGGGATCGGAAGATCTTTACTGTACTGTCCACACAGTTTTCATAAAAATCATTCTGTCTATGAGTTAAACAACATGGGGAGGAAAAATTCTTACGGCAAACAGGCCAACAATAAGAAGTAAGCAGAGCAGCACATGTCTGGCCAGCTGTCTGTCTCTGGTCTGTAGAATCTGTTCTTCCTGAGCCAATACACAGGTCTGAGCACTGCAATGACTCACACACTGATCAGCTGAAAAACAAACCAGAATTTTTCATCAGGCTCCTAAACTATGAACTTCACGAGCAACCTTGTTAATATAATTTGCTGAGTTAAATTACCTTGTAAATACCTGTACTGAAGTCACACACACAGAGTTTAATATTAGCTTTGACAATAAAATGTTGAGATATCTCTTCTCAAAAGAAACAGCAGTTTCCATAAGCTCCTAAAATGAATTAAACTTTTTGCAACTCTTCTTTCAAAGATTTCATGCAAACTTAAATTGTGGTTAACATTTAGAAAACACAACAAGAATCAATTAAAAAACAGCCATTACTCAGAGCCAATTTTAAACTTATTTTCCAGAATGTTTCAAATATACTATAAACTCTAACGTTTTTACTCTGTATCTCAGCACTTGAAGAGCTCCAGATCAGACAATCAACCAAATCAATCAGTTCTGTGACTGTATTTTAACATTGTATATCAAAACACTCATAATTCTATCGATCCAAAGAGCCTGTCTTCCAGCTACAGAGTTCTGAGGAATTCTGAGCATCTTCCTCTAGGTGGCAGTGAAAAACTTCCTGGCAAGGACATACCTGAGAATTTGCAAGAGATACCTGTCATAGCAGTTCAATGGGATAGTAGAAGGATTAGTAACTACTGCAGACAAAGTTACACAAGTGTATCCATTACAATTGGCTTTTATTGATTTATAGCTTTGAAGTGTTCACTCTGTAGGCTGAAAAAAATTTCCACTCCATCATAAGATATTTTCTACTTTATCTTTCAGGATAAGAAAATTAAACTGGCCTTCCTCTGTCATTGGAAGACATTCTTATTATGCTTGTCTGAATTATTTAACAGATAAAATTGTTGGCATTAGGTGGAAAGCTAGCATTTCGTAAGAGGAAACAACTTTTTGTTTCAGTGTGAAATACTTGGTTTTGTTGAAAGGTATGTTGCAGAAGGATTTGAACTTCCTTGTTAAGGATGCAAGAAAAAAAAGTCAAAAAGGAAAAAAAAAGAAAAAGAAAATAGGAAAAAGAGAAAGGTTGCACTGCAGCTAGCTTTGATTATTGAAAGTGATGTACAATGAAAATGGGCTGAGCATGCAGTTTCCCATCGGGTGCTGAACAGTCATTCTGATCCATGTTTTCTATTTGAGTCACTCCTAAGGCCCTCTAATTAATTTTCTCCATCTCTCTCCCTTAGACACCAGTACTACAGCAGCATGGGCATTTGAACTAATATGCAGAAAGTACTTGTTCCTCTACATCTCATTCAGGCTTCTCATTCAAACTCTGTGCATGATGACAGCAAAGGCTTCAAAGGCTTTTTTATCAGGCACAAGTTGTGACTTTGGGAATGTACAAAAGTTTGTTTATGTGGAACATTTGAGGCAAAATAGGGTTACACATTCATCCCCCAATGTCCAAACAAAGCAATGATAGAGAGGTGAAGTCTGAATGTTCAGGAGGACATCTTAAAGAAGCTTTGTGATAAAAATTACTATCCAAAACAACTGTCCATCTTAGGCACTTAAAGATTACTAATAACTATCAGAAGGGAACAAACAACTAACATGTCACCCAATACTTGAATTCAGTATGAGGAATGAAGTAGAAATTATCCAGGTAGAGTTGAGAGAATAAGAGCTCACACAGGTGGTTTTTTTTTTGGTGACAGTAACAGATGTAAATGTTGTAGAAGAGTTTGTACTATTAAAATAAGGAGACGGATTTACCTGTCTCAATTGGAGGAACCTTGCTTTCAACAGTAGCTGCTTTGCTCTCTCTAGCACAGGATAATTCACCATTTGTTGTTTGACAAGAACAGCACCCTATTAGAATATACAGTAACAGGACAGTTGGTTTCCTTCATGAGCATAATTTGTTTCCCAAGTTTAACAATATATTACATACAGTTCTAACTGTTATGCTTAAAAACAACTCAAAGGGAGAAAGCAGAATGAATTTTTCCAATTAACTGAAATAAATGAGTTACACTACAATATATAGAAATATTTAACATGGCACTACAACCATAGAAGCAATAAGAGTATTTTTAGCAAAAGGGAAACCATACAGTAAGTCATCAAAAAGGCTCCATACACATAAGGAGGATTAGAAACCCACTGAGCAGCAACACTGCTGGCACAGAATTCATTCTCAGAGAGACAGTTTATTGGGTAAACAATCTAAGATGCATAGTGAACTGCATTTATCACATCTTTATCAAGACATCAGTACTTAAGATACACATGCCTTTTTTTTTTCCTGTCCACTTCCCTCACCCTTATGGTGATAACCATCAAACTTTCCTTTGAAACATAAACCTGAATCCTTGGACAGTTATATCTAAACTTTCTTCTGCTCTAGTGTAACACCTGAAGGTGTACACAAGCATCCCTCCTGGGTCAGAATAAAATCTGGAACATCACTTTATTCTATCCCAAGCCATTTGTTCTTTTACAAGGCTACTTTCTTACCTCTTTCTGCAGACAGCTGTGCAGGAGAACCTGGAGAAGGCTGTGCAGAAGATCCTGCAGAAGGCTGAGGGACAGAGGCTGACACTCGATTCCCCTCACTCTTTTCCACTCCAACTTCCTCCACTTGGCTACGTGGTGAATATGGGTTCAACACCTCATAGCTTGACTCTGGCCTCGTTCTGCTCATGCACATAAGTGAGATACCTGACATCAATATACTGATGAATAGTATCACTGCTGTGGTAATTATCTGTTAAGAGAGCAAAGAAAAATACTCTTAAATACAAAATAAAGGAGAATGGTTGCATACTTCTGTCTTCCTAATTTCTATTCTTTCCTAAATATACTAACAAATTACTTCTGCATAAGATAGAATTGCATTTTGAGGCACTGAAAGAGCCATGTTTTCCTTGAGAGAGACTAGTGAGACTAGTTTTCCTTGCTTGACTAACTCAGCTGTTCTGTTTTGTTTCATTTTCTTGTATGTTGGTACCTCTATTTCCCATGCAAACAAAAAACTTCCCTTCATCATAATTTTTCCCCTCAGGATCATTAGTGTTCTTGTTTAAGTTCTGCTCATGTACCTTTTAATTCCAAGCACAATGTGCTCTTGTCACCTGGCACACCTCTAATTTCCAGGCTTTTGCCAATGGGGAGCATCCTATTAATTAACCTTTCCTTCTAATCATCTGTCACTGATGCTCAGAGTCCACTGTGAGACTATTTCATACTCATGAAAGAGCCTTATGAATAATCCTGAGAGACTCATAGGCTCTCTATGGATAGGAAGGACAGAGGGAAAACATGACGTATCTATGCTAATGCACTTTACATCCTCTGATAAGAGGAACTATTTATTGGTAAAAAACATAGTTCAGGCTCAGGGACTTTCAACCCATGATTGTGCAGAGAAGTCTCCCATAGTGCATGCAATTACTGCTACACAGGTAATGCAGATCCTATCTATTACGGACCTAAAGCCATTAATTAGGTAGTGGACAGCAACAATTTAAGATAATTATCAAGCAAGACTACAAATTAGTCACCAGGAAAGGGCTCTGTAATTCATTACCACTCCTAAGCCTTTTCTTTGGGAAGCCTACTCCCTCTTTTCCTTAGTCATAGTTGCCTAAACATGAAGGTCCCTGTTCAAACAGGTTTTCCTAATGGTTTGTCACAAAAATACATTTTGCACCAATCTATAAGCATTCTATAATGACATTAGTACTATGCTGGTCTACACTTTAACTGGAAGCTACTTATATAAGAAGCAAAGAGAGCACAGTTTCTCAGTAATGTACTAGACATGGCAGAAATCTGAAGTGATGAGGACAGAACATATTAATACCTGATATTTTCCATAGAAAAAGGCAGAGTCAATACTAGTGTTGCTACGTTCACCAACAATTAGCAAGATTCCCACCAGAAGTGTTGGGACTCTGAAAGAGCAAAAGACAAACAAAGTAACATATGTAGCATGCCCCCACTAGTACTACAGGGAAACATCCAAGTTAGCTTACCCCCATCCAGCTATGATAATAAACCCAATGGGAATGTTTACTGTTTCACTCTTCCTCAACAGAAACAAAGAGAAAGACAGAAAACCTACAAAAGAAAACCAAAAGAAATGCTTTGTTTATTATTAAAAAGGGAACTGATAATTACAGACCCTAAACAATCTATGATGTGACCTGCCCAACAGCCAAGAGATTCATCTTAGACCTTCAAATAGTCCAAAATTCTTTTTCTAGTTGCATTCTGAGAAAGCAAAATAGAAACACCTATTATCTTAAATCATTAATAATAATAAAGCACTGGAGAAATTCCAGCACACTTTGTATTTAAAGTATGTGACTATAAATGCTGATAAAGATTCACAAGTGTTTAAAATACATAAAAACACTTAAGACAAAAGTAATTAATTTATTAAGGACTAGTTGATCTAGTCTGACAATCTTAACAAATACAACAAATAATGTTGTCGTCTGTTATGACATTTCTTTAAAAACTCAATAGCCCTTTTGGAAATTCAGTGATAAATTTTACAAAAAAGTTTTACATATTTTTACATACATAATTATATGAGAGCACCTTCTGGGAATGACTACTCAGTTCACAACTCAGCAACTTCCTATACTGAAGCAAATTTAGTATTTACTTTAGGCTACACTAATTACGAGCTACCTATTTCAGCTAAACACAACTTGCTCCACAACATTACAGCAATTAAACCTTTTAACTTCTGGAATCAAGAACGGCACATAAAGTCTCCTGAATACCCAAAGTCTCTTTTTTGTCATATGTATAAGACCCTCCAAGCTTCTGGATACATTTTTTGACTCTACCTGTAAATAATCTACACCTGCAGAACACACAACATTTTTTTTAGAAATTGCAGTTGCCAGGGAAAAGAAATATTAAAGCTACTTTGGTATTTACTTTCACTCTGCATTTCCTACGTAATGCTGTATAATTTAACACCTTAAATTCTACAAAGTTGTGACTTTGAGAATGTACAAAAGTTTGTTCATGTGGAACACTTGAGGCAAAATAAGGTTACACATTCATCCTCCAATGTCCATAAATATTTAAAAACTGTAAAGCTTTTGACTAGCTGAAGGGCAACCCACCACGTGTACTTTAGTTGTAATTGCTGCTGCCTTGAGAGCATGTTCTTGTCTTTTTTCACCAGCAGCCTGTATCTAGGAAAGACAAAGAAGACCTGCCCAATCTTTCACATCAGAAGCAGTGCCTGACACTCAGCCTGGCCCTGCCAGCACTGCAGCTTGGCACATCTGTAGGACTGCATACAAGTGAAAGGAACAATTACTCTGAAGAATAAAAATATTTCAGTACATCAATCTTATATTACAGTAGCTAAGTTCTGCCTAGAAAAATCATACCTGTCCACAGATAGGTGCTATAAAGTGAGCTGTAGAGGAATATAAATACTAGGATCTGCATGGTGACGTCTTTCTCTTTAATAATGAAATTCCATGCCACCATTCCAATGCAAGCAATAAACTGGAAAGAAAGGTAAGATGTCATCATTTAAGTTGTGCAAGCAGCATGACAAGAAAAACTGAACACAGTGGAATATTGCTAGAGTAAGCTTCAAAACTCCACCCCTAGATTGACTGGAGTGTAATTTTATGAATTAGGTGGTTCTCATAGCAGCAATATTACAAGCTCAATATTACAGTTATGTCACTGACTAGGGATCCTATTTTCAGCATTTTTTTGAACAACAAATATATATATCTCGGATGAACTAGGAGTAAGACAAGTTAAATATATAATCTTAATCTTTATACATAGCTAAAATGTAAAGCTGGTGCCAAGTACAAACCATTTAATCTAAAATTAGTTGGACATGAAGCTCAGGCTGACAGCCAAGAACTATACAGTTTTTCATCTAGAAATACCTAATATTAGACAGTTTTAGTACTGAAGAAATCTGAAAAAATAGGCTGAAATATGAAAACAGTAATACAATAGTTGAAACATTTTAAAAAATGAAAGTTAGTTTTGCTGTTATAGAGAAGAAGCCTCTGCAGCTCTCATACATTAATTTTGTCAGATATGACTCCGTGATCAGACCTCAGGGAGTTTACTCTCCCTTTTTTTTTTTCTCCTTTCTTTTTAAAGCACAGTGCACTTGACAAAGCACCACCACACAGGTGTATTACAAGCACAGGCTGCTCTCAATGAATTTAAGAGCAGTTGTCTGGTTAACTTCAAGGAAAGAAGGAACATGTGCTCTATGGCTCCCTCGCAGTTTAAATAAGGACTAAAATTAATCCAAAGCTATTTGGATTTCTCCTTCCCTACCTACCAGCCATGCATTCCCAGAGTCCTCCTTGCATCAGCACTGGCACCTGCCTGATCCCTCAGTGAGCCACTTCAGGGAGCTGAACAAGCACAGGGATTAAGTGTTTCCACACCCTGCTGCTGATCCTGGCATTGCTGACTTCAGATTGGCATAAACTGACATGGAAGTGCACAAAATACTATTAGGCAGTAATTTATATTGCTAAAAGTATATTTCAGAAGCCACTCTGCATTCCAATTGCTTATAGTTCTGTTTGAGAACCCTGCTATCAGAGTCAACTCTCATTTTCTTCAAGGGTGTATTTCAAGGCCCAGGTCACACATTAGATTCCCTTTCCCTTCCTAGATTACTATGAAGATACAGCTACAGAATCCAAACTTCTAAAAATGTTAGAAATTAGACTTAAAAAAAACCCCAAACCAAACAACAAACAACACCGTTTGAGTTACTACTGACCTGAGCAACAAGCAGATTTGTTGTAATCATATGAGGAAGGTGTTTGTATTTCTTACTCAGAAGAATAATAATAAGAGACCAGACCTGGAAGACACAAG
The DNA here is from genome assembly GCA_023637945.1 of Phaethornis superciliosus. NCBI lineage: Eukaryota > Metazoa > Chordata > Aves > Apodiformes > Trochilidae > Phaethornis > Phaethornis superciliosus. Next base: position 16,925,971 of record JAJQWJ010000007.1, on the reverse strand, counting down.
GTAAATTTAATTTAACACTAAAACAAACCCCAGAAGAATGATGAGTATTCTGGCAGACTATGGTGAAATTACATATACAACAAATCTTCTTGACAAGTTTCTTAGCAACATGACTACTGTAGTCAGCTCCAGATGATCTGCCAGTCCCTATGCCTCAGAAATTATGTTTAGAAAAAGAAATCCATCTTTGTGTTGTCATGATGGTGAAATATTTGCAGGGACTACCAAAGGCTTGCCTCTAGTGCACAGAAGCCTGCTTGTTCTTCAGGACATCAATGACCCCAGAACATCTTGACAATTTAGATTTTAAAAGGTTCTCCTCCAAGCTGTCCTTACTGAATCTCCCAAGATTATTTGTGACAGCAGGAGGCAGTGCTCACTTGTGGCTTCTCTTGAAACAGTTTCAAGAATACAAGATTTTAGTGAGACAACTTAAAGAAATTCCAACTTCCTACAACATGGTTGTTTTTATTTTAAAAAAGCAAATAAAAGAAATGCACTCTCTCTAGTGCCTGTAAAGCCAACATTCAATTCACATTGGACTTCTGGGATATCAACCCCCTTTTTAAGAACAGGGCACTCAGGATTTCTGGAGAGGAATTTAATAAAACTTACAAGTTAAACATTTTCACTAATATTAATACTTCACTAAATTCACTGATGTTTCCCGACCTGAAGTTTTTACAAAGCCTCCATTACTGTGATACCCAAGCAGCTCACATAGTTTGATGCAATTATTTCCTGGGAGGTAAGCTAGAACTGTTATTCAGCCATATGTCATTACTTTTTAAGAAACAGAAGGTTAAAGGGTGAGAAGCTCATCCACACACACATTTTATGTATCAGGCAGCCAATGTAAGCACCAGTGCTCTAATTCACTCAACCACCTAAGTGCAATTTTCTAGCTGACCCCTTGCTAAATCAAGATTTTTAACTTCCTCATCACTCTGCAACAGGATACAATGATTAAATCACTCTCATCTTACCATGACTCAGTTTGTGGCTTATGTATTCACATTACCCTGATGTGACAGTGAGCTTTTGTATTTCACTTGGCCAACACCTACCAGAGAAACGAGGCTGACAACACTTATGTCAAAGCTAACATTTTGGAGTGCAGATGCCAGTGGGTTGGGGTCCATAGATGGAATGGTCAACAGCCATGCAGAAACATACATAATAGGTGCAGACACAAAAGTGCTTATCACCATGCCTGAGGTAATCTGCAGAAAAAAAACCAAAACAAAACAACAAACCAAACCAAACCCGAACGAAACAAACAAACAAAAAAGAGAACAGAGTTTAATCAAATCTCAAGCTAAATAATCTTTCAGTAATACAACCACTGCAAAAATTGTACCTTTGACTTAAACATACACAGACCTTTAACGAAACACTGAGCTGTTCATATGACAAATTATTTAGAGTTAAAAGCCAGAAAGTATTCATTTTATGTACACAGTTACACTGAAAATTTTAACAAGCTTCTGAAGTAGCAGGAATACAGAGTTCCCTACTGCAAGTTCTTACACACCTTTTTATGGATGTCAAATATACTAATGGTTACAGCCTAGAGGTGGATTTACAACATTCCAATTTACTTTGGGATGCAAAGGTTCACCTCATAAATAAGCAGGCATGTAGTTATGCAAATACTAATATGCACCAATTAATGAGAAAAAGGCATTTAAGTAATTTAAATTTTGGCTTCTTATTGTCTTTATGCTTGCTAGAATTTGCAGTTATCAAAGTGTGAATTTTTACTGATACTCTATATCTTTGTTTTAAAGAGATTTCTCAGTTTACTGGGCACATAAATCTGTCTTGCAAGGTCTATGTTTAGTGTCCTTTTTTTTTTCCTCTTTTATTTTTAAAAATATCTACACAAACAAACCAAAATCACATAACATTAAAAACAATGGAAGTCAGTAGTAGTTTTTTATTGTGTAAAAAAAGAAACAGTTAAAAAAATTGTATCTTAAGTTGAAGTCAGTAACATAATTTCTGTTCTTTCCTACAAAACAATAGCTCAAAGATAAAGTCCTCGGAGGAAAATAATCAACAACAAAACCACAACTAAACCACAACAAAGAAAGAAGTTCCTTATGTTTAAAGTTATCCAGTTCTTCCTATGGGAGTCATGAAAATAAAAAGTATGAGCATATATATATTTATGAACATCAACTATGAAAACATTTGAGACATTAGGGAAGAGAACTTTACTTAACTAATGAAGTATAATTTATATTTGAGATCTAAGGAATATAAGCAAAATCTAAGGAGTCTACACTACAGAAAACAAATTCATCAAGCCCATTTCTTAAGTATTTCATAAACAAAGTTCATCTCAAAGTTAGTATGTGTTTAGGAAAAGCTAACTACATACAATTCCTACTTCCATATTAAATTGACTTGCAAATATTGCGACACCAGGTGCTGCTGGAAAAACTCCATAAAGAAATGCATAGTTTGACAAACTGGTGTGGTTGACTATGCTGTCACTCTTGTCCAAGAGTTCCACCATTTCTCTACAGAGAAATGGCATCATAAGTCTGAAAAGACAGGAAAAAAATAATTACAAAAAAATATTACTCAAGCTCTATAAATAGACTCTTCTTTACTTAAAAAAGGAAATTTAAGGCTTGTTTGAATACTATTCCTGAAAATCAAAACAGTTACATAACTTTGAATGATTGCCTTTACTTTTAACCATGACATTTACCAGATGCTTAAAAAATTGTGTCATGAGCTAAATGACAAAAAAATGCAAAAAGAAATGAAAAAGTAAAAGTGACACCAATCTCTGGGATATAAGCATATCCTCTGTCTGTGCAGACACATTCTTTGTATAGACTTAAGATTTAGAAAGGTAAAATATAAAAAAACCCTGGGTTTTAATCTGTTAAAGTAATAGTGGCTATAAGCAGTCAGGAGCATTGAGTATTAGGCTACCTTTATGCAACCTGTCCAAATTATAACAAAGGCTCAAAATTAAGTCAACTGCTCTCAAAGTTTTCACCAGCAAAACACCCTGCATCAGTGCTATTCTGTTCCTCCCATCTCAAGTAGACTCACTATATTAGCCTTACACAGGCTCATTACATAAACTCATCAGTAAAGCAAAGTGGTAACATGATAGACCATTTTTTTCCATGTTTTTACAAAATTTGTCATTTTGTACTCTGTACACCTAGCTTTACAAACTAGGTCTTTAAAAGCACCATCAGATACTACAGTACAAACATAATCCCCAAACAACTGTTCTATTATGTTAACTGTAGAGCTGTAGCAAATAAAATATTTAGCTCACCAGTAGCTGATATATTCAAGGGAATTTAATGATGGTGTGAGTTCTAAATGCAAAGTGCCATTTATTCATGTTTAAGAGTCAGACAGCCTAAGAGTGCAAAGGGATCATTTTTAAGTTCTGACAGTACAGCAGTCTCAAAAGCAGTCAAAGCAAACAAAACCAACTAACTTAGAGATACCTTGTTTAATCCAAACACAATACAAATACTAATCAAAAAATACTTAATCTCACTCTTGTCTAACCATTTAAATAGCAAATTTTAACTTGACCTATTAATTCCACATAGACCCAACTCATGACAGATGGCCTGTGGACTGTCCATGAACCTCCAAATTTTTCTCCCTCCAGAGTCTGGCAATAGGTTTGTGGTATGGAAAATTTCTTTTAAAAGCTAATAGTTGTAGTCTATCAGAGTTTGAAAAACACTCAAGATACTGCAAGTGAAATATACTATCACTATAGTGATTTCAAGAGAAAAGCCACCTGACAGCATATTCAGAACTTAAAACATCTAGAGAACAAAATTATAGAAGTACAAAAATCAAACTTACAGTTTAGCTGTGATGAGAAGGATCAGTGCAACAAACATACCCTTTGTCAGCTTTTTTGTTTGTCCAACCATAGTTAGTCCAAGGTAAAAAAGAGCAGAGCCAGAAAATGAACTGCCCAGTCCATCAAGGAAACTTTCAAGGTATTCGGGAATTCTCTGGCCAAGAATAAAGTTTGAGGCAATTCCTATGAAGACCATGAACACAATTGGGTTTTGCAAAACTCGAAGGAGTGCTAGGCCCACTATTTTGATTTTGCTCTGTGACACAGTGCGATTATCCCTCCACTTCTGGATTTCACAGAAGATAAACCCAAGAGGGTTCAGCATCATAAGAGATATTGGAGCCACTAGGTAAATGTACTGGAGATATTCTGGGTAAGTGGTTTGATATAAAGCTTCAACTAGAAGACAGGAAATGAAAAGTGGTAAGTGATAACATTTCAGTACAAAAATACATTAATATTGAAATTAAGTTTTGTTGTCTAAAAACTAAAAAAAAAATATTTCACTATCCTTCAGAAATAAGTGCATTTACAACTGATATATTATGTAGGAAGAGAGTACACCCAATCACCACAGTTGTCTGATTAACTCATTAAAGAACCAAGATTAACTATCCAACACTGTTTAATGACTCTACTAATATTAAACATTTACAGGAAAAAAAGAAATAATATAGCAATCCCACATGCCCTTTGAGCCATCTCAAATGATGATTTTTTGTAATTTTTTTTTAAGCACTTTTCCTCCCCAGAAACATGAAAATTGTTGAGAATTCCACGCACATTTGCAGGACTCCAACTGCTTCTCATCTTAGAGGAGTCTCACATCTCTAGAATTTAACCAGTTTTCAGTGGGTAAGTCAGGTGTAATCTTTCCACACTCACTACATACAATACAGTAAAGCAACAGCCAAATAAAATATACATCAGCACATAATTACTAGTTCATTTTCTGGAACTGCTGTGGACAAGAGTTATCACTGTAGCTCAGGTCCTTCAAGGAACTCTAAATCATGAACATTTGTTTTCACTGCTATTACATACTTATGAGTCAAGATAAAACTGCTGCTTATTTCAAGTTTGTGCAAACAGCACTTCAGAAATAACAAAAATACTCTGGAAAGATACAAAATTCCATCCCAGGGTGATTTTAAAAAAAGCAACTCACAATATTATTAAAGTAAGATTTTTTTCCTTTCAATTACAATGCCCCATATTAAGTGAACTTACAAAGCTGCAAGGCCTTGAATTCTATAGAATGTAGATGGTTTTGGTCCCCCCATCAGGAATAATTATGTATATGAAGCACTTCCTCACATAAATAGTAAAATAATGTTTAAAGTCCTATCGATGGTTCATTTTTGCATTTTAAATATATTTTATAAACACAGTTCAAGTGAAATTATTTTAAAACTCCCAAGTTTATACTGTTGTATTTCTTATGTATGTATTAAATGATTAATTAGATCTACAAGAATTGCTGTTTATCTGGTTAACAATCTGACGTTTATCTGTGTAAGAATGCCATTTTAATTTTTCAAACTTCTTTGGAAAGATAACATTTATCTTTTACCCGCCTCATAATGTTATTATTTCCAATAATTATTTTCAGAAATACAGCGGGAGATGCTTTCCATTTTAGCTTCTTACACAAGTTGGAAACATACATTATTTCCCCAGGCATAATTATCTTAATAAGCAGGTGGAGTTATATTTGTACTACAAATAATATTAAAAAAAGGAAGCACTACTGCATAAATACACCTTCTAGACTTTTTCAGAGCTTTGCGCTCTTAAGAGTGTGTAACAAAGTTTAAGACCACTAAGCAAGCAACTGTTGTAGGTATTTCTTTTTCCTTGGATACTAAACCTGTTCTTTTCCTGCAAAGGGTTTTCCCTTGTGACTGTTTTTCAAAGTCCAAAGCATTTTTACCTTCCTATTAAATATCTCGAATGACAGGATCTAAGTGCTAAACCAGAATAAACATTCCCCTTTTTAGACTGAACAAGCTGACATTCTTATTTACTTGACTCACAGTACCTATGAAAAAGCACTAAAGGTGATACTCCTCTTCCAAGTAATGATTAAAGTACATATGCACAAGCTACCTGTTCTAAAATCCTGAATAAACTGCTAAAGAGAACTACCAAAGCTGTGCTTAGTTACTGCTTTTAGCAAGTCAGTTTTAAACACAGAATATATGTTGATAAATAAAACCACTTTAAACATGCCAGACATTTTTTATGCAAGTGAATATTTTCTAAAAACCCTAGTGATGCTTTTATGCTTCTTAAAACATTATGCCCATTTCAGTCAAATGCAACTCAAGTCACATGTAAATAAATGCCTGAGTGAAAAATGTAGTAAATAATTATTTTTTGGCAAAGTTAAACTGTATACATAATACAATATATTTAACTCTGCAAGTAATTTAACTGATGTATGATGTCACAATGGATATTCCTGGGTAGCAGAATGTGGAACCAATGCAGATTGATGAGTCAGTAGGAAAAAAAAATTGCTCTTAAGGAATCATTAGGACAGTGAAAATAATCCACAACTTCTATAACTAATGATTTCTTAACCCTTTTATTTAAATCAGGGTGCCTGATTGCTGTGTGTAACAAAAATTTAAAGATATTTTAATACTTTAAAAAAAAATAATCAATTTTCCATATGCCAGCTGCTCAAAGTTACATATAAATCATACACTAGTTCTTCATGTTTAACACAATTAGCACCATCAAAGTAATGGCACCTGAGCCATCATCCACACAACACTGCTGCTGCCTCTGTGTGTTAACAATACAGTACAGGAGAGTAGATGAAGCTTTACTGTCAGAGTTGTATCATCTCAGTAATAAAAAACAAGATAAGGCTTTCTATTGTAGTAATTCCATCTGTACTGTTTCTCTTCTGTACCAGTTGCATTCACTCTAAACCAACAGCAGTTTGTTGTGTAGAACTGTCAAAATAGTGCTTAGAGGAAACAGTGATGGTGTTTGAAAATCTCGTGTTTGCCTTTTAAAAATTATTTTATGCAGATCTTTGCTCAACAACAAAAAATAGCATAGTGCTTATAAAAGAAAAAAAATTAAGTGGATTGAAATCCAGGATGTTATTTACCTACCAACATGTTCAAAATGCCTTTTTAAATAGTCTTATTATAACACAGATTTTTCAATACTGATTTTTTTTTTCATTTACAACTTTCAAGCAGCCTTTAAAAGTGTATTTCCGATAAGAGACCATGTTTTTGCTCAAAACACTATCATCTGCCACAAAAAGAAACAAGAAAGGCATTCTTGGTTTCCTAGTCCTGCAAACACTTCAGAGAGGCAGCTAACTGTAAAGTTTGCATATCAGACAGCATGAACCAAACTCTGGTGAAAAACTGGGGATGGCAGAAGGATGGGAAAGGAAATAAACAGCTCTAAGAAATACACAGCCATTGACAACCCAACAGTGCTACTGTTGCATTAAGTACTTCAGTAAAAAGCTTCATGAACTAAATGTTGCAAATTTGGCCAGACGGTACATGGAAAAAATATGAATCATTTCTTATCAATCATAACATACCAAGAAACAAAGATGTAATTCTCACAGCCCTACTTGCAATATACTTCTAATTTCTCACAAAAAGAATAAATCTCAGGAGGTGCAACTGAGGAAAACAGGGTATTTTCATCTGGGTAAGAAAATGTTTGCAATTGCATATGTCTGTATTTTATACATATCCAGCAAATTTTAAGAGAGCAAGAAAGAATCAAGGTTATCCTGAGCATGCTGCCCTGGAAAAGGGAGAAAAAAAACCTGCTAACTCCTCAAGTAGTCTAAAATAGAGACCTACTTGTTCTGTGTAACTGGGAATTGCATGTTAAAGCTTCTCTTTTGTAACTGTATTTTCAATTCCATAACCAGATACATTGGTTTTTGCTTTGCTAGAACACACGTGTTTTCTTTTTTTTGTTCTTAACCTTGTCTGGATTATAAAAGCAATCTCAAGAGAACTGGAGAGGCACAGAGTACTTTCCCTTCAGGGAACAGCAAACAAAACATAATCCAGGTATCTTCCCAAATGCCTTCCACTGGCAGACTATTTTGAAGATCCTGATATCTGCAATGTATCTGACACAGGCCACACAGATCTGCCTGGGGAAAGGCAGCACTGAAAGCTGCACTGGCACAGAAGAGTCTCCCAAAGCAGGTAAAAAGCACTGCAGTTCAGACAGAATCAAGTGGGAGAAGCCTGCTGCAACTCCGGATGACTTCCTAAATTATCACAGTATGTAAGCCTAAAAGCATATTAAAATATTAAGAAAAAAAAACAACTATAAGAAGGAAAAAAAAAATCTCTTATAAAAAGGGAATAAAATAAGTGTCACAGATTGGGATAAAACTAAGTTTAATAACTGATACTGATTGGAATTCAGGATACAGGCTTACAAGAGAAAGAGTTTGCAGCTACACAAGTTATATTCTGAGAGCCTGTTTTTTAAATGCACTCTGATGGTGGTTAATTACACATCCCAAGAATGGCACTACAGACACATCAAATTCCAATTTGAGATGCAAAAATGCAAGTTACTACACCAACCTTTATTTTAAGAGACTGACTTCTTCCAAGGCTCTATCCTAAAGCATGTGTACTGGCCACAATATTATAAAGATTAAGGGATAAGGCATGATTGCCTACATCAATTAAATAGCACAAAAATGAGAAGTTTCTTCCAAACCAATTTAAAGTATGTCACACACACTCCACAACCAGTAGACACCAACATTATAGCTAAATGTTTTTTTTTTTTCAGCTGAACCAAGAGGTAATGCCAAATTACTAAAAGACCTACTACAGCTATTTCAGAGCCTATGGGCACAGTCTAATACTTTGCAAATCAAGGAATTTTGGCCTTAAGGGAAACTCATATTTCCTATATAGAAAACTGCCTGCAGTAAATGTAAAGTAATTCATATGCACTTGGAAATTATATTTTAATTTTTTTTTAGACCGATTTACTTCAACATGACAAGATCACATAGACAACTGTGGCTGGGCTGTTTTAAGTTCTGTGTCAATCATACCAGATGTCAGTTTTCTTCCCTTACTAAAAAGTACATGGTTTCAAGGCAAGAAATGTGACTTGAGAAATGGCCTAGCTCATTCCTTCAGTTCAGGAGTCATTTTCAAATTACAGAAAAATAAAAGCAAACACATCTAGAGCACTGAAAAATAATTTTAAAGAAGAGAGCATAAGGAACTACTTACCTATTGGATATCCCAGTGCAAAGTCATTGCTTTGTGTAGCAAAAATAGGGAACAAACCTGCTTTGCTGAATCTGTTCTCAGGACTGGCTACCAACAATGTTAATATGCAGACTAAGAAAAACACAGCAGCTTTGGCAACTAAAATACTGAACAGGAAAGACCAATTCACATTAGAAAAGTTAAGTACCACCATGTTTTTGAACAGTAGAGCTGGGAGTGCAAAACGGGACACAAAATTTCCCAGTCCTCTGGCCTGAGTTGATGTGATAATGTTGGCTCTTCCAGCTATGTAGCCACAAAGAATTATTCCGAAGCATTCTAACAGGGCTGGGAAAAGCCTGCTTATTGACATAGAAGGAGTACCACCAGTGGTATTGAGTCCAATTTGTCCAGACAAAGAAATAGACATATTAGCTGAAGATGAGAGGTTCTCTGCATTGACGTCTGAATAGATATCCATGTCCTTTGACCACTTCTTCCAAATAAAAGAGCATAAAATAATCTCATCTGTAAAAGAAACAAAAGCATTTGTTTATTAACATCCAAAGCTGTATTTGTGAATATTTATGGTATTAGGCTTTCTGGCAGAAGAGTTTACACTTACAAGTGTACATTACAAAACAAATGTTACAAATAAATAATGAGATAAATAATAAGCAGCTAAAGAGAAACAACTCTGAGAAAGAAGGATGCTGAAATGTCATTCCATACACACATCATCTCACAAGCTCACTCAATTCAACAAGAAAATTGATAGAGGCTAAAAATTCTCAAAGAAATTTGAGGGCAACATTGAACTATTAAAATGCAGGATAGGCATTCAAAGAGCAAAAAATCCGCCAAAAGGAAAGAAGTTATAACAAAGATTTTTAAAAATTATTATTATACAACCTAAACATAAATCAGAATATTCTAAGCCTTCAACACTCTCCAGCCATTGTTTCAGAAAACAGTGGATTTTTTCAGAAAACAGTGGGTTCCTTGCTTTCCTGGACTACCACTACAAGCCCAGTTAACTCTCCAGCAGAAAAGCATCAGACTCTTTACAAAGCCATTAGCAGCTTTTAACCTTTCTTACCTCCTCAGATCACTGTTAGTTCCCAACTACAATTCTCACACATTCTTTGCTTTCAACAATCAAATTGTTATGATCTTATCTTGGGCCTTTAAAACCATGTTTTACTTGGTTCTTTTTCCTCAACAATAAAAATACACTTTAAACTTCCACTATTAAATTCCCATTCTTGACCTCCGCTTCCAGGTACTCAGCTCTTTGCATGGCTGGAAGTTCCCCTTCACTTCCATCTTTAGATCCTATTTAACCCAAGTTCTGCTCTTGAAACAGCCCTTACCAAAATCCTGAGGCCAAAACTTCTTAAACTTTCAGAACTGGTTTTCCATTTTCATCTTTTGTGATCATTACCTATCTTTACCATAATCATTCTCCTCTTGAAATGTTGCTCTTCCTGTATCTTTTGTAATTAACAGTTCCACCTAATTCCCCTTCCATCTTTATTTGCTCCTATAACAGGATACCTCTACATTTCTGTGGGTGCTGATAAGGCTTCTTCCTTTTTCCTCTTTGGTCTCCCTACGTCCTCTGTGTATTTTCATAAGCACTTATTCATTTATAAATAGATGAATCAGAGAGACCTCTTTCTGATCTAGACCTATCTTCTGCTGAAAGTACCATTTCAGCCTGTCTCCAAGATCTCTTGTGTGACTCTGCTGTCAATTCAAGACCAATGAGCTTGAAACTGTTTTCTTGAAAAGATGCTCTGTGTATCTAATTTTGCTGAAGGTGAATGACAAAGGCTACAAAATCCTCTAATTTGAGGGCACTGCAAACTTAGTGAATTCATATTCATTTATAACTCTGTTGCAAGAAAAATTCTTGTAATCGATTGGTATCTGTTCTTTTTTGTACATCTTTCTACAGACTCATTCTCCACGAATCTAAAACCCTTTGCTTTCATATTCTTTTACAGTCCAAGTTTACACCCTCTTAATCCATCACAGGCTAGTAAGAGGAATAGCCTTTACAGGAGCATGAGCACCAGGAAAGGAAAATAAATTTGGCCATGAATTGTAGCTTCTCTACCTTGGCACAAAGACATTTGGCAATGCCCTCTCTACCTTTGACAAAGACGTGGACATCAAATCATCATATCACCCTGTAAGCTCGTACATTGGTTTGTGCAACCTCGTGCTCCCAATGTTTCAGTGTCATGTACTAATTATACTCTTCCCAGTTAGCAAGGGAGTCACAGTGGCAAATGATCTAATTCATCACACTGCTGCTTACCCATATTCCTACATATAACTCTTCAGTGTGATTTAAGTATGCATTACGTGTTTTTGTGTAACAGATATGTCTTGTCACTCCAGATTTTCACTTGTTACCAGCCTTTAAATGCACTGACCATACTATGGCAGGTTCTATATGCAAGTAGGCATGAAAAGTCTGCAAATCTGGGAAAGAGAGAGGACGTCAAACACCAATAATCAGTGGTCGGCAGCAGAGTTGTGCCAAAAACAGATATGGATTTGGTGATATAGCTCTGAAACATGTGCAGTCCAACAGGTAACTACATACAAAATTTTTATATTACTAAATCCTGAACTACCCTGGAAAGAAAATCAAGATAATTTACTCCAGTTTGTAGAAATAGAAATCAAGGCAAAGATGAACTGATTTGCCATCAGCCATTTAACATAACAGTGGGCAAGCTGAGGTTTCCAGTACCCAAACCAGTGCTTTGTACAGCACAGTGGCAGTACAATGTGCAAATCAGCAACTGGTTTAAGAGTTTTCCCAGCCTCTATGCATCCTGTCCTCAGGGAACAGAGAACTCATAAGAGCCAGGTAAATGAGAGACTACTGCAAGCCAGAGGAAAGGTGAGATCTTCTATGCACCATTTCTTACCCCAGCATACACATGTTCTCATGTTACATAAAATCTTTGACTGTTAATTACACCTGAAGAGTAACCCTAACATGCAGCTTTAATTTATCTATACTGAGCAGTTGCATCCCAGTAGCCTTGGCTACCTCTTCTCCCAAGGAAGCTGAGTGTCCGAGGAGGGCTTATGTTAAAGATCATATTTTTCTGTGTTGTAGATGATACCTTTGCCTACATATACTGGGACCAGAAACTCAAAGCATTATCTACTCTAGAATGATGGAAAAACTAGGAATAAATAAAGCAGACAACAAACCATTTTTACTACTAGCAAAATGTAAGGAAGTTGTTGGGATTCTCAAAATGTCCAAAAGAGGCTTAGAGACAGATTTCCAACACAGAATTCTTGAAAGAAACCCGCCACATTCTACACTAGCTGCAAGGTGAAAAGCAGGGTTTGGGTGCAGCTCCACCTCAAATATTTGAAGGCTGCAGGACTTCACAGAGGTAAGGCTCCTGGCAATGCAGCATATTCGACCTGCTTTCTACTCTGCTGAGCTATTTTTTCAGCAATAAGATAAAAGTAAAGCTTTTTCAGCCAAAGACAACATTTGATCTGTAGCAGAAGTGTATTCTGTCTGTATTTATCCCTAAATTCTGTCATTCCTTCTCATCCCCTGTCCCTTCCTATCTAAGGCTGTTATCTTTTTACTACCGTGTCAATACTAATGACAAAGTTTATTTTCCAGTATTCTTACAAAGGCTACATACAGTGGAAAGGACTTTTACCATTATAACATCTTCTTCTCTCTCCTCAAAAGTGGTTTAAGCTGTCCAGGTATTTTGGTTGCACAGACTAAGCCTTCACAGGAGAGTCTATCAATATAGTTACAGAAGTCCACACTTTTAAACCAAAATTATGCCTAAATTGATTAAGCAGATCTCTTCCTTCTGTATTAAAATTACTATTTCTCCTCACAAACTCACTACAGATTAGAGAAATGCCCGTGTCCCCATCTTACAATTCAGGAATTTAAATAAATATGCAGAAGACTATCTAGTTTTATCAGTTAGCAGCACATGGTATATCTTGTAGATCAAAACCGAAATGGATATACAGCCACACATTCTACAATCATCTTTTGTAAAGTGCAACAAATATTCCTGCAGCCTTCCTTCCGGCCATCTTCACCTTTAACTTCATTACAAGGGGCCTTGTAACGTCAGTCAGGCCTAATTTTCAGTGAACAGCACGAGTTTCAAAGAGAGAAACTGCATCACAGTGAAGCTGCCACTGGCATTTTTCAGAGGGCTTTGAGTGTGAATCACCTCTTCAGCTCCAGAGATCTGCACTCCCAAAACATTCACATTTAACAGAGTTGATCTATTGCAGAGCTGTGGGTATTTTCCAGAAATGCAAGCTCTAGCACAGCGTGCTGCTTAACACAGTGAGCACATCTCTCGTCCCTTTAGCTCTATAGGATAGGTGCATTTATGTAACTGTTGTGAGGTTATGTAATGACTAATCACAGATTTCTCATACAGCCATATCACACCTGGGGCTTAACTCAAACTAGCATCTCACAGGAGCAAAGAGGTCTTCAATTCACAGTTCCTAATGAAATCAAATATACTGACCTGATGCAAAACCAAAACCTTGTATATTCTACAAAGCAAGTAATCTGTTCTTATAGTAGATGTCTAATAAACTAGTCAAATACTAAAACAAGGAAATATAACAGTCCCAAAAGATGGCACTTAGCTTTGACTCCATGGGACATACAATTTGTTGTTACCTCTTCAGGGACTGAAATTTGAATCCTCAAAAACTCATCTACAGCTGCACTGCTGGGAACTGAAGGCAAATAAAGACAAAGCTTTAGCAATAATGCTGCCTTATCTGCTGCCGACTGTGTCAAGCAGAGCTGCCTGCAGCCAGCCTGTCAGCTTGCACTCATACAGTGGGAAGAGGAAGTCTGGTATGAAGACCAACAACAGATCTAGAGCAAGAAACAAGCGCTGTTTACAATTCCCTTGAAACAAACTGCAGCACTGATATTTGCCGACTCCTCTACTAGGTTGTCAGTATTTGTAAAGTGTTAAAATTCACCAGACCAGAAACTCAATTCTCCAGTACTTATGAGTTAAGAAACCTCAGGTTCCTCTCAGAGTACCAAAACAGAGAAATTGTCTCGTTTTTCAGCAAACTCCTTCCATCTTCTTTTTTTTAATGAAAGTTGAAGGTAGTATGAGAGAACAGAAGAAACAGAAGAGATACGCTAAGGTACATCTTCTCTCTGGTCTCTCACAGCTGAGCTTTCAGCTGATAAGCACTCTCAAGATAATTCTGGTGACACTGGCAAGGCTGTGTAGCCTGTTCATGAATTATATCCCACAACGTGACCTAATTTCTTTCTTCAGTACAATGTAGAAACATCCCAAGGAAAACAGGTTATTTTATTCAGGAGACTGTGGAATTGGGACAGGAAGAGTTACCATTTACGGCATCTCTGGCACCTCATTCTCAGCTGAGATAAAAGTGTAACAGATGCACCTTAGTGTAAAAGTCCATACAGTAACTCAAAGAGGAAGCCACTTTGGAGAGTTACAATAATAAAAGATGTAAGAAGCAATTACTGCAGTTCCTATACTTTCAAGTTAACTGTGATTTTTACCTTTTTTCCTCTACTGGGCTAAGAAAGCAGATACAGGATAATATTGTAATGCCACCTACCCCAAGAGGTGGGCCAACATCATCTCGAAACTCAGACAATGCAACAAGAAATATCAGACCTTAGATGTCTTTGAGCAGTTGCTCTTCAAGACCACATTTCCTTTTTCAGTTGATTTTTTTTTTCCCCCTGACACTGTTATCCCAAGAAGGTGTCAGGACAGCGGAGAAGTGCGGGGAGCTGGCAGCCCAGGGCAACACTTCCAATTGCATCAAAATCTGTCGGTGCGGGTGTTCGGCAAGACCAAATGAAGCAACAGTTGCCAACCCCACGAAATACCAAGCCAGGAAAACGAATGGAAAACATACCTCACCTGGACTTTCAATTAGCCCCATCTTACAGCTTGTCAACAGACAGATACACGTGTTTAAAGCAAACAGAAATTTTTTTTTTTTCAAAATACAGACTGTAATTTATTGTTGGCACCCCTTAATAAGTGCCTCGCTTCCCCCACTTGTCAAAGAGGAACGAAACAACCTTTGACTTCCAGGGAGAAGGCAACAAAGCAAGCGCCCGGCGTCTACCCCGTCCTTGCCCATCACTGCTCCCCTTGCCGTGGTCACCCCAGCTACCACCAGACAGCATTTGCACTCAGTCAAAAAAATAACAGCACCGTCCTGTGTGACAGCTGTCGCTTTAGAAAATAAAGCCAGAAGTCGGGGGAAGAGGTGGACGACTTACCCACTTAGCTTTTGGTAGGCGCCTCCACATATGGGTACGTGTAGAGGATTTGCACTCGGCCAAGGTGAGAACCTCTCCAAGGCCGAGGCCGGCGGTAGAGAGGCCCAGGAGGGGGAGGGCTGGCTCGGTTTGTCCCGCCCCGGCAGCCGCCTCAGCCCCCGGCGGGCCGGGCCCCGGAGCAGGGAAGCGGCTCTGCCAGCACCAGCACCGCCCCCGCCGCCGCTCGCCCCGTGCCGCCGCTCACCCCGTGTCGGGTCCCGGGCGGGCAGGGGCTCGGCGCTGTGCGGCGGCCGCCAGAGGGTGGGCGGGATCAGCCGCAAGATGGCGGCGGCGCGGGAAGGGGCCTCTCAGCAGCCGGGGGAAGCCTCCAGCCGCCGCGGGCGGGCGGGCAGCCCGGGGGCGATGTTCCCCCGCTGTGCCCTTTACCCCCAGAGCTTCTCCTGCTCTCGGGAGCCGCCTTCCCTTGGCGGGAGCGGACCAAGCCCTTACCGCCAGAGGCTTCTGCTCGGGACCGAACAAGCTCCCTGCTGCCACCTGCCCTCAGCGGGGCCCGGGTCCCCGGCCGGGCTGAGAGGCGCAGGCAGCCCGCGGGGTTTGCGGGGCTGGGGCAGAGCCTCCACGCACACGGGTGGGGCAGAACACAGCCCCCGGCTGCAGCGGGACCCTGTGCGGGGCTCGCCGGCATTTATCTGCCCGCCGCAGGGTCGCCGCCCTCAGCTCGGCGTGGGCCGATAACGGGGCTGCCCCCCAGCCCTCCTGCCCGGTGCCAGGGCAGCCCTCCATTGTCTACACTAATCCCAACTCTTTCTGTTTTAACAGTTAAAGTGCCTAGAAACAAAGCGCCATGTTTTCCACATAGCATCAGTTCGCCAAGGCTGGTCAGTCAATCAGTGATTTCCCCAGTAAAAACTATAAGCTGTTAACAGTAAAATGTTCTTTCCAAAAAAGATTGGCTTCCCATTTTTAATGGAAGTGAGGAGACAGCAGCTGGAGCTGCCCATTTTCTAGGAATTAAGCGAGATACTGCTGCCCCAAAGAGAGAAAGTAAAATTCTGTCTGCTGTATTCTTTGTTCTGTGGCTTATTTGACTCAAATCAGGTTGTCTTGCTTGTTAAGTGTAGCAGGCACACAGCAATAGATGTACTAACTGGAGTAGGAAAGCTTTTCTGACAGACATTAACGCTATCCACTCTGCGTACTTGGTAGCTTCCCCCTCCAGGTGGGAACTAAAAGCAAAAAAAAGCTGCTTGCTCCTCTCCCTCTTTCATGTGATATACAGAGAAGACCAAAACAGAAAGAACAATTTCAGCCAAAAAGACTGGTACATGATTCACAATTCGTGAAGTAGTGTACTGGATATTAATTGGATATAATAAATTCTCCCACAGTAAGTTCAGTTTACCAGGTCTACTGGTAAGGTAGGAACAAATCAGATGCTACGTAACAAGAACAGCAATATCAGTGGTAACCACAAAAATAATACTTGAGGGAATTAAATGAGAGGCCAAGAAAAGGCTAAGAAAATCCCATAAAGAATGCAGACAGGGTAGAAACTTGTGAGGATAAAAATGACTGCTGTAAACTTCCAATAGGTACTGTATTGTTGGTAGTGTGTGCCTGCTTTCATTTTAATTTAAGTTTACCGATGCTTAATGAGTTAAGTTTTGGGTTACTGCGTTAAAAACAAAGACCTTTAATGCAGACTGTGGCTGACGTTTAGGAGCAAAACTGACACAAGTCAGTGCCCATCTCCTCTCTATTTCTTATTCCTGTCCTGTCACTACAAGGGGCCAACACAGCCCAGCCAAAAGATGAGTGAAGGGTTGTACCAAAGCCATGCCAACAAAGTACGTTTATCACTGGAAGGTTGTACAGCTTGTTGGGTGACACTCACCTGCTGTTACGTTAAAGTGAAACTGTTTTTGGTGCAATTACTAATAAAAAGCCTCTTTTCTTAGTTAATTAAATGTTAAGATTTCTCTCCTTGGCACCTGAAAAAGCCAAGGATTTGGATTAGTTTTTGGAAGCACAGTATAATGGGATCTTTCAAATTTTTTGTCTTTCTGCCTAGTACTCTTCTCTGTAGACATGACATGCCTTAGAGGGACATAGCATACCAAGAGTGTGCTAAGAAATCTTGGTAAGAATTTATGTCTTTCTTTTTCTTGAAATAATTTATTTCTCTTAAAAAAGATCACTACTGATTCAGTGTTTAATGAATTATTTTAAAATATGGCAAACTTTAATTGCATTATTTTACAAGTGCATGATTTGACCAGATAGGCTACACATTGATTGCTATTGATATGCACCAATCAACAGCATGGTCTTGCAGGGAACAGATTACTTGAGGGGACTGTATTTCCATCTGAAATGCACCAGCATGTACACACTCCTTAATCAGGAAAGTGCACTTGACCCGAGTCCTGTGTTTGACACCAAGGAATGGATATACTCAAAAGTATGAAATTGTAGTACCAAAGGCACATAGTGAGAGAAAAAACAAAACAAAACCCCAATAAAATTATGCTTAGAATTAATTTAATTATTTAAAGAAACTTGTGTGAATTATAGCTGCTAAGAAAAAAATAAGGGAAAACGGTATGCAAGGAAATAAATTATTAGGACTTAATAGAGCATATATCCTCTTGAAGATTTTAATTTTTAAAAACATACTATAGGCAGTCTGTCAGCTGTCATTGACATGCAGCCATTTCTGAGATGAACTGAGATGAGCACTGGGGTTAAGAAACATGAAATCTTTCTTAACCAGACTACCACCACTTTGAGCTCTCTGCCTGGTTGGGAACTGTAAGGAACACAGTTTGTGCCTTTTGACCTGGACAATTATCAATAACAGCTTAATGTTGGAGTCAATAATTCCTTCTAATGCAGTACCAAACACACAGGACACTCCTGCGTATCCCCTAAGACTGCAGAATGTGCTGCTTCCCAGAACAGCAAAGGACAGCATCTTCTCACTGCTTGACACCTCTCTGTTCCCCCTACACTTAACCTATGCTCTGTGGACTTCTTTGAGCCAGTTCTACTCTGGACTTGAATGTAGCTTTGTTTTGGGTGGAGCCCATTTGTGTTCCAGCACCTCAATATATAATAGAATTTACTTCTCTTTTTCTTCTAAGATCTTTTGCAAACTAAAGGTGATGGTCCCAGACACTGGAGCTCATGGAATTTCACCCAATCCACACCAATTTTTAAAAGTCCTCTTGTATTAATAAAAAAACATTTTGACTAGCAATAACCACAGCTATAATAGCATGACTGATGTATGGAAGAGGCAAGATTTTAGTCTACAAACTACCGAGAGGACACCAGCTCCTGATGACAGCTATCCTCCACTATTGGCAACCCAATTTTGGCAGTTTAACTGTAGATCCCAGAAAACATTGTTACTGATGTTGCAAAGCCATACTCTCCAGTAGCTAATTAAACAAACAGCAAATGGGAAGTTTTCCTTTTGTTCTGTTTTCACGCAAATTGGATGTTCCATTCATTTATGTGCCACCAAAGACGTCAGCTGAGTGTATGGGAGAGACAGTTCCTGCTTTTTGATGTGGGCAGCAGCTCAACCAGTGAAAAGCAGCTGGAGCAACCATTGCATGAGTTGTACTGCTGACCTGTGCCTTTCATCATGTTCATTTACCTACAACAATTACACGTACACAGCCTGGCCCCACACAGGACCTGCAAGGAGCTTAATTCTTTTGGTGAGAACAGGCTTCAGAAAAGGTAGCTTTTAAGATCTAGCAGTGACCACAGGCAAACATATTTTTCAAAGGCATGCAATTGTGCCAATTTGGACAGAGTTGCAGGGGATCACAAATGTATCTTTGTACTTGATGTGAAGGCTACTTTGCTGGTAAACTGCAAGTACCTGTTGCAAAGCCTGAAACGTTGGAGTATGCTGAATAAAAACTTACTGGAAGCAAGTACATTTATGCAGTTTGTTTCTAAAAATACTAGAAGTAATGGTGTTTTTTTTATAAAAAGAATTTGAGAACTAGCATGGAAGCTGCAGCCAAATCACTGGGGTATGGTGAAAGACAATATTGCCTTACAATAGGAGGAACCAGGTGAGCTTCAATGCAGCACTCTAGATTGTAGGTGTAACACAAACATCTCTCTAAATAACCTCTCAGTAGATATTACACAAACATCACGTTTCCCAGAACAGACAGGAATAAGAACACAGAGAATGAGCAGACAACAGGAATGTTGGAAAATGCATCTGGATGAAATCTGTCTGTAAATCTAGAGGTATAATCTCAGTGCAATTTCCAGATGGCTGTGCACCTGGTTTTCAACAGCACGGAAAAATTTAAATATCTTACTAATACAGTAATTACAACAGTGGGTGGAGAGACTAACACTTCTTAGGTAATCTCATATTCAATTACAGGAAAAATACTTACTCAATCCTCCTTGGTTATTGACAATGAGCCAAATTTTATATAGAAATTGGAGTTATGCCTATACACAACATGGCCTTGCAATTCTAATGTTGGAAGAAGTACAGTTCTCATACTGCTCATTGCTTAACAAGTGAATGGACCATGGAGCAAATGGAGCAGCGACCTGTGATCAATCTCTGTTTTCTCAGCTGACTCCATCTGAAAATGTGTGCCTAACTTTGGTTATCTAAAAATGTAGTTCAGAATTCAGAAAGTTGGTTGTTTTTAATGTCTATTCTCTTGCAGTTGTGTGTAGGATGTTAAAAAAAGAGAATTAAGTGCTTATCTAGTCTGATCACATACACTGATTCATATAGTTACTGGAAAATAAACTATAGCTTACTATTATGAACTGGATGTTTATATTCACTTCAGTTACCTTGGAACAGTTTTGCAAAACATATTTGTTCTCAAGAAAACTACTTATCTGATCATCCACAATTTCGCAGTAGTGCTCTTCATTATCTACGTTGGTTACGAGAAGTTAATTGGTATTTTTGGTATAGCCTCTTTTGTAAGACAGTGTGTACCTTCAAGCTGTTTTTGCAAAGTCCATGCTTACTGTACCATACTCACTGACTTCCAGTTTGTTGTGTGGCTGAGACAAGGGCATGCGTTACTGGTATGTCCTGGAGTTGTAGGTGCAACTCTAGTCTTCAAAATATTGTATCTGCAAAAAGAAAATACATGAATATAACACAGACAGCTTGCAGAAAGTCAAACTAAAACTTCATCAGTAATCATGTATGTTCAGTTCTGTTGAAACAAACTGCTCTCATAAACAAACACAATAAATGCCATGCATGGTAAACTCTACCTCTCTAAAGAAAAAAAAAAAAAAAAAAAAAAAAAAAGCAGCTAAATTAGATTGCACTGAATTCAGTGATGTCCAGAATGGCACCACATTATTTCAGTATTAAGAGATTTTTTCTTTCTCAAATTGCTTTCAGAGGAGAAAAAAATATATAGTAGAGACCTCCTTAATGTACAAATTCTATCATTTGTGCTGAAGTAAAATAAAATCAGAGATGGGTTAACAAATTAACCAGTCTGACTAGGGGAGAAAAAAGGTGCAAAAGTCATGCAGATAAATTATTATTTTAATGTAGCAGTTCAATTTTTTTATCTAGAAAATAATTTTCAAGTCTTGTCCATTTACCTCATATTATGGTTAAAGTTGTATCTACTCTACACAGACACTTAAAAGATTTTTTTTACATTTTCACATGCTCACATGACTAACAGTATGTTGTGAAATTATTAAGAACAGGGCACAAAAGTTACAGCTCTTGCTTGACCTAAGAAAATCCATTCATTTATTTTGACAGAGGTAGCTTGTTACTTACATGCTCTCAGTACTCTTATTGCTCAGTCCCTGTTCGATTACTCAAAGTTAGCCTGATTCTTCCAAAAGAAAAAAAAAGGAAAAGCTATCAGTGTTGCACACAAGTTAGAAAATGGTGCTTTGATCAAGAAAACCATGTTAAAGCAAGTAGCACTGATTTAATAAGCTCTTTCTGATGTGCAATCTGTTGCACCTGTTGCTTATTCATCAAGGAACTGATTAGTAAAGAAACCCAAACAAAGAGACAGCCCCTTCCAACCACACAAATAAGCCACAAAACCAATTTTGGCATCACAAATTAAAAGCTTTTTAAGTACTTACAGAATATGACCCAAATCTTGTGAACTCTCTTGACTTACTAAATTTCCATTTGTGATTACATCAGATCCCACTGTTTCTCAAGTCTTGATTTATTACTTAGACAAACACAGTTTAAACTTTATCTAGCAATACATTGTAGTTTCCTTTGTCAGAAAACCAGTAGTTCTTTTGTTTATTTCTTCTTCATTTCATCACTGCTACAACATTCAATCCTTTCTGATACTTTTGTCACAGGAGCTTATTAGTATACCCTCTTCTTCCTGAATGATTCTGTGTAAAGCTGCCATCCACACACTTTTTTCATACTTCTCCCTGTGTAACCTACAGATTCTTCATTGACAGTGTTTATTCCTTACACCTTTTACTGATTATGTTCAGCAATCTGGTATTCTATTCAAAGTCATGGCGAGCAGTTTAATCTCAGGTAGGTTGCCAGACTGAGTGTTTTCTATTTCTTTGACTCACAAAACAAAGGAATTTCTTTCCTAAGTATTTGAGTAAATATTGTTTTTATTACCAGGGTGGATCTGTAGCTAGCTGCTAATTCCACTTGCCATTTTTAATAATTTTTTTTTTATTTTTTATTAAATTTTTTTTTTATTATTTTTTTAATTTTTTTTTTTTTAATTAAAAGTTTTAATTTTCATCTTCTTGTCCCGCAGGAGTTAAAACTTGGTTAAAGACTCGCCTTGTTTAGGTCTCACAGCGCTGCTTTCACTTGAGCACTCAGACGTGTTCCTCTGTGACGTCACAGTGACGCCAGCAGCAGCAGCAGCACTCTGCTGCCCCGGGAGCTGCGTGCCCACAGGGAGGGTCACCCCGCTGCCTCTGCACCACAGGCACCGCTTTGGGCACCGCTCCTGCAGTCACAAACCCTGCCCTGCCCCACGCTCACTGCCAGACAGACCCACGCAGTGGGAACTCCCGCCGGTGGAACCGCGCATCCCACAGGCACGGGAACCGCGCTGCCGCCTGACGCAATCCCCCGCCTCTGACGCAATCCCCCGCCTCTGACGCCACCACTGACGTCACTCCCCGGGCGGGGCAGAGCGGCGCCGAAAGCGCCACCTAGCGGCGGGCGGTCCCGGTTCGGCAAGGTTCGGATCCGGGGGCTGCAACGGAGCCGGAGGTCCCAGCCCCTCCCCGTCCCCGCTGCTGGGGACTCACCCGGCGGACGGCAGCGGAGGAGCTGCCCGCCCCGCAGGCCTGTGCCTCGGCAGCGCCTGGCGAACCGGCACTCAGAGTTGTTCCATCTGCTGTGGGAACCAGAGCCTCTCCTAAAAATAGTTTGTCGTGTGACAAATCGAGGGGAGGGGGGCAATGAAAGCTGGTTAAAAAACCACAATAAAACGGTATTAGCTCTAGAAACTGTTTAAAATAAAATTGCCCGGTGATGATTCCCTTGTTAATTGGCTGTCTTAACATGTGCTTCCAAAATGTACCTCTGCTTACCTCGAATGCAAAATTTCTAAAACTTACAGGACACATGCAAAATTTCTATAACTTACAGGACACAAAGCTTTTCGTGCATCAGGCAGAGTATTTCTCAGCACAGAGCTACCCCTAGGCTGGAGGTGCATCATTCCTATTCCCACAGATAAACACAAAGATACAAGGGTATCTTTGCATGGGTATCAAGGGTATCTTTTATATCAATATCAAGGGTATTTTTGCATGGGATACAAGGGTATCTTTGGTATGATGCATGCTAGTACTTGGGCTTCAAATGTTTTCACCTAAAACATGGATTTATAATTTCCT
Organism: Phaethornis superciliosus; assembly: GCA_023637945.1. Classification (NCBI taxonomy): domain Eukaryota; kingdom Metazoa; phylum Chordata; class Aves; order Apodiformes; family Trochilidae; genus Phaethornis; species Phaethornis superciliosus. Next base: position 16,902,627 of record JAJQWJ010000007.1, on the reverse strand, counting down.
CCTCCTCCTACACAAGTGGCCAGTACATGTTTGAGAGGTAGGAATGAAGGTCCTGGCATAAAGGGTATGTGGTAATTCTTGGTTTTAAATCAGCAATAAACTGGAGAAAAGACACCAGCCCCACAGCTGATAGGCCCAGCAGCAGTCCTGCAGGTGCAATTGAGGAGAATAATCAATGTATTTAGAGGAAAGGAACAGGATATCTGTATGTTTTCAAACAAAGGTTGCCAGGTTTTCTAAGTTACTCAAGCTCCTTTGGGAAATAGCAGAAGCGAAAGTTTCTATTTTAAACAGGGGGGAGAAAAAAACCTCAAGCATTTGAGCAGCCTGCAGCAAGGGCTGTTCAGGCAGCACAGAAAATACCAATGGGCCCTGCAGGCTCTGACAGTCACTGTTTTCAAAGGACTCTGGTTCCAGTATCAACATACATATGACAGGCTGGGTTTTAAGCCTTGACTTTCAGCACAGCCTTTACCTTGCTTTCTTCAGAAGTGCTCTGAGTGCTTCAGCTGCTTTTTGTTCTCATGACTTGACAGCGCTCAGCCATCATCCTCATAGACTCTGCTGCTCAATGTGGCATGCAGGGCTCACCAGTAACTCCGAACTTACTAAAATTTCTGCTAGAATGAAAGTTGGGGAAGACTCATTTTCACATCCCTGAATACATGAACACTTCCTTCACGTTGGGTAGGATGGGATGTAAAGAGCCACATATACTCCTATCTTTGTGTGAACACACACATTTTCAGAAGAGATTTGGTTGTGTACCATATAGTGTTCTTACAAGCTTGGAGATGAACAATTTTGCACAGAGGTAAATGCAAAAGGTAGCCAAAGTGTCCCCCTTAGGGAAGGGAATGGTTTTGAAAGGAGAACCACACAGTGGTAAAGCCCTGTGCTGGCTGCACGGAGGGATCAGTGGCTCCTGTTTTGTCAAGAGGAAGAATGAACAACAACAAACACCCCCTCCATCCTCAGCCCCTCTGATTGCCTTTACCTTAGAGGAGCTTAGGCATAGATATCTGATGTATTCTAGCAAAAAAATAAAGAACAAAGGCAGTCCCATATTCAAAATGAGAAAGGTATTTAAGTATCCTAAACCTCAGCATTCTTGAAGAAATAACTTTTTTTTTATTTGAGAATGGTAAAAACAGAGAGGAAAAAATATGAAAATTAGAAGTGCTCTCTTGTAGTGGAGTAGAAAGTTTGGCAATATACAGACAGCATTCATGATAGATTTCTATTTTTCATTTTGAATGTACCTTCTGCAGAAGTCATGCATCTTAAGCCATAAACATGTTGTAAGACTGAAAAAGTGTCTGAAATGGTGTTTTTGTTCAGTAGATAGATTGATTTTGGACACAGGAAATGTTAGTAGGAGTCACGCAATTTATTTTCTGTGTTTTAATCAAAAGTTTTTTTGTGTCAGTCATCCTTTCATTGGGATTATTTCCATATCTGAACCGCTGTTGAAATTTTCAGATAAGAGCCTGATTGCCAGTGCACAAAGTAACTAAAGTGTGCAAGATCATTAATGTTTAAAATGATTGTGTTCTACCTAATTCTGTTGAAATAACATCACTAAGTATCAAAATTTTAATTTGTTTCCATCAGCTATGAAAAAGCAGAATGAACTAGTAGGGTTTTTTTGTTATCGGTCAAAAAATCCACATGGGTTTTTCCATCTATTACAGAAAGAATCCATTATTCAGTCTTTCTCAGAGAGTTTTGATTACTGAAACCAAAAGTTTAACACAACTGAGACATTTTCTTTTCCATTGAGATGCCACCTCTGGGGGCTGTGAGATAGATAGCAAGCAGTTTGTTCCATTTTGGAAAGTGATAGCAGATCTGCTTACCAGGGGTCTGATACATAGGAAGAGGGCACTTAAATTGCTAGGCTGGACTAATGAAGCTTGTATTAAGAAATTTCCTGGGCACAAGAAAGGCAACAGGAGGGAGACATCAGATAAAAATCTTCTGAGACTTATGCATTAAGAATTTCTTAGAGGAATGCTTTCAGGAGTTACAGAAAGCAAGGCTGCTATTGACGAAGTCAAGTACAAAAGAACTGCTTTATCATCCTACAATGTGAAACAATCATTCTGCTCAGATGTGTCTTTAAAAGAGCTGTACATTAGTCAGTGGATGTAATCTATGTGTTCAGAGGCTTTTACTCGCTCACATCAGTAACAGAAATTACTCAAATCACTCTTTATTCCCAGCACTGTTGCAATATCTACAATGTGGAGACAATGAGCCATCCTGTTTACTTTTATGCTTCATCGAAGTTTTTGATTAGTGGTCTGTATTTGTGTGAACACACACAGACCAAGCAGCACAGATGCCCCTAATGCATAACAATCAGCAGGCCACAGAAAATGTTACCTCAGGTGCCCTGCAGAATTTTGGTTGTGATATACTGGAAGGGAGAGTGGAGCTCAGAAACAGTTCTTTTTGTAGACAGATGTTCATGCATTTGAGAAGAAACATTTTTTTCTATGGAAAAGAACTTGATTTGAAAGCAGGATTACAGAGTTCTATTGAATGAGTGAAAAGGATGAACTCTTTTAAAAATGTAAACCACACAGTTTCATTATGTGGAAAATAAAATGTACAGAACTTCCAAGATTATAACAGAAAATAAAACTTGGAATCAAGATCATGTCGTTTTACATATTTGGCCAATTTTCAGAGAACCATAACATAGCAGAAACAACTGTTATGCTTTGGTCATTATACTTGTTGTTAGCCAGATAAAAAAATAATCCTGTAGGCACTTGTTCTATTTTGTTAGTTAAAATAAACAATCCATTATTTGTTTTATAGGGATGTATGGGTCAATATTTAGCCCCCAGATCAATTGGTAAGGACCAATTTGCTATTTTCAATGTGAAATGGAGTCAGATGAGGTGAGAGGGCAGAAGGGAGCAGCCTGTGCATACAAAGCAGGAAGGTCACTGGAAATTGTTGAATTACGATCAAAGGAGTTGGATATTTGTGTGTGTGCTGCGTGCAGCACGTGAGCCTTCCTGCAACTGCAGGGAGCAGTCACAATTGTTTCACAGTGTAATCTGTGGGTTTATTTTAAAGCAAGAGCATTTTCTGAGTTAAATGGAGGAAAGACTATATAGGGGTTACAACTTGAGTCACAGCATGCTCAACTGAGTTCCCTCTTCCTAAAGCTAAGTTAGTAATTTCATTTCTTGAAAACCAGAGATGACTGTGTTTGCTCTGGTACAATGTGAGAGAAGCAGTCCTGCTTGCTGATCATTAGATTCATACCTCTGAGCCCTTGTTCAATGGTACTGCCACTATGATCTGCAAAGGTCTCAGCCTGTGGAGCCAACTCCTTTCCAGCTGACAACCTCCCAGCCTCTGCTCCCTATCATGTCTCTTCTATTGACATAGCCCAGGCACCAGAACTGGTGGGCTTCTAGATTATATCTGAGCCATGGGTGTCTGTGGCCTTTTAAGTTGATGTCTCTGTCCCAGTCAGTCTGTAAAATGGAAGTATCAACAGGCAGTCCAGATGGACATTAAAGTATCCACCATTTGTGTCAAAGTAAATCCACTGCTTAGGTCTTTGCAAGATAGAGTTACAGTGTGTTATAGTGTAGAGTTTTTTACCTCAGGATTTTAAATGACCTTTCTAATTTCTGAGGAGAAGCTGGAAGTGCAGCCTGAATTGGAACCTCCCTTGGACTTCCATAATTTCTGTGGTGAAGCTGGTCCAATGTATCTGAAAAGGTTAGTATCTCAGATGAAAAACAGCATTCCAAAGTCAAAAGAAGGGTTTAATTTATATGACATTATCTGGCAGTTTTCTGCCCAGTGAACAGAGATAGAAGGAACAAAAATCTGTGCTTAATTAGTGACTTTCCATGTCCCCTCCCCATGGCAAGTGCTTCACTTGTCTTGCCAAGAGCCACTGCCCACAGCTCACACAACAGCCACCTACAAGTACAACCTCACTGACCACAGATTTTCAATCATTCTCTGTCCTAAAGTAAATCCATTATTTTTCCTTATCTTTAGGTGTTTAATCTTCACTGTATGAAGGCCCAAAATTCTCTGAGCATTACCACTGTGGTGCTGTGCCATGGAAGGCAGGAGGGAGGGGAACAACCTGTCCCAGCTTCTTCCAGGGGCTCCTGCTAAAGCTGACGTGTTTCTGTCATTGAAGCAACTGTGGTTGTTCTCCATATAACAATCTGCATCACCAATTAAATAAAAGTAAAATTTATTTGGCATAGGACAGGAAAATAAGGAGAACAAAATCACATACAACATAAGTGTTAAACAGAAAAATAATCACAGAACTAGAATATTTTATAAAAAGCTCAAACGTTAAGCATCTGATAAAAACATGTTACTTCCTGCTCAGCAAATGTTTGTTGTTTTTTTTTCTCTTTCCTAGTCCTGTGTGGCTTTAGAGGTCCACTTTCAGAATAATGCATGCATTTCTTTGCGTGCATTAGTTCACACTATGGAACATTTATCACCAACAAACTATTTCAAAACTGGCAACACACTGAAGGGCTTACTTCATTTTTAAGACATGCTTAGCCTGGTTACCTACCTGCTGCACACTCATTTACTGAGAACACTGAGAGCACTGTGTGCCCTGATTCAGCTGAATAATTCTAATGCTCCATTTTGTGCCAGTGGTCCAGGTTTACATTTTAACTGAATGGTCCTGACACTTCCACCCTGGAGGCCAAAAAGATCCCAGTTTTCTCCTAAAGTACATGAGGAACCATGAACTACCTATGTATAATGTGCTAGCAGATATCCTAGGTAAGAGATCCTCCTTATTTCCTGGGGAATTCTACTTGAAAAATTAAAGTTCATGCAATATGTTATACAGAGTCCATGTACCGCTAAAAAAAGGTTGTTCAAACCTGACTGTGAGGCAACGGTGATCACACTGTTGTGCTATGGTATGCACATTTTACATGCACATTTTATATTGTGATTTGTACTCTAGCATTGATAGCAACATTCAGCCAATTGGTTTGTATTTTCTTGAGCACTCTTCTCCTTTCCAGCATCCTGTGGCTGAGGTGAGTCTCAAAGAGACTATAAGTCTCTTGACATTTGGCTTGAAATAAACCCTGTTTGATAATTCAACTCCATTCTTTGCTTCCAAAGCAAAAAGTATCCTTTCTATTTGCAAACTTTTGCATAGAAAATTGTTGTGTTACAATATATGTGAAGCATGATAGCAGCTGAGCTCCCCCACTCTGCTCCAACACAGACCTACAAGGGACATGGAAACAGCTGTTGCTGCAAGAGGAAACTACCATCCAGTTTTTTAAGACACAGTTTAAGGAACCTGTTTAATAGTTCAGTCTTGTAGAAAAAAATAGTTCTTAAGTTTCTTTTAGTGTTGGGAAATGCTGGCTTCTAAACAAGAACTTTGCAACCTTATTTAAGAAGTAGTTGATTTACAGAAATACATGTTTCCTCTGTCACAAGCTATATTTTCTTTAAGTCTGAACATTAACCACTGTGATCTCTTCTCCCAATGGCTGATTCAGAAAGTCATAACAGATAAAACATGTGCTTTTCTTGCAAAAATACTGAGCAGAAATTACTTTCACATGGTACAAAAGTCATTCCCATTTTATTTACTGACTTGAATTAAACAAAAATGAACATTCATAGCTGTTGTCACACAATGTGAGTCTTAGTGATGACATAAAAAGATAATTTGAGATGTGAAGGTTTATAACACAATGCTATTAAAACAAACCCACTAAATCTAATATGCAAGCAGTGAATCTCATTTAGTCCTCTAATAACCTATGCAACCACGCTGAAGTCAACTGGGCTGTATGGCCAGCAGTGTGAGACACTGGTTTTGGGAAAGGGTTAAATTTCCAGAACAATATCAACAACTGATTGTGAGGTTAACCAGAGCCACCCACATCTCACCTGAAGACTGATCCAATAGTCCCCATGCACTGAGCTCAACCTGTAGTTAGGAGACCAAGCACATTGTAACAGCAGGTCATGGCTCAAACACTGCAGAATGCTACAGTGGGCACTATTTACACCAGGACTTGGAAGAACAACATCTATTAGTTTTTCTAGTGAGACACAGAAAAGTGGACTGAAAAAAGTCATAAGGCAACACTGATTCAAAATGTTTTGCATTCTTCTTTTTAACATTTCATGGTGAAATAAATACTTAATACTGATCATACTGGCAATTAGCTACTGATGTATGAAGCAAAAAATTGAATGATAAAACTGCACTGTTCTGGAATATATCTAGGGAGTTTTATAGGAAAAGATATAAATAGTATAGTTGTTAGGTGAAAAAAATACCTCATTCCGCATTCTTAAGCTATTTTACATCTATGTCGAACATCCATTCTGAAGAGGTTTCTCTTTTTAGTACAAAGAAGTGCTAAATCGAAGCAGTTTAGGTTTCTTGTCTTCTTAACTTAAGGCCTTTTACACAGCACATTTCAAAGTGAGACTGAAGCTGGTTTGCCAAGTCTTTGGTAGTGGTCCAGAATCTGTGGTCAGAACTTTGCTCAAAAGTTCAAATGTAATAATATTTTGAATGATGCGGAGAGTTAGCAGAACAATGTGAAGCATTTTAATTTACTTTCTCAAAGTAAAACAGTCATGCCAGAAGTAAGTTACAAAAAAGGTATAGTTTCTGAAGGTGGTTTTTTTGTTTTGTTTTTTGGCTGCACAGCTATTTGGATATTAATAAGAATTTGGCAGGTCAAGGTATTGGAAATATTGTATTCTTAAGTTAAAAATGTTGTTCTTTAGAAAGGTTTAAGTGCTTCAGTTTAATAACCTGAATACAATAATTTATCCTTTAAGTTATTATCCTAAAAATCTTATTTGGACTTTTATTCACATGATAATATCTCAAAGAGAGAGGCACTTTGTATAGTGCATATGTTTAAGTGACATCCATAAAATACATATAAAAATTCGATATTGTGCTAGGTTTGATCCCAAGGTGCACCTGTCACATGGAGGTCCCACTAATATCTGTTTAAGAAACTCTTACAGCCACGACCCTGCAATTAGATGTAGATACATCCCTGCGCCTGCGCATTTAATTGCAGGTTCATGACCATAACTAGTAACTTAAAATAGGTTATTAGATATAAAAATGTAAAAAACAGGTACAAAATCAAATGCTATCACAGCTACCAAAATTTTGTAAACAAACACTGAAAAGGCCAAATTAAATGTGATCTGGCCAAATCTAGCTCTGTCTTATCCCCTTCACAGTGGCTGCCTGGGCTGTCGGGCAGAAAGGGATTTGCCCTTCCACACCCACTGACAGCACAAAAAGCCCCATGAACAGACACTTCAGGGGGGTCCAGACTCTCCGGCTAAAATCCCTCAATATTAAAGGACTGACCTCACTGTAGCCGCAGAGTGTACTCAGGATCGTGTCTCCCATACTAGAGAAACATTTTCCTAACGTACGTGACTTTTTTTTTTTCTTTCCAAGCAATGCTGTTGATACAAGCTTGGTAGGGATCCCAAAGGTTGCTTTAAAGGAACAGAAACCATTGAGATAGATGAGAAATCTTTGAGCTAACCTTCAAAAGTTCAGTCAACAAGGGGCTATCCTTAAGCAATATTTCATATCCAAAATAATCTTCCTCCAATTTCCAACAGCATTTTCCATGCAATTAGATAAATTTGTAAAAAGCACTCATACAATAAACTTTCCTCACACACCAAATTAAAAAGCCATTAAACATATTAACCAATTGTCACAACATTAGAATACTTTACTCTCTCCTCTATTAATGTAAGCCTTGTAGCTCTCTGCAGAGACTCCTTTCAGCAAAGTTTGAAAGGGTAAACTTCATGGTAAACTCAGAAGGCGAAAACTTCCCATTTCTCTTGAAACAGTGCAGACACAAATTTTGGAGATGATGCTCCCACTTTAACACACAAACCTCAGACCTCCTTCACCACAACAAGGGCTTTCACTTACACACATTTTTTGACCTCAGCTACTCCCCTGCAATGCAAGTCAAATTCACTCTGAGACTTGGGACCTAACCCTCAGAAAGCTTTTTAAGACAAAACCCATCATTTTATTGTACCAAAAAAACAACTGGAAAGCAGTCTGGAGGGCACTGGTGTTAGTGATGCTTTACAAGAAGAGCCTGCAACAACAGTAACTGCTGCATTTGCACCAAGACTACTTTCTGAGAAGTCTTGGCACACAGTCTCAGGTGGAGGGGCATTGCAATAATCCAGAACACTGATGACTGGGTTGGTCTGCATCAGAGTAGGGAAGAATTAGGTACTACATGCATAATGCTATTAAAAAAAAAAAAAAAAAAAAAAAAAAGAGGGTTAAAAAGAAAAGATATTTTTATGCTGAATTCTTCACTTGTGCTTTTCTTCGTAAGATTCTCCACAGTTAAAAACAAGGCCAGACACACTCCATCCTTGGGACAAGATATTCTATCTATTGTTTAAAATAAGATCTGCTTCGCTAAGCTGAAGTGAAAAGGCTTAGAATGAACTCTTCATCACCATGTGGTAGGTCTATGGCTTGCAGGAACAGATGGGCCAAATTAGGCATGCAAAGAAGGATCCAGGGGACTCTCAGTTTTCCCCAGCAACTATTTTTTAAACAGAACGTAGATCGTACTTAATCGTTCAAATAATACAGCCACTGTACCCAAAGTGAACGAAACAGCTTTGTTAAGAGTTCTTGTAAAATTCAAAGCCAGACCTCCTGTGGAGCTCTCAAGGGAACAGGGATGGACACAGTACCCATGATGCATATTTGTTGTATATGGTCCACAAAATGCCTTTCATGACAGCCTGCAGTAGAAGCAAATGAAATTTATAGCTTTGAGCAACTATAGTTCATAAACTGCATCTATTACTTCTGTAACAGAGACTAAAGTTTGTTCCAAGCCAAAAGTGGAAATAAAGCAAAGCAGACAACTTTCCAATGATGTGGACAAGAGAGCTGACTTGAAGGAAACTTGAAAACAGATGTCGCCCAAAGATGGGCCAGAACCCATTTCACCTTGGTACAGGTGGAAGGGGGGGAGCACCTCTTTCTTTTCGGCCAGAACCACCTAAAAAGAGAAAGAAAGGTTTTTTTGTTACTGTTCCTGGCTTCTTTCTAAAATGGGAGTTTACATCCAAGCAATTCCCAAAGTGTGAAGATCTAGAAGATCTACTAATTTTCTTGCCTAGCCACTACAATCTCTGTAGTGTTTCTGGTTAGTTTATTAAATGTCAGAACTTCCAACATGGTAGAAGAAAGTTTTAAACTACCACTATCCCCAAATGTCTGGAAAGCATATGTATTTTACTCCTTTGTCCCCTTCTCAAAACAGATTGATGGCTCTTATTAGCCTGACTATTCTATGTGCATACACACCTTCTCAGTGTTACTTTCAACATGTGCAAATACCAATGACAGTGGCAAGCTCTAAATTCAGCAACATTTAAAAGCCCCTCTCTTTAAGAAGATTTTCATTTCAAACTCATGAAAGGAAGCATAAATGCATGTATTACTTTGCCTTTCTTTGTGGAGTATGGGAATGAGATGCAAACTTACAGGGTAAAGTGAAAGGGCAGAGGCTAAAAGGATTTTCTGCTCTAAACCAAAACCTCATAATTTGGAAACAGGAGAGAAACATCTGAGTGTACAGATGAGTACATGATAATTATGAGCCACTGATGTCATCAGTTATGAAAGAAGTAAATTGATCCTTGGGTGTATCAGGCAAAATACAACTAATTATGCTGCTCTCGAAGATGTGGTTGAGACCTGAACTATAAGAGCATGTAATACTGATTGGAAAAGACAAAATCAAACTGAAATGTATACGGAAGCAACCCTGATGATCACAGAGCACAGCTTGGAAGCAGAGTGTAATACATCCTGATTTAATCAGTCCAGCAAAACAAAGCTGAGAGGAGGATATGACTGTTGTCTTAAAAAAATTTAGGGGTTTAATGCACCAAGTAGGATAACTAAACTCAAGCATGAGGAAGGCACAAGAATAAATGAGTTGTGCATGAATTTAGATGGGAAATGAGAAGGCAGACCTCAGGGATTTTGCAATTCTGGCTGCCTGGAGCAGAAGGAGGATGACTATAATGGTAGAGATCATCTCTTACAATACATGTTCTAACTTCAAAACCAAACAATTCCCCCCATAAAATGCAAGCTTAGGGGGACTTATACACATGAATGTGAATTTAGTTTTTTCTGCATAATGGAGAAGGGTGACCAGGCTGTTAGTCTGAAAGGTTTTGAAGCCTCAGCATTCAGTATCTTCCCCATCCACACTGTTTTTAGGATGATAAGATGAAATTCTAACAGCAGAACTAACACATACTTACCTCTACTTTCATTTCTTGCTAGTTTACTGGGATAACTTCTGTTCATGGGTACATATGGCTCTGGAGGTGGCAAATCAGATATAGGATGAAAAGAAAATCTGCTTTCCCACTCATCTAAAAAAAAAAAAATCCGTGCAATTTATTTGTTACTTTTGTTACACAGCTTTAGGAAAGTCAACTGACATTAACATAATGTTTAACATATTGTATATTATAAGATGCTTACATTGCTGAATATTAAACCAGCATCTCACAAGGAAATCAGGAAAGAAGAATTCTTTTAGTCTGAGAATAAAAATTCATACTAACTTAGCCAATTTAACACAAAGTCACAGATCATGAAAACAGACACAATTTTCTGATATTGGTACTTTTGATATCCAGAGATCAAAAGCATCACTAAAAGCACAATGACTTGTAAGCAGTGCTTTTTCTTTCTTAATTTTTAAATGGGAAAAATAAAATTTGTGGCTTTTATGATAAAATCCATTATGACAGAGAAACTTGTATGTAACTAGTGTCAAAAAAGGGAAAACACATCAGGTGAATCTTTACAGCCCCTACTGCTGTACTAATGAGTGTTCAGAATTCTAAAGAACAAAGCAAGCTGATCAATTTCTTTGCTGAAATGATGGGAAAATCCTGCTTATGTAGCCCTGTTCTGCACATGATTTTGGAGGCCCAGGGAAGCAAATGTGACCTATCTTTAACTTTGTAATTTCTCCACGTCATCGCTACAGGACTTTGCAACCGTAACTTTCTTGTGATACTGCTATATTTTATTGCATAATGTAATGAACAGGTGAGTAAATTTTGCCTGGCACTAGTGCATGTGATTATTTGCTGGGATCCAGTTTTTCTATGTTTACTCCAAATAGTTGCAATGAGAAACCACTGTGCAAAGAAGCTGTGGATTCTGAACTCTGCAAATGACTTGTAGCAGAAGAAAATGTGTTTGTGATTCACCTGCCTTATCCAATTTGTGAAGATGCTTCAAAAGGGTTATTAGTTTTTATTTTTTATTTGCTTTTTCTAACCTTATAAATGTTAGAAAAACCATTTTCAGCCTACCATAGTTAGTGGAAAGATTTATCTGGCCTTTACAAATAGAAAGCCATTACAAAGAAGAGTGATGAATCCTTAGAACACAGAAATCTTGGACCTCATCTTTTCAATAAACACCAGACAAAGAGATACACTTGACATTTTCAGCAGTATTCTGACAACCTCTTCCCTCATCTGTTTTTAAGCTTCTGAGTCACCATCCAACTTGTTCTGACTTCACTACTTCTTAGTGTAGCTAAGGTTTGAACTCATACTAGAGTCAAAACCATCCCCTTATAACTTATTTCTGAATTGTAGTAAAGCAAACCACAATTAAGATGTTATTTTATTCAGGCTACTTTTCAAAGGGTTATTTTGGAGACTGCACTGACAACTTTGCAGTTCTGTTCTATGTATGGCGTTTTTATTCTCTTTTTACTTGGCAGGGTTAACTGAGACCCACATGGCACCTTTGCTGATCAGAAACCAAAGGTCTGCACTAGAAACAAAGCCTCTATCCCAAAACCTTTTTGCAGAATTAAGGCCAAAAGCCACTACATGGTCTCTGTCAAAGGCAAACAACTGTGTGGATGGCTTACCATCAGCTGGATCCTGGAAGCCGTTTCTGAGAGCTGACAAAGGTGGTGGTGGTGGCGGTGGAGCTGCTGAGCCCGGACGGTCGGGGGGAAGTGGTGGTCGTGGGCCACTTCTCTGATTGTCCATCCCTGGCCGGGAGGGCAGCTGGGGAGTAGCAGGCAAAGCCCTTGAAGTGCTTCCATTTCTGCTTAAGGGAGGAGGTGGTGGAAGGGGGCCTGGAGCAAGACAAGAGGCAAGCACAAAAACGCTATTTGCATCTGGGGTTATTCTGATGGTGATAAGCCACTGCCTGTGTCCCATGTCCTCCTGCTAATGAACCACAATAAGTGGGTTTGGGACTCTGGGCCCAAAGAGGAATCACTCTCAGCGCCCACTTCCCTGCTCTCCAGAGATCTCTAGGGAGTTGGTGCCAATTTGAAGAGTAGAGATAAATAAAGCAGGATATCTCTAGGCATAAACACAACTCACTGCCCATATTCTCATATTCCTCAGCTACAAAAACCTCTGTAGAGGTGTTGATCCTTGAAGCCACTTTTAAACTACTCTAAATTACACTGAACACAACAAGCAGAAATTACAACTGGAACTCAGGGTAGAACGGAGGTTCAGTATATATAAATATATTTGTAAATACATGTGCTGCATAGCAGTTTTTTCAGTAGCTGGAGCAGATCCATCTCCTGCTCAACTGGAAACAGACCTCACACGTAGACTGGCAGCTCCAGTGTGTCTGTACCTGAGTAACTGGCATAGTGATACAAAAGGTCAAATATGTAACATGGGACTGAGGCTGTCCTGAGGGCAAGGGAAGGGCCCTTCTCCCAGAGGAGACAGTAAATAAAGGCAAGAAAGCTGCTGCTGCCAGGGAGAGAGGTACCCATGGTTAGGACACAAGGAGACAGAACAGAGGGTGTGGAGAGCTATGTGTGTTCAAAGGTCTCGCTGCCTCTGCTTGGAACAGTTGGGCAACTGAAAATTATGTTCATTTTTATGAAATGCTTCCTTGGCCTGATGAAATCTAGCTACAGACATACATTTTGAAAAAGACTGAAGCAGATATTGAGTCTCCAGAAACAAGCATTGAAATATGCTTCAAGAAATATGCTGTACTTTGGGGATTTTTTTTTCTTTTTTTTCCCCTCCTCTTTTTTTCCCTGTTTTTTTTTTCACAAATTACTCAAGTTTGCCTTTGGGGAATGGATTCTAAGAATCATCTAGCAACTTTCAGAATAGTTTTGCTCTAATCCTGTGTAAACCACATCACCTATGTTAAACTGCTGCAGAGTAAGAGTATTTATATTCATTGTTACACCTCTGCTTGTTAAGCCTGCAGAAAGGCAGTGCAGATTTGCTATAACAATCTGAAAAGAGACAACCAGGAAAACACTGGTGGAAGCAGAGGCCATCATGGAAGAAGTTCTTGGAAGTGTCTAAGTAACTGCTGGTGCTCCCTGCAACTTTGATTCAATGCTCTCAGTGAAATGTTACAGGATTCCTCAGATTTATTTAATACAGGCTGTGCTGGCATTGTGCCATCCTTTGTGCTGGCAGTCAGCTCCACAAAGCACAATTTCAGGGCAACTACTTTCTGCAGCTGTACAGTAGCTACAGGTACAGCAGATCCAGCCTGGTTCCAGAAGCTGGAAAGCAACTTGGGTGGCTGTCACCTGTGGGACCTCCCATGACATTCATCTCTATTGTCCAGCACTCTGCAGGTTTGAGGTGATTCCAGATTTTTATTCCAAAAGATTAAATGAAAAGCAGCTCCATGGAGCTTTCCTTGTGTTGCCTTCTTCGGGCTGCTGCTTCCTTCCCGATGTTACAAGGTCTGGATATTTGTGTCTAAATTCTCTCACCTCCAGACAATGAAGAACAACAATGTATTGAGAGAACTATGTTACAATGTGCAACTTCTAAAAGCTGTGAACAATCGCTGTCACGGAGGACAAATTATGTTGTGACATAACTCAAAGGAGACAATTCTATTTCTAGTCTCCTATGAAATCTGCAGAGGGCAAGTTACAACAGTTACACTGTAACAACAAATATTTAAAAATTCTTGCCTAGGTTTTCTATTATAATAATTTGTATTTGACTGTAAGCGTTCGTGTCTCCCAACATGTAGAAGGTCAGGTTCTGCAAACCTCCATTCACATGGACACCACCATGAGCTCACGCTGGCTGAATCGGGAAGGCAAAAGCTGTCACCTATCAGAAGCCAGGTAAAAAAGCTTCTTTGCACCAGAGAACATAATGGGGATACCTGTGGGGTTTTTCCACCAAAGCAGACATGTACTGAACAAGCCATGTTTTAGGAATGCATCGACGAACTTAACCTTGGCATTACAATAACACCGAGCTAGCTTTCTAGCAAAACAAGAGTAACGGCAAGACAAAACATTTTTAAACCAGGACAGCCCTCGGCATGGGCACGGACAATGACTTTTAACCAATTAGCTTATAAGTTAGAAGCAAGTTTGGAGAGTGTTAACCAATCACTTAATGCCATGCATGTAACACAGATAAGAGAAAAAGTATATATTCTGCATTAGTGAACTCAATAAGTGAGATTTTGCTGGTTGATCATATTGGTCTGTGTTTGGCAATTTCTCCAAGCCCTCTTGCAACAGATACCCTCTGTTTGCAACTCCTTTTAATCGCTGCAATTATAACAAAAGCTCTGCACAAGTACACGCGAGCAGGCTGGTGATGCACTGTGACTTCCCAAAGGCCACTGTGATGCCCACAACCCCTCATGTTCAGCTGCAGAACCCCGGGTGCCCAGCAGCACGGACTGCGGCCCTTGAAGAGCAGGAGCTTGTATGGGCAACCAGGCTGGTGAAGGGACTCCAGCACAGACCCTATGAGGAGAGGCTGAGGGAGCTGGGGGTGTTCAGCCTGGAGAAGAGGAGGCTCAGGGGAGACCTCATCGCTCTCTACAACTCCCTGAAAGGAGGCTGGAGCCAGGGGGGGATTGGTCTCTTTTCCCAGGCAGCTGTCAGTAGGACAAGAGAGAATGGTCTCAAGTTGTGCCAGGGGAAGTTTAGGTTGGATATTAGAAAGAATTTCTTTATGGAGAGTGTGATCAGACTTGGAATGGGCTGCCCAGGGAAGTAGTGGATTCTCCATCCCTGGAGATATTTAAAAAGAGACTGGATGTGGCACTCAGTGCCATGGGCTGGGAACCGCAGCGGTAGTGGATCAAGGGTTGGACTTGATGATCTCTGAGGTCCCTTCCAACCCAGCCGATTCTATGATTCTATGTCCGCAGGCGAGGCGCTGCCCCACGCCGCACCGCGCTGCTCCGCACCCTCCCAGAGGTCGTGCCCACCGCGGCTCTGCGCGCTGCTCCCGCAGGGCCGCAGCGAGAGAAGCACCTGCAGGGCGGTATCGGGGCAGGGCTGAAGATACTGGGTTACGCTCCAAGGGGCAGGGCCAAAGCCACCGTCGGGCACACAGAGAATTCCCCCTTTCCGTGAAGAACCGTCCCCCCATCCCATCGCCGCCCCAGCCCCCGGCTCCTCCCCACCCCCCAGCGCCGCCCCGGCTCCCTACCTGAGCGGCTGGGGGGGTCTCTGACGGGAGGCGGGGGCCTCTCGCTGGGCGGGGGGGGCAGGGGTCCGGAGCGGCCCCCCCCGCTGCCGGCCGCCGTCGGGGACCCCAGCGAGATGTTCCTCTGGGGCAGCCGCGGCATCTCGTCGCTGCCGCCGGGGACGGGCGGGACGGGGGGCGGCCCCGGCCTGCTTGGGGGTGGCGGGGGCGCCGGAGCGCCCAGGGCGGGCCGAGGGGCGGAGGGCACGGGCGGCTTGCTGTTCTGCACCGGGGGCAGAGACGCCTCCCGGGCGGCGGGAGGCCGGTGACCGGCCGGGGGCGGCGGGGGCGGCGGCTTGTCCTCTGCCGGCCGGCCCGGGGTGGGAGGCAGGGGCGGGCGGCCGGAGAAGGCGGGAGGCAAGCTGGGGCCGGGCTGCCGGAGGGGCCCGGCGCTCCGGTTGCCCGGGAACGGCGGGGGCGACGGCCCCAGGCTGAGCTGCCGGCTCAGGCCCGGCACCGAGGGCGAGCCCCTGTTGTGGAGGCTGGAGGCGACGGGCCGAGGGGTGCTGGGCACGGGGGGCGGCACGGCCTCGGGTCTGGAGCCGACGTCGGGTCTCGGAGGCGGCATGCGGCTTCTCTGCGGCTCCGGAGCGGCGGTCCGCGGGCCCGAGGGCGGCCCCGGGAAACGCGGCGGGCCGGTCGGCGGAGAAAAGGGTTTGGGGGCTGCGGAGCGGCCTCCGGGCGGCAGGGCGGGCGGGCGAGGGGCCCCGGCATCTGCGGACACAGGAGGGAGAAGGCATCAGCATCCATCACTCCAGGGCTTCGCCCGGCTGTTTCCTCACGGCAAAGGCCCGGGGGTCAGCCCAGCACGGAGCCCAGCTCGGCACCCTGCAGCAGGTGGCAGCGGTTCTGACCCCTCTGGGGAACCGCTCCGGAGTTAGCGGGTGACCTCCCGGTAAGGCTCATGACAGCGGCTGGGGACACGGCAGTGGCTACAAGGCAACACAACTGATGCAGCCCTCGCATAACAAGGAACAGCTCAGGGACGGGGAAGAAGAAATGGAGAACAAATATTTGAGACCTTCGACTTGACAGCAAAGAAATTTTAGCTTTTAAACGATATCTATCAACAGCAGTCCTGTAGAAAGCTAATTTCAGCCTTTTCTAGTAGCTGTTTTCTAAGGATGTGTTTGTGCCCATTGGAAACAAGGCAGCCAGCTGTGCAGTTGAAGAAGCACCATGCTGTGATGCCAGGAACTTGTATTAATACAAGTTTCCAAAATAGACTGTGACACAACAGAAAACACCAGCTCTGAGAAACTGTTTTATACACATATGCTGAAAATGTATGTTTGTCTATAAAATAAGTAAGTTTTGTAACTCACTACAACCCCTGTTGCTCAGTCCTCCTTCTACAAATGTAAAATCTTACATCCTTAGCCTTACTGAACTCAGCAGCCCAAGATATCCTTTTTTTTCTCAAAGGGCATGAGGCTTTGGGGAGCATCTGTTTTGCCAGCCAAAATAACACAGCACATGCCCCAAAGAAGCCTCCAACAGCAGCATGCACACCAGCCAGCTGGGATGCCTTGCACACTCCCTCACTGGTAAATCATGCTGTTGTGGAGCTGACACAGATGTACTTTCCATTTGGAAAGTTGATCCTTTTTCCTTAGTGCGCAAGGGAGAATTAATCTGGAATCCTTATGCTCTCCTCTGCTTCTACACACCCACAGATAAGGCTGACCTGACCATATTGTGCAGAGGTACCAATTTCACATTGTTGATATCTTCAGTTTTCACCAATAACTAGGAGGACGGGTGTAAAGACAAGTCTCACTTCTCCCTCATAAAAACTAGTATTAAGAATAATACAAGACTCGAGCTGAAAATCACATTTCCTAAGAGCCTGAGATATTCAAAGATTTGCCCAGTCCCAGTGGGTAATTTATTGCCATGCTATGAAGGTTTTAAGCAATGTCATTTACTTTACACACTGAAACTGCAAGGTCTGTCTTACCAGCATCTCGACTCGCAGCAGATCTGAGCTTTGGCATTCCTGCTTGAAAAAGGCCCCCAAGGCCAGGTGGTCCCCCACCACCAAAGCTGCCACCACCACCACCACCAAAACTCCCACCACTGCTGCCACCACCACCTCCTCCAAAGCCACCTCCACCACCTCCACCAGCTCCTTTGGGTTCTGTTGGGAAAAACATCACCTACATTAGGCAGAGTAGTGAGACTGATCCTGCCATGTCATCTCTTTCATAAGAGCAACACTTGTAACTGGGGAAAAATGGATGAGCTTTCAAAACACAATAGTCCTTTTTCAAGTTAGATCATCACAGGTACCATCACTACCAATATTGCATCATGAAAGGGGTGGTGCAATGAACATATCCATCGTGTTTTATTAAGCCATCACTTTCCTATAGTCTGCTTTGGATTTGAAAGCAGAGAGACAGTTCTTATGGAGAATTTGCAATCAAGTATGAGTGTAACCTTTAAGAGTACCGAGTTGTCCTTGTTACCATCTTGCAGCTGCTTCCCATTTCTTCATACCTTTGCTTTCTTATCCTTTCCCTTCATTTCTCCATAAGAAAACCAAGAGACAGGACAATCTCATGGCAAACAGGAAAAGAGGGAAGGAAGAAAACAGAAGTGTCCTTCCTGTTGAAGCTGCCTCTATTGTCACTTCTGGGAACTCACAGACCTCTGTCACTATTGATGTTGCTGCAATATATCTACTTATTAAGTCTAGTGGGGAAAGATACTTAATTTCTGCTTACTTTTATATGGTTCTAGAAATGCAGTGACAGTGACTGCTAATTTTTCTACTAGGCGGGAATTATTTCATCGGCTCCCTTCCTTCCTCTCCTATTTCTCTCTAATGTCAACATTTATTTGTGTCAACAATGCTATAACAGAGATGTTAAAAGTAAAAGGAAAGTGTTTCCCACCACAAATACAGGGAAAAGCCCGATTCAGAGCATTACTGCAAAATGAGCAGGCCCACAGACTGGGCTATCTGTGGAGACAAGCTCTCAGGTGACAACCTACATGGCTGAGGATCAATTGTTTAATTTCTTGGCATCTGTATTTCCACAACTTTTGGTGGGCGAAAATTTCACTGAGTTTAAAGTACTTAAAACCTGTGGTAGAAAAGCACTTCTAATAATCTCACCCAGAAAAAAGGAGGAAGAATGTGTACACAGGTGAATGTTTCACATCAACCTACCCTTCTTAAGAATGTCAGCTCAGTTCAGCTCTGACTCACACGGGGTGTGAATCTCTGGCAAAATGCTGCTACTGTGCTTTAGTCTTTCATCATGATTTGTTAATTCATGTAAACATGATAGTAGGTGGCATAATTTTAATCTTACTGTTTACCCATCCATTAAACCCCTTAATAGTTTCTTCCAGTTCATAGTTCATTACAATAGATAGAATCTGTAACTTTGCATTCAGAGATAATACTCAAGTGTTTAAAAACTAAATACCTGTCTCACTACAGGTCTGTGTCTGTTTGTTGTTGTTGTTTTGTTTTTAATAATTATTCTTTGGTCACACTCCTTTGGGCATTTCCTTCTTTCCTGCCACAGTTAAGCCTTTAGTCGCATGGCTGGACCTGGACTGAGTTCTACCACATTTGCTAGAAGTCTGTGGAAGTGCCTGTCTCCCTAGGCAATAAATGCCATTCCTCCAATGCACCAGGCATTGTTCCTTGCTCTTCTCCCATTTCTGTTCTGCCTTTCCAACACTTTTGCCACACGGGCTGTTCCTGTTGACATGCACAGTGAGACACCACAACCACACAGCAGGATGGAGACCTTGTCTCCACTCAGGTAAGTGGAGCTGCTGCTTGTGCCAGAGCATCACCTGGGTAGGCTGGGCAACAAGGCTCTGCCAAAACTGTCACAGCCCTCAGTCATTCCAGGAGTAGCAAAAGGGCTGCAGCAGTGACACCCAGGTGGGGCTGTGGCTTCTGGCTCTGGTTTTGCTTTAAGTGGTACTGAAACCATTAACAAGGCAACAGTGTCATGCCAGGGGTGCCTTCAGTTTGCTGGTGTTTATGCAAAAGTCTGAAATTCCACTTTATTCACTGTGCTCTCCTCACTTCTGTCTCTTTGACTCAGCAGAGCTCCTAGTAGGGTTTGCATAGTTTTCTCATTTGAGGAAATGAGAAAGCTTTAGGGGTGTAAGAAAACAAATGATCACTCACTGCTCATAAGCAGTACCAGATTTCTCAGCTGACTTGATTAATGATTAAGAGACTTTATATATGCCAGCTTTTGGCATTTTATTTTCCCTACTCCTCTCATGCCAGTTCATCTGATGATATTTAAAATAATTTTCTGCATTCAGACATGTAGAACCATTAATGTGTACAGGAACTCTAGAATGCAGATTCATACTTACTATCTAGAATGGGAGCACTTCTGTCATTAGTAACAGTCTTCTTTAGCTTTTTTCCTTTGGTAATATCAGATAATAAAGCATTTCGCCCTGCTTGTTCTGATCGGCTTAGGGATGGCTTTTCAGTATTTGCCTGAAAAATAAAATTAAAAATGAGGAGGCAAAATAAATCCCAACATCTAGCTACAAAGTTCTGCTCAAATACAGTGGTTACTCGAGACTCCAGTTTGTTTTAATGGCAGTAGAGTGGGTAGCATGCTGCATCTGGTTCTGCGAATGATGTTACAGGTAGCTTCCCTTGTTACTGACTTGAGGCTTCAAACACTGCTGCTGTTTTAACCCACACTATTCAATGGAAACAGAACACTCTTATGAAAATTCATATTCTTTGAATTAAAGATTTAGAGTCTGATTTTTTTAAAGCCAAGGCACATTGATAGCAAATTGCTATTTTGGAGACTGAACAGGAACTGACTACAATCATAATTTGATTACACAAAAAGGTGGACATTCTTGAAATTTGCAGTGAAAACTCCTAGTACACATATTATGGATAAATCAGAAGAAAGATGGAGTTTTATTTACTATTTTAGTTCTTCTAGAAATATTTTAAAATGTCAACCACCACTTTAATAATATAGATCTTTTGAAATAGACTCAAAGATCCTATAGATGCATGAGGTTTGTCTCAATGGCTCTCTCTTTTCAGTTACATTTTGGTGACACAGTTTCTTAAGAACAACAAAAAAAATCAGTACAGTTATAATTGATAGAGATGCACGTAAACATGGTTACTTCTTCTAGGAAATGGGGGTTCCTGAAAAGCTTTCTGACTTTTTGGATCAGTGTTACTGCAGTTCCCTGAAAGGTGGTGAGAGTGACCAAGCACAGAATCCCTATCTTGCTGATGGTGCAAAAAGAGGGAAAGATTCTTTAGCAACACAGCCCAACATGTTTAACCAGCCTGGGTTTTGCAGTGAAAATATCTGAGTACTTTACAGCAGCATTTCAGGAAGCCTTTTCTTTCTTGTCAGTGAGGTGACTGACTGTTGGAGGTCAAACAAGCTCTATTCCAGCTTAGGCTGACTTCAGTCAGGTCTGATGCATTCTTACCCACTGCACTGGAAGGGAGTGGCAGTGATGGTCTCTCTTGTATGATCAAACATCAGCCATAAATAAAATGTCAGAGAGCTTTCCACAAATATCATGCATAGCCTCATCTGCATCTCAGTACCTCTGGATGTCCTTTTCAATATGACAAGAAGCAAGAGAGGACAGTGTATGTTGTACATTTATTTCCTGTAAAACTTACCAAGGCAAGAGTTGGGGGTGGAGGGGGAGCTGGAGGAGGAGGCACAGGCATGGTGGAAGTCTGAGCTCTGTCTGATTTTCCTAAGAAAACTGCACAAGAAAACACAGAAACAAAAAAGGCCCAGAGATTAATAAATCTGTTGCCTTTGGGAGTACATTCTACCCAGCTGAAAACATCCTTGCAACTAACAGATACATCTGATACATTTTCTAAACCTAAATAACCTGTAAAAAGCACTGTTTTTCATTTGTATGGAAGTCAGCTGCACCCTTTAATGGGGGGCTCCCCAACTTTGTGCTAGGTACAGTACCCTCTATAGTCAATCTGAGTGTTAGGAGAATGTTCTGAATGGAACAATCACAGTGAATGTTTGAGGTGAGTCATCACCTACAAAGTCTGTAATGGCTCTGAGATGATCCAGGGTATGCATGTGAGGAAAAAAATAAATGGTTAGAAGTAGAGATTTATTTTGTCAGGTGCTCATGCTTCAAAAAAATAAAATTACTGCAGGAACACCCCCCTGAATTACTCAGTTACTTTCCTCAGAAGAAAACTGTTGTGGAATAAGACAACATGTTTTGTCTAAAATCTTTAGGGAGGAAAGCGCACAGAAAGGAGTTCAGCCCAGCACCTCTGTGTCATTCAGGCTGACTATCTAGAAAAAACCCATGGAATTCAAAGTGGCAGTGCCTCACACCACTTCCATTTCTTCTGCTGTAGTGCAGAAGCTCTTTCTCTTTCTGGTTGCTGTGAAAGAGCAAGAGGAGCAGAAGGGAAGCTGGCGGATGGACAGACTGACTGACAAAGAGGAACTTGTGTGAAACCAAGCCTATGCAGTGCTGTGCAAACACAGGTATCTGCAAAGTCTTGCTAACAGACTGCTGTGCTCTCCTCAGTCCTCCAGTGTGTTACAGCACATCCTACAGTGCCTCCACAGAAGCACCAGTTTCACATCCAGAGCATCTGCTTGACTTCAGTTACATTCCTGTCTTCTGTATTTCTAGCTCTTGGTTGTTACATCAAACTCTTCAAAAAGCTCTATTCTTTCCTGATCTGCTTATCCTAAATGCAATATTTGAAATCTGCAGCCTATTAAGGGCCCCAAGACTAATGCTGCTTTGTTCTTCAGCTTCCTGTTTAAAAATATAGTCAACAGGAAAATTATTTCTTGCAGCAGACCGCAACCATCCTGTTTCTTAACACAATCCTTTCACAGCTGTAGTTGTCTCTAGCACAACTCTGCCATTAAGCTATTACACCAAGCTTTTAACTCCGTCATTGATTAAAAAGAGAGAAAATTTGCTCGCTGCACTGTTTTGGTAAGCATCTAAAGCAGCCTGTGCCTTGAGTCACCTTGGCAATCCTTGTGTCATGGGAAAGTTTCTGGAGCAGGTAGAATAAAGTTCAGTTTCATACCACACATTTAAGCAAATTTCATGAGGCAGCTCAGGTCTGAATGCAGCTGGCTCTAGGGACATCAGAGGATGGCATCCTTCTGGAAGATGGGATAGGCAAAAGAGGAGGTACCCAGTGCATTTCGTCTCCTCACCTCCTTGTAAACAATGTGTTCAAGGATGGTTCTGGAGAGGCTGAATATGTCCCTGTAGTCACCAGCTGCACACTACCTCAAGGAGCAATCAGAAAATAGATCTTATGGCACGACACAGAAAACTGTGTGCCCACACACAAAAGTATAAGGCATACACTTACAGAACCAGTAAAACCCCCTGCTTTGTCAATTTTTAGCTTAAAACCTAAGTTATGACACTGCTTCCCTCTTACTTTTCTCACTCCCTGACTCCGCTGCTATAAAAGAGAATTCCAGAAACCCAGGCTGAAACTTTGCAGCAAGCAGCAGCATCTCTATGCTTAAAGATCACCCTCGCTGTTTAGTTGTTAAATTTTGTACAATCTATTTTTTTGTGTGGACTTTTGTAAGGAAAAGAACCCCCAAAAACTTTCTGATTTTAAAATCTGATGACTAAAAAGTGCCTTTAGGAAGAGTAATAGTGCACTGAAGAGATGCAGCAACCCAGGGGCTTGCCCACAGAGCACAGCACTGAGGCTGACCCTTAGGATAAGCAGCACCTCTGATGCTGCAAAGCAGCTGAGTCAGCACAGTACTGGACTTGAATTCTGCAGCTGCTTTGCTCATCACTACTTTGTAGGAATGCTGTTTTGCACAGAGCATAGAGATGTCCTAAGATGTTAACTCTGCAATTAGAGGAAAACTGGTTACTGGCCTACATGTCACAAATGGACTCAGTTCATTATTTCCTCTTAGTCAGTGGGAAAGAGCTGGATTTAAGAAATGGGCATTATGTTCAATTGCTAACATCTGACACTATCAAAATACACAAAATAGTAACTGATATACCCAGTAATGAATTTTACCTACCAAACCTTTTAACAACCAATTTGCTTGTAACACTCAGTGCTGCAGGGTGTTGAAAAGGAGCCAATCCCAAAAGAACAAGGCTGAAGGCGTATCGGCACTTTGAATCCCAGGACACGTCCTTGCATATTTTCTAGGCAGTAGTGTAGATAACCATAGCTTTTAAGCAGCTATATGGAAATGTTACATCTAGATGAGCATGGGTGCTGCAGCAGGAAGGATTACGGTAGCCAACCCGCAAATGTAAAACACAGTGTCAGCCCCTGAGCCCCCAGCACACAGGTCTGTACTGTCAGCAAGAGAGAAAGATTCCCACAGCTGGCACCCGCAGCTGCTGTCCCGCAGTGGGGCAGCTGCCAGCAGCACCAGGGCTTCCTCCGGAACCGCCTGGCCCGCACACCCACCCCGCACAGCCTCAGCCACAACCCCGGTGCCAGACCACGGGCAACCATCCCGTGAGTGGTGTGCACATCTCTGCAGCTCCTGCCTTTTACCAAAGTCACCCCAGCCCATGGATAACAAGATGCCCACCTAAGCCCAGGTAAACCATCCAGTCACATAAGGAAGCTCTGATTTTTGCAGGCTATCAGACACACCTAGCAGTCACTATTAGAAATGATATTAAAATATTACAATATACAACACATTGTGATAAAAATTAATTTCGTTCAAAAACCAAAGTCTAGGAGACAGTCTGCTGAGAGCCCCCTGCTCCACGAAGCGATCCATAAAAAGCAATAAGCAGAAGTGGCACTACACTCAGTGAAAAACAAATTCTGGGCATTTCGGATTTAATTTAGTACTTCAGAAATAATTTCAGAAGCAGTACAAATGCTGAAAAGAAATGCAGCATGTAATGTGGGATGGACAGTGCGAACAGCTGGATGGCAAGTGCACAGTATGCATCTTGTCAGCCATTTTGAGCTGCTTTGAGGCATCCCCTCTTAAACATAGTGAGTCAGAGGCAGGCAGACAGCTCACTGAGGTTAATCATTTCCTGCATGATTAATTTCCAAGCAAAAAAAAGAGGAAGGAACAAACAACTGTAGAAATAAAACAGAAGTGACAGAACTCAAGTGGAAAAAAGACCTCAAAGTTGACAATTAAAATGCTGATTGGCCCTCTGTGCAAAAAGATCTTACTTCTAAACCAGTATCAATTTGTTGTTTTTTGGGTTTTTTTTTGGTTTTTTTTTTTCAAAATGCATTATTTCCTTCCAAAGAAAGAAAGAAAAATTTCAAAAATCTGAATTTGAGGAAACAGAGATAGCTTATAAAGTACTTTAGTAGGGCAGCTCTCAAAACAGAAAGGACAACTATAAACACATTACAAAGCAGCTGGAAAATAGTTTAAAATCAGTTTCATACAGACCACAATATTTTTTCACAAACTGCTTTTGAACAGAGTATGGAACTATTAAGCTGTTTTGATAAAAAAAGTTAATTGTGTGTTCTTATGAAATTTTTTTAAGACCCCCTGCTCCCACTTTCCTTGGTGGACTTGAGTCATTAGTAAACCTGCATGTCCCATGTTACATTCCCACATCCTTCAAAGGCCAGAGGGGCTGTTTGAATTAAGAGAGTTGGGTGTGGGAGCATGGCAAGGTGTGTGGCTGATAGCTTCAGAGGATGCTGAAGAGACCCCTGCCATGCCACTCATGCCAGTAAATCCCATCTGAAAAATACCAGGTATTTTTCTTCTTCTCTTTTTATTATGTTTCTAAAAATATATATAAAAATTATAACTAAATATAAAGTTAGATGGCTTTAAACTCCTAAAGAACTCAGCAAGGTCACCACCCCAAACCCTGGGCAGCATGGGGCTACCTGAATATCCTGAAGAGGAATTCCCCTACAGGGTGAAGAAAGAATATTTAGGAGGTTCTCTGGCCTCAGCTGCTCACACAGAGTAGGTCACAACTTCTGACAGGCACTAAAGTAACTCAATACAAGATCTACTTGAGACATCACAGGACTTTTGTACAGCTGCCCTATGCTCAGCACTCCTAGGATAAACCTTCCAAAGCCCAGAAGTTCAGGAGAAGGAAAGGGACATTTAAAAGATTACTCTCAGTATTTTTTTGTCTTTTAACATCAGTGACTGGTCTTCTTAGAATGGCTTCTGGATGAAACAATGCTTCTTTTTGGAGCAGACACTATAAGACTGTGGCCTGAACAAGGACACTACAAAGGTGTGAGAAAGCAAATTGCCCTAACCTCTTTGGGGGAAGCTGTGTCAGCGAAAGGAGGCAGTAATGTTCCACCCTTAAAACCACTTGCAGATAACTGAACAGCCAAAATAGGCTAACAGAGAAGTTTATTTGGATGAAAGAGACCTGAGGAAATTCTGGGGAGATGCTGCTGCCAGATAGAGGAAGCCAGCTTTATTTGGGACTTTTTGCATTTCAAAGAAACTCTCCACAGTACCTGAAATGAGTGGCACGGGTGTGACTTTCCACCCAGACTGAAAAATGCTGCCCGCTATGCAAAATGCCAGGGCAGAGGAAGTGACTGGTACTGGGAATGACACAGAGCTCTTGCCTGGATTCCAAGTCAGATTGTCCTTTCTCTTTCCATTAAGAGCCATCAGAGGGGTGATGGATGCCGGCCTACATTCGCAGGGATGTGTAAAGCAAATGAGATCTTTGTGGCCCCCAAACAGGACTTAGCCCCAACCTGAATGACACACAGGAGCTGGCAGCAACAGGAATGTCTGCCCTGAGGAACTGCATCTGCAAATGTGGCAATGACCAATCTGGGGGGTGCAGCACCATCCTGCTCTGGTCAGGGGCCGAAAAGGAGAGAAGAGGAAAGCAACAACCTGGAGATCTCTGTCAGGAGAGCATGAGGCGGTTCTCAGGGGAGAAACACATCAAGGCAGTATCAGAGTACATGTGTTTTCAGCCCTACATAGGCTGCAAAAAATGATATTTTTTTTTGTTGTGTTTTTAGACATATCCTTTTCAACAAATTGCAGTTTCAATCTCTTACCTCTTACAACAGCATAACTGAGGTCTGTGAGAGGTGTGGGTGCTGGGCGGCTAGTGAGGAACAATAGGTAAGTAACCACAATAGCAAATAAAGCACAAGAGTAGTGCTTTGTTTGTGCACACACACACAGAGAAAAGGATGTCATGAGAGGTGGTTTAATGTCTCTGTCCATGTGACTGCAGGCACCCACACCCTGCCAACCCTATGGCATCTTCATCTTCCTCCACCCTTCATGATAACCTCCCTCATCCCCGAGCACTCAGGCAAGGCAGCACTGACTGCAGCTCATAGTGGGCAATTCCCCAGAGTCTTAAACCCCCCTAAACACTTTCAATCTACTTCTTGCCATCACAGGAAAAGAGTAACAAAGCAGGTTACCATGGGGTGTTAGTGACGAGTGAACTATCAGACCACGGAGCCAGTACATGACTGTGGGTTCCAAGAGCAGTAACAGCCAGATGCTCATGGTCCACAGCAAGTTGCATCCAGCAAACCTCATTTGTCAAAGACAACCAGGAGTTATATGGCAAAAATCCAGCTGTGCTGCATCCATGGAAAATTACAGCTAAGACACAGGCCACTGTGGTGTCAGAATGTTGTTTGAATCCAAGTATTTTCAAAAGTTTTTTCCTTTTCAGTGACATTTTTCAAGATATGCAGAGGATGATGGGTAATGGCTAGCTTTAGAGGACTGTCCCAAGTCACCAATATAGTCCCTGTTTGGAAGAAGCAGCAAAGTTTTTGGTCAGGTTAAGTGTTTGGATGTTGACTTAAGAAAAGCTGATAATAAAAGAGCAAATATGCTACAGAGTGAAGTACTTCTGTGCCTCAGTGAAAACAGAAATTGCTTCCATACAATCTATGCTTCTGGAATTCATTTTAACCAGCACTTTCAGAGGAGACGTCCAGAAATACTCCTGTCTGCTCAGCCTCTGGGGGTGGGCTTGTGCCCCTCACTGCAGGGACCCTGCCCGGGGAGCGGGGCCTCATCCTGACCACGGTGCCTGCATCAGGGACCCTGCACTGGGGACTGCTGGAGGGTGTCTCATCCCTGTTTTAAAACAAGCAGGTGTGTGTCATTCCTCAGCAGGAGGTTGGGGGCAAATGCAGCAGAGAAACCTGCAGTTACTGAGCTGTATCCCAGCCCTTGGGACAGAAGGACAATTTGAAACACTGAGGCCTCCTAGGGCTCCCACCCCTCCCTCCTTGACAACAAAAGAAAAGCCCTTTCCCCAGCCCCTCTACAAATAAATGCTGTACAGGGAACAGCTTCACTATCTCTCCCAGGTAGAAGTGATGATCCAGGACCAATCTATTTGTGCCACAGCTCTTACTTCATCTGTCCAGAGCACAATATTCCATCACATACCACCCCAGGCAGCCTTTGGTCAACTTGAATGTTTGAAACCATGCACAAGGCTGTGTTACCCTGGGTGTGTTGCCCTGTGCAGCCAGACAGGGATTCACCTAGAATGGAGGCAGCCTCAGCGTGCAGCCCTAAAGAACAGGACCCTTGTTAACAGTGCCCTGGAGAGGCTATAGGGACAACCTCTCCACACAGGGAAAACACACCTGGGGGAACAAGGACCTGATACCTCTCTCCTTCTTATTCCATCACTCGTTCCTCTTTGTGAATATTTTGTGTTCACAAAATACTGTTTCTAGAACACAGTCCAAGAGCTTCTCTATGATGGGGCTGCTTTTTCCAGTGTCTCACTACTCAGTGTCATATGATTTCTCAGCAGTATAAGCTTTGCTGCATAGCTTTCTCCCCAACATTTCATCCATCTTAAGCTCTAGGAGCTTTGGTAGGGTAAACAGGCTTGTTTGGAAACTAAGGATTTCTGGGTACTGCCTCCAGCTTACTCAGTCCTAAATCAGAAAAAAAGCATTGCATTAAATTGGAAAAAGTCCAGAGGAGGAGGACTCTTTCCAGCAGCTTGTCCTCACAACACAGCACTGTTCAGGTCTCCAACTGGATGGGGCCAGGAGTGGCACCACGGCAGCAAGCAGAGAGAGGGGCAGGAATGGATGCTACCCACACCCCGCACTTGTGGACCCAGGGGTGGAAAGGCATGGGCTGGCTCTTGGAGCCCCCAGCTTGTTACCATGGGAAAATGACATTAGTTCACCTTAGCATCCCTGCCTTTTGCCTTTCCACTTACTGCTCCATGTTTTTGTTTTGAGGATGCTAGGGCTCGGATCACTTGTTTCCTTTTGGCAACATGAAAGCAATTCTGCCACTTGCATCAAATTGACAGAAGTCTGGAGGCTTGTTTTTTCCCCCCTCTCTCCACTGTTCTATGGTGTAACAGGCCCCAAAGTGGTATTAGTCTGGCTCTTTTGACACTTGAGCTGTTGCAACTTCCAGCCAGTGTGGAAAGAAGTCATAGGAACCAAGTCTGGTGAGCAAGCCCCAGAATTTTACTCAACTTTTTTGATCATGGTTGCCCACCCGTGTGCCGTGGGTCCCCTTCACAAAGTACTGTTATTACAAAGCTGTCATAATGAAGACATAAAGGAAATGATCAAGGACCTTGCACACTGTCAAATTATTTTACTTTTCAGTATGTGTACGCTTAGAATTCAATTGCCTTCAATATTCAAATAGAGTTTTTATACTTAAGGTGTTTTCTTCATCACAATCAACAAAGTCTTACTAAACCCACAGTGAACTGTGACTAGCCTACTAGAGCCAGAATCTATAAAATAATATTAAAACAGTGACTACCTCTAAAGGGGAAGTCTGAGACATTTAAGAGCCAGACATGTGGAATAAATTTAACACACTGTTTTCCAATCCCTCTCTCTTGTAAATATTGCCATATTCCTATAAGAATGTTGAAAAACTACAGTGCACAGAGATTAATTCAGATTTCACATCAAAAGCCTGAACAAAAATTTAAGCAGCCTGGGCAGGCAGCAGGGAAAGAGCAACTACATGAGCAAGAGTGCCTTAGAGTTTTTACAGCCCAGGTGTTGACATGAATTAGAGAGTAACTTGAATACCTGTCATTAGAGGAGCAATCAAAGACTGATATGCCTGGAGTGTGGGAAAAACAAAACAAAACCCAGCCTCGGGTCTGCATAATGTAGGGCAGCCTGCTCTGCCAAAGACAGTTCAGAGAAACTAATACCACCTCAGAGCCAGGTTACCAGCAATAAAAGCCTCAGTCCAGTGCTTTAAGACCCATAAATCAGTTTTGTGAGAAACAGGCAACCAGGTCTGGTAGATATTTTAATTAAAAAGAAAACCCAAAATCTTATTTTCCATTCCCAAAGTTAATTTTGGATGATTTGAGGCGACAAAGTGCTGAGACTCTGAGCCTCCACTAAAGCGGGTGGAGATAAAGTGTTTGATTTTCCTCTCAGAGTTTGTGGAAAGGCTCAGGCTGTTTTTCAGAGTGGGTTGTATGAGACCCACTGTACCTTATGAATTTACTGAAAGTGTTTGAATTACTTGGGATGATCTGACTTCAAGAAGACTGCACCCCACAAAGTCTCTTGATGTTATCTGCTGTGCAGGGATTTGCACTGTGGCTTGGGATTAGTCATTAAACCAGATCATTCGTGAGGCAATGAATCATATTTGCACATAAGTAATGAATTTGAGGAATGTCACATTCGGCAATCAAGGCTGTCGTTGGCTCCCACACCATCTTGTGGATGCAGATGGCTGGTGGAGCAAGGACCACAGCTACAGTCTGCACAGAGATGCCATCACTTGTGTTCAGCACTTGGGTAAAACAACAGGCTATGTATACTGTCATCTGCCTCAAATGACCACAACCTACTGAACACCTCCCTATAATGTTCCCACTGTGCCCTGCTCACAGACCACAAACTGAATAGAAATTGACATCAGACCTTATGGACTGGCTAGGTACTAAATGAAGACTCATTCAGTGTATGACTTGTATCACCTGTGTTTGCAAACCTTCTCTGACCTCTGATGCAAAGAGCTATAAAATAACACTTGGTTCTGCCATTTAAATGCTTTTTACAAGAGCATGACCAGGGAACGTTAAGGTCTTTGTGGACTCTGCTGGACTGCTACAAAACAATTAAGTTTGATGTTATTCACGTGCCCAAAGGAACTAATGCAAGTTTGCAAATAAAGGAATGTAAAAAATTTCAGCTCACTGAGGTATAAATGAATGTATAGAAAAGATACCATTTTTTTCTTGCTTAAGAGTTTTTAGTATTTACTAAGACTGGTCTTTTAGCACAAATCTTCTTCTGAGAATAGCTGCAAAACTCTCTTACATAATTCATGTAGTAACTAGTTTACAGTAATTAAAAATTAAAATAACTGAAAAGCCTGAGCTATGTGAAGGGTACGCTGGGTATGTGCACATGCAGGGAGCTGGATGACAGAGTCTCCATTTGCACAAGCAGTCAAAGCAACATGCAGCATCCGTTCTCCCTTGCTTGGAAGGGAGCCTCTGCCCTCTGAGGTTTGGCCTGCTGTGTAGCTCATGCTGTGCCTCAGAAAGCTTTCAGATGGGCTGCTATGATTTCAGTAATTATTTTTAAAGTTTCTCGTCACTATAAAAACAAATCTGTGGAAGGGATTCTAGAATCAGCATGGAAATAATAAAGGGGAGGGAAAAGAGGAGGCAAAAAGTAATCTGGAACAGTCTGCTTCAGCAAACAACTCCTTCCCAGACTCCAGGACTTCAATTCCCCCCTTTTTCATATTGGAGTCAATCTTAGCTCACTCCTGACTGCACAGATACTGCAGATGAAAAGTGATCATCTTTCAAAAGGATGTACAAAACTTTTGAAACTGTGTCCAAAGCAATACAAAGAAACCTCCAAATCCAAGGTGAATGAAGGAGAAGAGATTAATTTTAACCTTAAATATTCTACTGTACATATTTCAGTTTGAAATGTATTAATTAAAAACAACAAAGGCAAACAACTGTTACTGAAAACATTTCACATGTGAATTTACACACCTGATATCCTGGCAGTACTGACAAATGATGTCTCGTCCTAAACTATATAAAAAATTAGTCCAAAATGTTATGTTCCTGCACCACCAGTTTATTTGCCTGGTTAGAATCCAGCAAGGAACTTCTTCAATTTACTTAAAGAGAAACAGATAGAGGAAGCAATACATCATTGCTCTTGGCCAATAAGACAACCTAAAACCTATATTTAGATGTCTTGTACAAAACTCACTGACCAGATAACAATTGCCATTACCTCCATATTGTTCAGTTCTTTGTATTGTATACAAAATCTACTAAATAAGACAACCTTTTTCTTTGTTGTAAAGCACATAGATTTTATAACATACCCCTATTATTTGCATCTATTTACTGCCTTTATTACTACAGTAAGAAAAGCACAGTTTTAAAAGTTTTTCTTTTTAATGCAAGTAGAAAAAACATCTTGGCTGCTCTCAGCTGACAGGAACTGCCAAAGTTTCACTGCAGACATATAGAAACTTATACCAGAAGAAGATATGGCCCCAAAGTAGTAATATGCATCTGCATGATAATCAATGAGGGATGCTGGTTGAAGCTCTAGGGCTAAACCAATCAGCAGGGATGAGGAAGAATTGTCTTTGTTCCCATGATATTGAATGGCTGAATCTATCACATGCCTTATTCTGGGCTAGTAAGCACTTCCTCACCTCCAAGACCAGTTACTGGACAAAGCAAACTGCTACCAAATGGAAATACTTATAGAAATCCTGCAAATGAGTGCCTGCTCTAGACTACTTGGGAAGAGCAGTTCCAGAGCAAATTAATGGTTTGGTGATACCCTGCAGGCAGTCCCCTGCAGGCCAGGAGCCAGCCAGAAGGATAAGTGAAGGATGGGTGGTAGGAGGGTGCTTGGAGACACCCTCACTCTTTGGCCAGCGTGAAGATGAGCTCTAGGATCCACCCTGTGAGCTGAAGCCATGTGAGGGAGGTAGAGCTGGTGGACTGCTGTTTAGAGAGATCTCCAGGCAAGGAGCCTGATGTCCTGATGGCTGCCATCTCAGGCAGCGATGGAAGGACAAACATGAAATTCGGCTTTATTGGATTTAGGGAAGCAGTAAAAATCTAATCCACAGTGCACTGAATACCTCTCCATGCATAACAGGAGACATCTGAGTCTGCATATGTGCAACTCACCCTCAGTGCTCATGCACTGTTCCTATCACTGACAATTTCCATTTGGTCCAATATGGAAAGCAGCCTGAGTAATACAAGGATGAATTTTTTCTTAAGTATTTCCAGCCCTGCCTTTTGGCAGAAAAAACATCAAAAGTCACTTGGAAAAGAAAGGTACACCTAAGAGATGCTTCAAATATTTCCTTAAAATTATGCCAAAATGCAAAGAATAAAATACAGGCAATACTAATCTTCTTGATATTTATATCATTACAAGCTAAGCAGAGGTGAGAGTAGTGACCAATCACAATTAAATTTTCTTTCATTTCCTAAAGTAGACCTACCATGACAATTCAACTCCAACTAACTTTGTAAAGCCATTTTTACATATGTCTTGGATTTTTGTCTACTTTTGCAGCAGAACTTAATATTTATAAAATATAGTTGAGATAACATTGAAACAGATGATTCAGATTTTACATCTGGTACTTCAGCTGAAGACTCGGCCTTGTTATTTGGATTATGAAATTTGCACATATGCATCTAACTACACAGTAGACCTCTGCAGCAGAGGATGCTAATTTAAACATCCACAATATGGGCACAAAGTTAAGCTGTCCATACTTGATGTAAGTTTTCATTACCCAGTTGAAAGCCCTGTAACTAAAGACATTTTCTGGACATTTAATTTGTGAAATTTCCTTTGCAACTTATCTTGGCAATTATCTAATATATAGCAAGGCACAAGTTCTGTTTTGCATCAGCCTGTGGTTCTTTTAGGCTCAAAGCAATTCAAATTTTATATTAAAGACTAACTCAGTCCAGGGATCTAGATTCCCTGTTCTACCTGGAGAGGCACTAAAATTTAGGTTTGTTGGTATATTACAGGGTTTAATAATGTGGGTCTGGGGTTAAAAAAAAAAAAGAGAAGGGAGAAAGCATTTATATGGCCTGTGAAATTCTGAGACTTGAAAAGATTTCTATTTCAATCAAGATTTTTAAAAAATTAAATTTTACAAATTTGAAATTTTACTTTTTTGTCTTTAGGAGTGCAGATCTTATCAGAGCCCACATATGCTTTAGGTATTTTAAATCTATTCCAAAAGATAATTTTAGAACTTTCTAATTTCTGAAATTTAAATTTTGTTCTGAAATCACCTTCAATCTCATGGAAAAAATTTTTGATAAACTGATGGTTTTAATCAGAAAAGCTTTTCAATAAAAAACTGTACTGAAAAACTGTAACTACGATCATTACCTTTGATATCCAAACCAAAATTTTCCAACTCTGGCACTGAAATCCTATTGATAGAGGCTTAGGGCTTCCCAGCTGTGCTCCTGAACTGACACGGCCTGGCTGGCCTGGCACAGGGTTCTCTTGCTGACTCCTGTGATCATAACCCGGTACCAGGAGGGACACGGGTCAATTCAGCACCACCAGAACGAACAGGAGGACACAGACATGGATGAGCAAGGGGGCCCAAAGTGCCTTAGAGGGAGGACTAGTTCAAAGCATGGCACAAATCTAACCAAAAGCAACCAAGGACAACAAAGTGAAACCGCCCTTCTGCTTCCCTCCCCGTCTCCGATTTCAGGAGTCTTTGCTCCAATTTATTTCTCTTCGGAAACAACTTTTTACAGCTGCACATGGCAAGTACTCAGCTAGCAAGCAAAGAAGAGAAGCTGGAAAGAATGATTATTAATGCATTCTGCCAAAAAAATAGGCAGGGCAAATCTTTGGTGGCTTAGCACAAGCACTGGCTGATCTTCCCCCGCGCAAAGAGGAGAGCTGCCCTGGGTACCTTCCTGAGAAGAAATCCAGTGCTGCCCCACTGCCTGCTGCAGCAACCTGGCATGGGCACTGTGGGGACGTGCAACACACCCCACTTTCTACTTTTGAAGCTGCTCAAGTTCTACACCTATTAAAGAAAGAGTGTTTGCCCAAGTACTCGCTCGTTAAAAGAGATTCCACTCAGCTGTCTGCATTTTATTTTGAATATTTCTCCCTCCAAGCCTTTTCCATGACCTTTGCCAGCCAAGTGTTTCCGTGTAGCAAGTGCAGCCAAAGGCAATGTGTCATGTGGGTACCTGCCCTGGAGCACACAGTTTACCAGGGGGCTCAAGGGACAGTAGTGACACCACATGTGAAGTCATATCTTGCTGACTGCAGAGGTTGTCTCTCTGCTTCATCAGACGCAGCAGACCTGCTAGGCAGGTGAATGTGCTAGAGGAACAAATCCACACCTTGCCTGAATTTGGTGGGTGTTGCAAGCCACTGCTTTAGAAAAAGACAAGCTACCCTGGCCAGCTGCTCTTCAGCAGCTCCCAGTTTCTACCAGGTTTTTGGAAGCGATGCCTGGCCAGCATCATAGCTCCATGTTTGCTGGCAGCTCTGATACAGCCTGCTCCCTGTGGAGCAGCTCATTTTGGAGGAAGTTTGCTCCATGCAAGACAGCAGGTTTAGCTGAACTCCTGCTTGTATTGTGAATGCAGCTTTTTTTGCATAAAAAGTAGTATTTTTTGCTGTTCAATCTTACAAAAAGAAAAAAAAAAAGTATCTACGGCATACCACTGTTATGAAAAAACAAAAAAACATACCTACAAAACCAAAAGTAGCCACATACCATTGTTCAACACTTGCATTTCCTCTTTAGAACATATTTCATTGGCAAATTGTCTTACTCCATAGGACTGCTCAAATTCACCTTGCTAATGCCAATCTACCAAAAGCTTAGAGAAGAAAACAAATCGGTCAGTGCAGGCTGGGGTGCTTTGTGCAAGTGCCCTAAAACAGCAAGTATTGGAGGGTGGCAGTCAATTTTCCCTTTAATTTCTTCCTAGTAAGAGTAGTTGTCACAGTTGATAAACCCTAGTTGAAGTAAGCATCACATCTGCTGATTCCTATAAATTTGTCCCTGATCAAACTGGCAGAATGGTTTGGCTACCTTGCATGGGCAAAACCAAACTGGGTGTATTTTGAGTAAGTTTGAAGACTAAGTTTAGCATATGGCTGACTGAAATACGACTCCTAACATCTCTGCTTTCACAACCAGAATTGGTAATTAAGCAGAGAGTTAAAGATCACTTTGAATCTGAGGCCACAAGTTACTAGATTAAAAGAAGACATTCTCCAAATTCAGGAAGCTGCTGTATCCGGATCAAATCCACAGCTGAAAGGAAGTTTTGCATAGGTTTTATCTGGTCATAAGACATTCTTTCTCTCACAAAGTCTGCTCTCTTAAAGTGCAGTCCTGATGACAGTCCTCAAGTGCTACTGCATGGATCACTGTTTTCTTCTACATCTGCCAAGGCCCTCACAAGCAGGCTGGTAGCCCACCCAGAGGAGGAGCCTCACTCCTGTGCAGAAGGGGCACAGCCTCAACCCTGCAGCCAGACACTGCTTCAGACAACTCCTCGCTCCATCCACACTGACTCCTAGGGAATGCTCATGTTCAATGCAGACCAAACTGGTTTTGCACAGCGGGTGGGAATTTGCAGTTTTGAGATCCATGATAAAAACTAACTCTTTTTTGTCCTCCTACAACTGCTCATGTGAGGAAGTAGCACAGCCTGCCTTTTCAGGGCTCCCTCTTATACCAGGAGCAGACCTGGTAGTTACCTTGCCAGCTGCTAGTGATAACTCAATTACCTTCTCACAGTGCAGGATATAATGCACTCATTTTATCTGTTGACTCCTAAATTAGAAGAGGAAGTTCACCCCAGGAAACACAGGAAAGCATATCACCTGCCTTCCCTGAAGAGTGGAGGTCAGGATGTACAGTACCATGTATATGGAAGTCTTCATTGTCTTTAAAATAACTGTTCAGTTTTCATCAATAACCAGAACAATTTAAAGGCAATGTCAGCAAGGAGACTGAAATACAGAACGACAGACAGCAGGGTTGCAAGTGGGCATCTACCCTTCCCCTGACTCACTATTGATGATATCATTCCTGGCAGCTATTTTTCTCTTCTCTTCCTAAAAATCTCCAGTGGTGGAAATTCTGCAATATCCTTTGGTCATCTACTTTAATATCCTTACAGCTAATGAAGCTTTGCCCAGTGCCTAATCTAAACCTCCTTTCCTGTGATTTCATTTGCTATTTCTCATCCCATTTGCAGCTGATGTGCAGAATAATTTATTCCTCTCCTCTTCATGGTTATTTGGAAACTGTTTACATGCCTCTTTGATCTTCTCTTCTTTAGCCTAAGCAATCATATTTCCTTCAGCCTTGCCTCATGAGCTGTATTTGGTCCATCTCTCTTCATTACTGCTGTTCCTAGGGCATTCCATAATCCCATATCACATTTCAAATGGGTGAGGGTGGCACAATTCACCATCTTTATTTCAGTAATGTATTGTAGGTTCCTTTGCAGCATCCAATATACTCATGTGAAATAAAATAGAGTTGTCAATTTAAAAATACTCATATTTTCTCTAGGTGCATGTCTCCCTCCTTCAGTCCAACCCCCAGTGTCCAGATGAGTGTGTTTGGCTACCGATCACACAGTGGCACCGTATTTTTTTGTCCTCTAATGTGGAATAACTCTCCAGATATCAGGCTTTGCACCAGTCCCCATCCTGGCTGCAGTTTACCATGCTTGGTACAAGTTGTGGAGCCACAAATGAAAAAAATTTTTTTTTGCTCATAGGGCTATTTCCTCTTTCTCACATGACCCAAGCCTGGCACCCAGATTTGCCCAGACTGTGGTTTCAAAAGCAAGCTCACTTCTGAAACTACACCAAAGCATCAACCCACATGGACCAGAAATAGCACCTATCAAGAAGCAGCTCAGAATGCTTTTGTGCTCATGCCTATAGAGAACCAAAATCCCAGGCATGACTGGGAGCCTCCCAGTATCAGTATCTACCTGGCACACTAATTGCAAAGCTACAGTCAGGGCTTACAACACAGTGCATTTAAGAAATAAAAAATAATATTGACCTGATGGACTGCACAAGCTCTAGGTCAGCAGGTTGCTGCCTATCTACAGCACATGCTTTATGCTTGAGCCTCTGCTGCAATAAAAAAAAAAATTAAGCTCACTGTTATTTATGTCTTTCTGATTCATTATGTATCTCAGGGGACATTTTCATACTAGTTCTGTTCATTAGCACCAAGGTCTGAACATCAGAGTCTTCACTGTGTGGCTTCCAAGTGTAACATCATTTGCTCTAAGTCATGACAACTATGAATTCAGAGCACCTGCTCAAACCATACCTTAGGTCTCCTGGACTACTTGTGAAGTCCTAAATTTCTCCAGTGTCAGCTCTGTGCTACTGGAATGAAAAAAAACAAACAAAAAACAAAAAAAGCCCAGCCTTCCACACATATTAAAAGCTTTGGGATTTGGCAGAAAATTTGACATAACCTGACACCTATATCTAACACCAGAAAAGGTGTGCCACATCAGAGCATGTCAGTAAACCAGTGCTGCCATTAATCCTGCCCTGGAGGAGAACAACTCCTATATTGTCACCCTGCAAATCAAGCTGCAAGATGTCTCTATGCCATGACACACACTGGAGACATCTTTGCCTGTGCTGCTGCTCACACAGTGACTCCTCCCCGCTCCCATCCCTCTCCCGGTGCAAACCCAGCAGCCTCTGTACCTTGCCACCAGCAGGAGAAATGCTTGCACAGAATAGGAGTCCTGGCAAAGTCAGTCCAGAATACACTTGCTGAAGTTAATTAGATCACAGTAATATTTCCCAGGTTGCACATTCCTGCAAGGAAAAAAAAAAAAAAAAAAAAAACTATTAATTGCAAACCCAAAACACTGGGGACCACAGAACCTGGGAAGGCATCTATTATACATTTCCTTGAGTAAGTAGAAACTCTGCATGAGAATTGGCAGCGTGCAAATAGGAGCCCACCTCCACCTAAAGAGGAATCAGAGCAGATTAATACACTGACTGTGAACCCCAGATGAGTTCCTGAGGCCAAAGGGCCCAATCTGTTTTCAAACAAATTTAAGATAATTCCCTCCACTTCAGCATGGCATTACCAATGGAAATGGTGGAATGAAAGCAGAAAAACAAAAAAACATGTGTGGATGGATGTACAACTGAATGGGGTTATTCACTGCTACAGCTGCTCCTCTTGAAAAAGCCATGGTTCACCCACCAGCTTTGTAATAAGGTTTCTATAGCTTAGGCTAGAGAAAAGTGCATGCAAAACCTGAGACAAATCAATCATATACAAGTAAAATGGATGTCCTTAAACCTCTTAATGCTTTTAACAGCTACTTACAGACATCTTTTGCAGAACTGGCAATGAAGTGCGTGAGAGAAAGGGGGAGAGAATGGCCAACAAGAGGTTAGAGGTGTGCTGCAAATAATGCCTCAGCAAAAGATACCCTTGTCCATCCAATGTATTTAATATTTAAGCAACAAAGTGTCTTTATCAATGCAGTCAATTTAAAATAAAATACATGAACAGAAACCATTTAGCATTTTGTGGATTTACTTTATTTAGAAGTAAAATAGAGATAAAATTTTTAGAGATTAATGTCTCTAGACTCAAATCCCTCCCTGGTATGAAGCCTTTGCACACCCTACATGGTGAAATGAAACCCACAAGGGGATCCTGCTACAAACTTTCTGAAGCTGGCCTATGCACCTCAGGTTTGCATTAGCAGGTATTGCACACTTCAACTCCTGTTTTTTCCCCTGTAGAGAGCAGGACAACCCTGTGCCATAGATCCAAGTGAACAGTGGACACAAAGCCAACAGAACAATGCAGCTGAGTAGCTTCTGGGGCGCAAAACTGACCAGAGATTTAAGTAACATTACAAGTGGTTTATTCAGTTTGTTTGCAGAATTAAGGATACTTCAAAAATTTTTCCACCTAACTTTGAATCTCTCTCAAGCTTACAAACTTCTATACTAATACAACCCAAGAGAAAGTAACAAACAAATAAGCAACTAAAAAAAAAAAAAATCAGAAAAATGAATTTTTCTTTCATAGATGCTATGAATATGTGCAAACACATACAGTCTCCATTCCGTCTGAAGCTCAGTAAAAGAGGAGAGGTTTTTTTCCTGAGCACAGAATTTGTTCCCATCTAGTTCCATTTTTTACTATTTTCTTTTTGTTTGTTTGTTTGTTTCCTTCTCTATCATTCCAAACCATATTTATTTCCTCTTGTTTAGTCTGTACTCCTATTCCCTTTCCTCTTTTTTGCAGATTTCCTTTTTAAATTTGTTAGGGAAAGAAACATTCTTTCCCTGGCTTTCACAATGCAAGCTGGTGGAATAGGCCCATTCAGAAAATCCACTCCTCTGTCAGTCCTGGTTGCCTGTGCTCACTCATGGTAGCAGAGTAAAAGTGTTAGACTTAATTTATTTAGGAAAGTGTATCAATTTCTTTCTAATTCAGTTTCAAATACCCAGACCAAACCACTGCATGGAGGTTCATATACATTATTTACAAGCTGATATATTTAGCTTACAACAACTCCTAATCTATTTGAGATGAGCCACTATAAAGCAGGATTAGGCTGAAATGAAAATGTCTGCAGCAGGATTACATTAAATTGCTTTTAAATCACATTCTTAGTTAAACAGAGTTGAGTTTTGCAGTGCTCTGGTGAAGGCTATAAGCTCTAATATAGCAGAAAGGCTGATTTTGGGCAGAACTTTGGCTCCCTTTGCAAAACCTGCCAGTTTTACAAAAGCAGAGAAGCCCAGCTAAGGCCAGAGACTTCTGCATGTGAAACTCCCAAGCTCAAAATGTGACAGCAAGCTCTCTGCAAGGCCACAAAGAGTGAGAATCACAGAGCTGTTAACTGCTGAGAAACAGGGCACTGCTATTCCCAAATTTCCGAGATCCTCTGCACCCCATGGCAGAGCCAGGGCCAGTGCCAGCACCCACCTCCTGGGCAGGAGGGGCTGTGGACCTCCCCACTCCTGCATTCCTTCCTATATTCATTTTACACTGATGTTTTTATGGCTAGATCAGGATGAATGCACTAGGTGGTATGAGGAAGGTAAAAGAGAAGTGCAATTTTATCTCTTTGTCTACAGAATCCAGGAAATTGTTGTTTTGTTTTTTTTTTAAATTGGCAAGAATTATGGACAGTTTTAGGAACACTTGCCTGGCACTCAGTTCTCTGCTTTTAATACCTGGCATGTCCTCACTGCAGCCTCTGTTGTCCCCAAGAGCTGCATTTCATGCTAGCTCACCACCACTCCACTGAGCAAGCCCCTCTGCCTGGCAAGCTGTGACCTTGCCTAGGGAGCCATGGGGGACCAGCTGTGACCAGCCTGGGGACCACCCTTGCCATCAACTGCAACTGCTCACCTG
The DNA here is from genome assembly GCA_023637945.1 of Phaethornis superciliosus. Lineage (NCBI taxonomy): Eukaryota > Metazoa > Chordata > Aves > Apodiformes > Trochilidae > Phaethornis > Phaethornis superciliosus. The sequence continues at coordinate 16,861,546 of JAJQWJ010000007.1, read as the reverse complement.
CCACCTCCTCTTCCTCACCCAGCTCTCCCAGAACCATGTGCACCCCACACTGGGATTTAACTTCAGTTCAGACTCTGTGAAGCACTACTACTACTTTCTACATTTTATCCTCCTGAAGTTAATTTTCTTACTAACTTTCACCCTGGATTTCCATTAAAATTTTAAATTAATCACAGTTGCCTAATAATATTTAAAAGTAACGTATGTATTTTTGTGCAGGAATATAAAAGTAAATGTACATCCCATCAAACAGCCTCCCTCTGAGAGGTTCCAAGTTCTCCAGCACCAAACTGGTACTGTTTCATTCCTGACACTGTGCATACCCAAGCCAAAACCCTGCAGCACAGAAAAGCTGGGATGGAATTTCTCAACAGAAATCACAAGGAATGAGAAAAAACATTAACAAGAGACTACATGAGTAAAACCAAACAGAACAACTATATGCTTAGTACATCCAAGACAAAGTGAAATTCTCACTACAAACAATTATTTAGCCTGCGGTTGAAAAAGCACTTTCTGGTACACATTTACACTGAACACTTCTGTTGTATATTCAGATCTTTTGTTCATGGAAGTCTTAACAAGATGAAGATTTCTTTCACATTTCTAACGTGATTCAGGTTCATGCTACTCTTGTACAGTGAGGGTTGAAGCTTCTCACAAACTGGGTAACTCCCTTCCTAATTCTGCCCCATAAGGTCCTGTTCTGAAAGCCCATGTCGCTTGCTGCCTGATAACACGAGTGCCATATGGACCACTTCTTACCCTGCTGCCAAGGATCTGGGAAGGTGCATACACAGAACCCCAGCAGGATGGTTAAAGAGACATTTTAAGAGGACTAACCTGTGCTATTTGAATCCATTGGAGGTCACACGGGTCTGAAATTCCCCAGCAGCTTCAATCTCATTTCCTGTAGAGATGCATGTGACACCACACTTCCTCACAGCACCTTGCTAGGCTCACTTCTCTTACTCTTTAAAACCAGATAAAGAAACTAACTATCCCTTACAGCACCTTGAAGAGTTTTCTGCTCTCATGTTGAGCCACTAACATTTCTGCATAGGCAAAGAGCCCTCCTCTGTTGCCTGAGTCGCTCCATGATTCAATGGACTTTTTAGTACTATTTCTTTGTATTAATACCGAATGCTAAATGTGATTCTTTTACAGTGTGCTTAGAACCCCCCCTCTTCTTTTAAAAAGGAAACAAATGTCACAGTGGAGAATGCAGGCATAGGTAATTTCACTTCAATTATATTTGTTTATAAAATTTTCTGAGTGGTAATAAATTGATGCATTCAAATAGATGCAGTTATCAGCAGTTTTTAGAAATATTTTTCATCTGAACACAGCAAACAGTTTTGAGCCCTATGAAAAATAGCTGATGGCTTCAGAAGAGTAGAGGTTTTCTTCTCAGCTGTAGCAGTGTGCATCCATATATAGTCATCTAGAGATGGGACAATCAGGCCTGAACATATGTCACAAAAAGGACAGTAAAGTCCTGAATTAGAAGAGTGTGTTTGGAGGATTAGTCAAAAGGTGGTGCTTCAGCAGAATGTTTTTTTTAAAAGTGAATGTCAGAAAGACAAGGGAATCCTGAGTGGTACCAGCAGCAGAAATGCTGACACAGATTGGAGATAAAGTTTGAAGACTGCCATGTCAGAGGACAGACAGAATGGTTTTACCAGAATCAGCAAGGAGATATTGTTCTGATAGAAGATGCTCCTTGTGGAGAATGTTAAACACCCTTCAGCTAGACTATGGAGGGGGTGGGTGGGGATAAATTAAATGTCCCTTTATTTGGTGAGAGATGAAAAAACAACGACCAATGCCCCTGGGGCACTGATCAGCCTGTCAAGGACTGAAAGGAGAGAGGTGGGCTGCACAGCCAGAGGGGTTCCCTTGGAGACTGACTGCAAACATCTGTGCTGGGGCACTGGTTGGGCTTGGCTGCATTTAAGTGTGAGTGTGGAGAACCTGAAGGCAGGAAGAGACAAAACAGGCAGTGATGCTGCATGTTTGGGGTACAAATTTTCAGCAACAACACTCCTTTATGGCTCTCCTCCATCTCATTCTCCCACCATAATCCATGGCTGTCCAGGTGTGTTTGTTGGCCACAAACCATACTGAGAAACTGATCTAGTGTCCAAAAGCTGGTTATTTTCCTTTTGTTATTTTTTTTTTTTTTGGTTTCTTCTTCTCACTTTCAGGTAGCAGAGGACAACTTCCTGCATAAAGCTGGCTCTGCTGCTAACCCAGCCACACACAAAACCACAGCAAGAGGCCCAGAGCAGACCAATGGGAGTTGCTTCTTTGCCCATTGTTTGAAGCATTCTATGCAATTTCTACAAAAATAAAGAGGTTTCTACTAAAAACATTATCTTTTAAATTAATCTGTGTCAGATGAAGAGATCAGTGTTGTGAGAAGCCTCTCAGTGACCACCAGTCAGGGATTACCTTCCTGTCTTGTGGCCTCAGGGCTTCCTACCACCACTCACTAATAAATGACTATAAAACCAAGCCAAATTAGCTCCAATAATCTTTACCAGTAGGTTTAAGTTATCTGCCTGGACCCACTGGAAATTGTGGCAATGGTTTTGAGGATCTACCCCTTCTACCCAGACAGATGTAGTGACCTCTGTCAAAGAGACAGCAACAAACAACAGGATTTCAGAGAGCAGTGCGTGCCTGCTGCCAGCCCCTGTGCTTATGCAAGAGTGAGTGCACAAGGATAATCCCACCTCTCCTGGAAGTTGGCACACACAGTATAAAATGTTGCTGGATAAAGGCACGAGTTAAGGAGAGGAGACGATCCAATCAGGCTAATAAGGTGAGACAGCACAAACCTTTCCAGTGCAAGGAATTTAGCAGTTAAGTACTGAGCAATTCACACCCATCTAGTAAGAGATATAAATATTTTAAATGTAAACACACAGAGGATACCCACAGAAGAGGAAACACGTGCATGACTGAAAAAAAGACTAGTCCACAAAATGGATGCTTGTGCATCAGTCTTTCTTTGGGCTCCTGCACACCCACTTGTGCCTGTGCATCCGAGCTCTGCGGATGCAGCAGGAGCAGACACGTGTCTGCAGAGGCACCTGCTCTGCCCCGGTTCAAGTCTGGGGCCAAATGGCCAAGGTATTATTTACACTGGAAGATGTTTGAGAGCACAGTGAGATGCCAGCAGCTGAAGCATGTTCCCCTCAGTAAGGGTGCAGAGGCAACAACACTGGAGGGGAAGTTGAGGAGTTCAGAGAATGCCATGTTTGCTCCCAGCACGCTGCTGCTTTGTCCTCCCCAGCTGCTCGCCCAGGGGCTCTCAGGCAGCCCTCGCAAGAGCTGGGTTATGGGGCTCTGGTTTAAGAAGGGGCTATGTTTACAAAGTCACTTTTAATGTGTCAACAGCAGTGCGAGGATCTAGCTGTGCATGTTGGACTGTGCCAGAGCTGTGCTTGGAGCTGCTGGTGAGCCAAATGTAGCTTTATAACCCCTCCACGTTATTCCAGATGGAATTTGTTCACGCAGCAGGTAACTCCCAGCTGCTCTAAAGCTATGTCCAGGGAAAGCAGCCTCCCAGGACCTTGCTCCAGCCCAGAGAACAGCCACACCTCAGCAGGACCACGCAGCAGGCACCACAGGGACACTAAAGCATCTGTGTGACACCAGGGGCACTTGCTGTGTCCGCAGAGCCTTCAAGCACCAGGATTTGCTGAGCCCCCATTAACACCAGAGGACCCGTCAACTGTGACCATGGACCATTAAGATGTGAAGGGAAACATCTGAAGCCTGATAAATTCTGTCCTCTCTATACAAACCACTTATTTCTACATCCTTGTCACAGATGAAGAATCTGTTGACTGGCACCTTCTGGAGGACTGAAACTTCAACAGGATTTTCAGCAGTAATCTACTTTTAACTAATGCTGTATCTCACCTTATATGTATACAAGACAAATCTATTTCTTTATTTTCTGTGTGGAAAGCATGGCTGAAGCTCTTCCTCATGTACACCTGAGTAACTAATGGAGATATGTGCTAGCAGTCCTGCAGACAGCACAAGTTGTTTTTAAGACTATAAATCGACTACCCTTCACTTGCCATGAGATCAAACAGCATTTGATTTTTGGATAAAGGACCACCCTGACAGCAATAACAAGTTACATAGTAGTCTGACAGCTAAGATACACAGGGATGTTCACAGACACAGCTGTAAAGCCATTTACACAAATAGTTTGCTGTCCTGTGCTATGGGGTTAAAAAGGCAATCACAAGCTCTGAGGTTTTTTTGTTTAGATTAGAAACATGCACTGCCCTAAATACACACATTGAAGCATAATGGACATGGTGATGCAGGCTAACGGAGTATGCTGATTCCCAGCATTCAACCCCCCCACATCACTCTATAAAAACGTGTCCTGCTTATTCATTATATGGAAACTCCCCCCCCCTTCACCAATATGGCTAAGACTATACACACACACAGAATAGTTGGTATGGTGGGGACTGTTTTCTATCTGGTACCTGTCACCAGCAAATATGAGCAATTAAGATCTCAGTGATTTGGCAAAAAACATCTGTACTGCTCCTGACCTCGAGCAGGCACAGCACATGTGACTGCAAGAGTAAACCCTCACATGGAGATGCTGATATGCAACTTTAAAAAAAAAAACCCCAAATCTTTTTTCCAAATCGCCAGAGCCAAGCCCTAATATGGAGGTGTTCAAACTTCAAAGCAGGAGCATGGTCGGCAAGAGTTTGTTGAAAGAATTACAACCAGGCGTGGAAACTGGGACTTCTCAGTAGCATATAATCCCTGCTGTTTCCATTTCCTCCTGCTCATTATCGGCACAGATGGGGGCTGAAGATTAGTAAACAGTGGGTGTTTGGGGTGAATTAGAGCATGTGTGATGTAGAGCTAGGTATCCTGGTGGCATCCCAGTGACTTTGCAAAGAGATGTAAATATTTAATGTTGCCCACTACCTTCCTTCAGAACAATGAAATACTAACACATTCTTCAGGGGTGGGAGAATCTTAACAGATAAAACAGAGAACCTATCTTGTCCTTCATCCAAAATGTGAACAAAATTTGATGGTCAAAAATTTTATGCCAAATTCTCTCTCTGTAGTCATGTGTGTGTGGAAGAAAAAGAGCTTTCACACTGCTCCAATCCTGCTTGAAACCAGGAAAAAAAACCATAAAACCTCAACAAACTCTGTGACAAAACACAGCTGCTTGCGTATGAGACATTACCTTTTCAGCTATCAGCCTTGGTTTTAGCCACAGGTTACCCATTCAGAGGACAGCCACATAAATAAAAGCCATTACTAAGAAAATGTAATATGCCTAGAAATGCCTATGAATTTCTTGACTTGAGTGAAAACTGCTGAGCTGGCAAAACTTGCTCTCAGAAAGTTACTTGTCCTCCCTGACCCAGTAACAGTCATTGTACTGGACATAGGATACATAAAATATATTTCTGAAAGGGGAAGTCTATATTTGTGGAAGCCTTTATATCATTATAGATATTTCTGATAATCATAACATATTAGTTGGAACAAAGAAAGATGTTTTATTAAGAGAAACAGTGTTTGTCATTGTTTAATTTCAATTAAAACCCTATTTCTTAGTTTGCTGCTTTTTTATACAATAAGCTTGACACACAGTTTGTCTTTGACCTGATCAAATAATACGGGATTACTCAAGTGGTCCAGCAACATAAGAAACAATTATGCTATTTTTCCAAAGAGTGTTTTCAACACTTTTTGCCCAGTAAAAACTGCTTGGCTGTTTTTCTAGAGCAGTGTTTGTTATACTTTGCCAATGGCATGCCTAGTCTTCAAGTATCTTTTTCAATATATGAGCATTGCTATAATGGTGATATTAAAAGATATTGTTGAGTAATTTGTCTTTAGCTATTAGCATAAATCTTAATGCTTACAAGGTTTCGGGTATGAAAATTTTGATAAAGAATTTCAATATACTTTGCTATTTCAGTAGAAAACATTAACTGTCTCTAAAAGATCCCACTTAAATCTGAATAATACTTTATATTCACACTTCTCATCAGCATACGAGTAAATATACATGTAAGAACAAAGCAAATCTACACTTTAGAAATCACAATCTACCACAGCATCCACACATTTTAAAGCCACAAGGGCAATTTTTCATCTGGGGGAAAAAAAGAGCTGTGTACCATTTTATAGTAGTGGCATTCTATCCAAAGCTCATGCCCTTTTGCCTTTTTTTTTTCCCAAGGGAAAAAAAGTCCCAACCACTGGGAACTTTAGTCCATTTCTTGCATTCTTCCCATGGGTGGTATATTCCACATCAGGAATATCTGGATGCCAAATGTAGCCACAGATCACAGTCTGTACATACTCGCCAGATTATTATAAAATAGAAGCAGCCTCTCTGCTGTATAATACATGAAATCTTTTATTCATTGCTTAGGTACAAGTGCCAGAAATCTCATACTGATTGGAACTACATCCAGGTAAGGTGAGCAAGATCAGACCCTGTACAAGACCAGATCATGTGTTTTTCTTTCATCATTATTTATTCAAAACAATATTCTCCCAAGGAGAATATTCTCCAAGAAGGATAAAGGGAAGCTTAGTATATTAATATGTATAACCACTGCATGACACATTCTCATTTAATTATCTGTGCAATTACTATGAATTATGAGAGTTTGCTACTATGGATTGGGAGAGTAGTATGCAAAAAAGTAACAGGGAATTGCAGGGGCTGTGAATAGCATCCAGACAACAGCCTCAAAGACAAAGTCTCTGTTTCCTTAGAGAGTGAAGAATTCAGGCCCATTGGGAGATCCTACACCTCACTGACATGTCATGGGTCCCTATGTGGGACACATCCAAGCAGCACTGTTCACACCACTGTGCCCAGCACTGGCCCAGCTCTGAAAGGATCACTCGTTGGACAGAGAACAATTTCAATCCCTGCTCACAATCTGAATACTTTGTGATGCCTTTCAGCATGGAGGTAATTCAATGCCATTTTGAGCAGGAGCTTTTGGCTTGCAGACCTGAGATTACCATCTCATTGCTCTTAGACTATGCTAAACCTGACAGAAAGCAATGTTTAGGTCACAGCTCATCTAGCTTAGAGATGAGCTGCCAGTCTAGAAATAAAATGCCTGCTATTTCCAATCACCAAATTCTGGATTCATCAAGTGCTGAAGCCAAACATCAATCAGGAGGCTACCCACAGGACACAGAGCAACACCTCTACCTCAAAAGGGTATGGGAATACTCTGTTGTCCCCACAGCTGGACAAATAAAAGGAGGTGGGCTTCTGATGCCTTGGCTATGCAAGTTCTCATAACACACTTGGGAACAATCAGGATAAACCCCCAAATGTGCAGGATGAGACTGAGAACAGAGGCAGTTGCCTGGTAGTTGAGCCTGGAACAGCTTGGCACCAGGTCTCTCTCATGAGCAGAAGTTCCACACAATAATATAACTGAACTTGTAATCCCTGTCTGTATCCCACTCTGCATGCTGTTTCTTTTTTCCTCTCTCAATAGCAAAAGGCCAGGTACTCAGTAGAAAACAGAATAATTACATTTATAGTTAAGTATATGGCTTATAGCTCCAAGGGCATTACAAATACGTGACAGAAAAACTCATCTCTGGTATTTTTAAATATGACTGTCTGAAAAGTTGCTGCTAATGGAGCAGAAATGCCTTACAGACCCATTTCCTACCAATTCAGCAGAGCCTGCTGGCTCCCCTGTGACCAGTGCAGAGAAAGGCAGCAGGAGCCTCCTAAAACCCTCCTGCTAGGCCTGAAAAATTACCCAGAGCAAGAGGGAGACTACAGCATGGTCCCCTTGGGGCAGGCGAGATCAGTCACAGGCATTTTGGTAGAGCCAAACGTTTCCAGGCAGTCTGTGGACCAGGTCCCAGCAGAACCAGCACATCCTGGCACAGTCCCTCACTGAGGATGAGTTGTGAGCTGGTACCACCCCCATCTCTCACCAGCAATGCCTCAAAGCATCCCCACACGCTGCGGGAGCCTAAAGGTGTTTCTTCCTCGCTTCCCTCTATCTTCATGATGCCAGCAGGGACTCAGCTACACCAGCTGTTTTACAGGCTGTTTATACCTACCTGAGGTTTCATGATGTTAATAGTTTAGATTAAAGTAAACTTTGTGACATATTTAACTTTGTACTTTTTGCTGCTAAAGGGGACAAGGACAGTTCTGTCAACTTCAAATGCATTGCTCTAGGGGATTTTGGTTCTGAAGACCTTTGATTGTCCAGGAGTCCATTTCCATAACTATATCCTTAGAACTATTTTTTAAAAAAACTTTATTTTATGCTTGTCCTTATGTCAGACAGAATTCCTAAGTGACACGATCCGAGATCCCACACTGATGCATGTTACAGGAGATGACAGTGATAACATGCTCTGCTGAGAAAGAAAGAAACCAAGGACGTGAACTTACCCAAGTTAAATACAGAGATGCGAGACTGCAATTTATGACAGTTTCACTGGACAGAACTGAGGTTTCTTGCATCAAATATGCCTGCAGTCACTCTAGGTTTTTTGCTTCTCAGTATAGTCACATCATAGCAGCTCTCTAAAACTTCTGAAGAAAAATGTCAAAGGCACAGGAGCTTTACAGCAGAGGAAAGAGCGATCCTACCATCAGGATGGCAATTTCAAAAATAACCAGTGTTCTCCACCAGAGAACAGAGGAAGGACCTCCAGATACCTAGTGGAAAGCAGCCAGGATCTGGGAAACACTGTCCTGACCTTGCTGGGAGCAATGCTGCTCCACTGATACTTTCTCAGTGCTGATCTCCCACAGCAAACTTACATCCAGGGCAGGACTGGACCCAGGGGTGCACCTACCAGCCCTTTGGCTAGAGTGATTCCCTGTGTCTCTGTTCTCACTTTCTGGGGCACAAAGTCATGCCTAGCTAAGAAATGGCAATGGGACATTTAATCACTATACAAAGGGAAGAAGGTGAAAATACACTTCTTTTAAAAATTTTCCTTTTTTGCAGGGTTTTTCCAGTAAATTTTCATTTGCTTTTGTCCTTGCCTCACAGTGAATGGCCTGGAGCAAAATCCTTGGAAGCTGTAAATGCTGTGGTATTGTATAGCATGTGATAGCATTAGCATGGTTTCTTTAATCCCTCAACAGTCTTGCTGATTAGTGAGCAGACGGTGATCAAACATATTTATGAGAAGAGTAAAAGCTGTCAGTCTAAAGAAAAAAAGAGCAATCACATACAACTCTTACTGTAAACAAATACAAACTCTATTATTCCTCCTAGGAGGAACTTTCTTGGGGAACTTATACCAGAAGACAATGAAAATCCTTTCTTTTGGAAGGACAGAATCCCTCAGTGTTCTCATTTAAGTACTGCACATGTTGACATCCAACTGTGTTTTACCCTGCAATTCACTTGCATTATCAGGGATTTTCTGCTAAACAACTGGCACATTTTAGATGAATAAAGAAGGAATTGTCCAGTCATCTCAAGCTGTTTGTCAGTTATGGAACACTTCATTTTCCAATTCCCTATAGCAGCTCAAGTTAATTTGTCTTCCTCTTAACTCCAGTCAGCAAACATACTTTTTTAAGGATGCACAAATTAAAAAAAAAAAAAAAAAAAAAAAAAAAAAGCTGTAATAAAACCTGGAGACCCTGATCCTGGAGAGAGTTGCTAGGAAGAGGATAACCAGTAAATGAAGAAACAAGTACAGCTCTGGTTCCACTTAAGAGGACAACTATAAGCATGCAGGAGCTCTTCAGAGCAAGATGCTTCATTCTGAAAAAGCCCATCTTATTTGAACTTTAAACTAAACAAGACAAGATCATAAGTTGTTCATTTACACCCAAGAAACCCTAGTCAATTCAATTAAAAATAATCTACTTAAAGTAAGCTGTGCCATGAAACAAGTTTTCTGTCCCTTTCTAAGCCACCTACTCAGATGAAATGCAGAACTTTTATTTGAAAAGTAGCAAGGTCCAAGGGACAATTATTTCCTGGCAGTTTGTTGCTGCCTAGTATTTAAAGAAAGCTTTTGGGCTGTCTGCTGCTATTTGAGAATTTCAGGTTCCAGAATTATTAATTGGAAAATCTGTATGTTGAAGGAGTATCTTTTTCTCAGTTTCAAAGTAGCATTAGTCTGGAGTAGTTTAAAAATGCAGCCTGCAAAGGGCCTGCCTCTGAGGCCTCAGTTGAATTACATTCTCTCTCAAACAGTCATACTTGCATACTTTTCTTACCACCACATTGCTATCATCTGATTTCTCATTTCATGCCATTGAAACAGAAAATGTATGTTACCAGGCACTGGTCAAATACATTCCCTCAGATGTCTTAAAATCAGATACAAGATGTGTGACCATGTGACAGAAGGACCAACTGACCAGAGAGAGGCACATAATAAAGAGATAAATAGTCTGAGTCATGCAAACTCACTTAGGCTTGTTTACATACAACATATGCAACACACAGCATCTCTTAAAGATGTGATTTACAGAGCTGAGGAGGGGAAATGTATTGGGTTTGCATGGCAAGGTTTTGGTATCAGGGGGTATCTGGGAGGGATAAAGGAGTGGCCTCTATAAGAAGCTGCTAGAAGCCTCCTGTGTTCACTTGGAGCCAGCAGGCTCCAAGACAGATCCACCACTGGCCAAGCCCATCCGTGGCTGTGTTAGTACCTCTGTGGTAGCACATTGAAGAGAGAGAGAGAAAAAAAATAACCCAAACAAAAATGCTGGAAAGAACAGCAGAGGGGAGAGAGAATACAGGAGAGTAACAACTCTGCAGACACTAAGGTCAGTGAAGGAAGGGGGAGGAGGTGTTCCAGGCACTGGAGAAGAGATTCCCTGGCAGCCCACGGTGATGAACACAGCCATGCAGTGTGTCCCCCTGCAGCCCATGAAGTTCACAGTGGAGCAAACACCCATCTGCAGCCTGTGGTGGACCCCACACCTGAGCAGGTCAATGCTCTAAGGATGCTGTGACACCATGGCAAGCTCACTCTGGAGCAGGTTGTTTGCAGGACCCATGTAAAGAGGAGCCCACACTAAACAGATCTGCTGGGAGGACTTGTAACCCCCTGGGGTATCCACGCTGGAGCAAGTTCATGAAGAACTGCAGCCTGTAGGACAGACTCATTTTGGAGAAGCACGCAATGATCTAACCATAACCCCATTCCCCTACACCACTGGAGGGGGAGAGGCACAAAAATCAGGAACAAAATTAAGACCATAAAGAAGGGAGGGGGGGACACACACAATGTGTTTTTAAGATTTGGTTTTATTTCTCATTATCCTACTCCAATTTGTTTGGTAATGAATTCATTTTTCCCCGTATCAAGTCTGGTTTGCTCATGACAGTAGCTGCCGAGTTATCACTCCCTGCCCTTATTATCAGCCACAAGCCTTTTGTTATATTTTCTCTCCCATGTCCACCTGAGGAGCAGAGTGATAAAGCAGCTTTGGTGGGCACCCATCATCCAGTCAGGGTCTAGCCACCACATTTACATTCAATACGTCCTTTAAATCTCTTTTCAGCAGCTTCACGTGTGAAAATAAGAGTGAAAATTCCCTATTTTGCATTTCCATGCTAGAACCTGCTCCCCCTCCCCCCAAAAAAACCCAATCAACCAAAACAAATGCCACACTTTCAGAAATATATTAGGCAAAGCAAGTCAGTCAGTGTTAGGTAAATTAGGACATGAGGAGAGCAGTGACTGATGAGTTGGGGTAAACTGAAGATAGGACTGTAAAACTTAGTACTGCACAGCTGATGCTGTCCATATTTGCCAAACTGCAATCCAATTTGATACCAAAAAATGTCAAACTAGTATCCTTTCCTCAGGTAGCAGGTGACTAGGAGAATAACCAATATTTTCCCTCCCCAAGATTTTTAATCACCCATGCCCTTCTATTAAAAGCTACCTAGCTGATTCTAGTTTTGAAACCCAGTTATCATTCCATTTAGACTACACATAAAAAGAAAGTTCCCAATTCATGCCATCCTCTTAGTCTCTGGAGTGCTACCCCAGCAGCTGGAGCTTGCAAGTTGCCTCCAAACACCTATATCTTTCCTCGGGGACCAAGGTAATTTCAGGGTGAATATAAGGTCCCACATTTTCAGAGCCTGTCATTGAGGTGAGTTAATGAGGCACCATCTGTTTTTCCCAGAAGAAATAGCAGACACACCACAGATCTAGGGCAGCAGCTCTCAAACTTAACTGTTCACATCACTACTTTAAAAAGGAAGGAAAAAACACACACACACACCACAAAGAAAAAAAAAAAACAACAGGGAAAGAGAAAAGAGTTAAGAAAGAAATGGAAGCACAGAGCACTTTTACTTCTTTAAAAAGGGGTCAGGGCACTGACCACTCTGAGACACTGGGTGTACAGACTGGACTGGAGAGAAGCCATATCTGCTGGAACTCATCTCACCGCCTTAATTTCCAAGTAATAGTAATTTATGGATCATATTTTGCACATTTGATAACACTGAACTCACTCTTGCACTCTCTCTTGGTTGTGGTGATCTTTAACCCAGCAAAACAGAAGAGACGAAGAGAATCCTCTGACAACAAAATCGGAGTCTGGATCAGAAAATTCATTACGTAGCCTATGAATTAATACTCAGAACTACAGGAGATTAAGTTTTATACACCCCCAAGGTGTAGTGGGAATAAACTCGTGCTGCTCACCAAATCCTGTGGTGTGCTGAGCCTGTGTTACAAACCTGGGGGCAGTCTGGATCTGCCAGCCTTGGGCTGCCTGTGCCAGCACGCTCTCATATGTGCTGCAGGTACCTCGCTGCCAAGAAATCCCAAATTCTCAGCTGTACACATGGCCCATTGTAGAAATGTTTTCTAATGTGCATGACAGTTTCTTGTATCCAGCCATATCACTCAGCATGGCTAATCTGGGATATATTCACAAGCTCTCACACTTGTCCTGCTTCCACTGCAGCCAGGCATAGCCCCCATACTTTTCCTCCAAGCAAAGCTGCCCAGACAATTCAGTTTTCTGTAGCTGGCAGGCTCAGCTGTTGCAGGGCATTACTCTGACACATGGCTCTCTCCACAGAGCAGCCAAGCACATGTATAATTGGACAACAGGTTGTGGCAAGGATAAAAAAAACACATTATCATATCTGATTTCTTTGACTTACAGTATTTACCAACTTCCCATGTCTGCTGATGCTCTCTTAGTATTTAGATACCCATGTCAAGTAAGTTACAAAACTGATCTGTTATTGTGGTGAATAAGCAACAGACAGATCTGCTGAATGATGCAAGGCTCCACTGACTTTTAGTTATGCTTATGTAACTCCGTAGTTTCACAGCTGCTAATAATTAGCAGCTGACCTGCACAAGTGCTGGAGAAAAAAAGACTAAAAGATGGGAAAGGAGAATCCTGCTTCATCACTTCAGAAACAAGCTACTAGAACAAGAGCAGTGATTTTTATTTTTTTTAATCTGCTATGATTTTTTTTCTCCTCTGAATTCAAACAAACACAGCATAACGAATTCAGCATAACTTATAACTGAAGATATGAATGGTGCCTTGTTCGTAGCATTTGGATTTGAAACACAGATGCAGTTGACTCACAGCTTAACTCCTTCCATGGTACTCTTTAAAATGCTGATATGTTTTCTTCTGAGCTTCCAGATCTTAAAAAGTTTTCATCAAGTGATTTTTATTTTTTTAAACAAAGAGAGATTCAAACTCAGATTCTGTGTATAGCTCTTTTGCTCTCTTCCTCTAAAAAATAAGAGATTACTTGTTATACGGCAAACTGGGAATAACATCACTTTCTAAAAATTTCCTTTGCAGCCCTCTTCTTTATTTCACCAAATTCTTTTCCAGATCTAATGTTCTCAATGCTTCCTGAAAAAGTCAATGCAATAAACTGTTCTTTAGTACTTAAATCCCCTATGAATATGACAAAAAGCAAAAAAACTGAAGAAAATCTTTCAGCAGGTAGAAGTAGCCCCTGTTAGAAAGTGATCCCTACTCAAAGTAGTTGAGTAGGGAAAGGAAATTGTTTTATGCTTAAATACAGCATCTTTTAGCTGTATTTAGTACTAAGGCACTAATCTGCCAGTCAGGAGATTTATGATCCTCTTGCAGTACTATTACTGGCCTGATGCTGTGAGACTTTGGGGAGTCACTTCTCCCCACTATGCTTCTCCATGCACTCTACTTTTTGATGTCTTTATTCAGACTTCAAGGTCATTTTTGGACCTTCTGAGGTCACTTTTATTCCCAGATGTTCTGGGACAGACAAAAGCAGTCATGCTTATGCAATAATGCTGAAACATAGCATACAGGCAGCTAGGAGGAACTGTTGGATCTCAGCTAGATCAACACAGGGCTAACCTGGCTTAAAAGCAGACTTCTTGGGCTTTGTTCAGTCTTTTTGACCAAGGACAGACTCCACAACCCTTCTGGACAACAAGTTGCAGTAGCTGGCCATTCTCACCAAAGAGAACCTTACTGGGAATTTTTGAAGGAGTTGTACAATGAGCTGAAAATGCAGTTTCTTGGGGTTCATTTCTGGCCCTCTTAAGCCAGGGTCCAGAAGAATTCAGAGAGAAGCCTGTTCTTCATGGCAAGAGCATTAGAGCACTCAAGCTCAGCATTCACCAAAACTATTAAAGAGGGTAGAAGAGGGAATTAATCTACTTCCAGAGTTATCCATCACAAGAGAAACGTGCACAAGCTATTTGGAGCTTGCTGAACCTGCAAAGAGCATTTTAACCTTTACATCCCATTAAAGACTGTCCTGTATTTTCTTTAGCAGGAGAGATGTACTCAAGTTTAGCTCAAATGATAAGGAGAGCCTTCCCATGGAGACATGGGCTGAAGCCCTTCACATGGGCTTAGTCTCAAGGAGGAAAGGGCAGGAGCTACACACACACACTGAACAGATTAGAGAGGGTGGGTGCCACATGAACAGTTTAAGCACTAGTAATTTCTGTTTCTGCAACATGACCAGTTTCAGGAGTTACAAAGTTAAACAGTAACTCCAAATTGTACTTATGTGTAATTGGAAACAAATGTAGAAGAATACTAAGAAGGTTACAGTGGAGTTAAGTATTACAAAACAGACTCCCCCACTGCTCCTTGTGCTTCCCGTTTATCTCCTTCCAGGAATAAGGAAAAGCTTTCTTTGATGTCTCAGATCTAGATGAAACTGCTCCCTCGCCACTTGCGTCGCCAGCCTTAGAGACACTTTTTGCTGATCTTTGTGAACTGAGTTGGAGGAGACCCAAGGACAGCTGCTCTTTCAGACCTGTGTGCCTGCAAGGCTAATGAGGCTCCAGTATTTTTCAGAGCCCTGATGTTCAGGGTTATTGCCACTGAAAAAATAATCTTTTAATGATTCAGATTTCAACAACTCAGCAGTAGCATAGTGCTTGTAATAAGAGATTAATAATGTAGTAAACAATCCATTTATTTCCTTCCCTGTACTTCTCTTCAGATATCTAAACATAAACACACATGTAGCTGGTGCTACCTGAGAGCACTACACTGCTATCATACTGGTCACAACATACATCCAAAATATTTTAACCAAAATAATCTACTAAAGCACTATTTTAGACATCACTATTAACTTTATCTTTTAGTATCTTTTCTGGATTATTTGCCAACTAACAGCTCAGCACTTATTATACAGTAACTCAGTCATATTTTCACATACATCTTTGAAGTAAGGAGCTAAACAAGTAGGTGTTGATTGCACACCTAGCAGCACACAGAACTAGTAGCTGCCTTGAAGATTTGCAACCACTTCCAGTATTGTCATCTTTGATATCACCAAGATCTCTTTTACCCACCCCAAACTTACTCTCTCCCCATACAAAGAATGTTCCCTCTATTAAAATAAAACCAGCATCATGGATTTTGAACCAGGATAGCCAACAGTCCCTTTAGCAACAGATCCAACAGACCAAACATTAAAGCACAGAACATAAAGTAAAGGAGAAAGTGTCTATATTAGAGTCAACAATAACAGAGGTCAGTAGGAAGCACACAAGATTTTTAATTATATTTGAGTTTTATAACACTTCACTGCTGTGAAGTAACCACAACTAAAGTACATTTATGTTGGCAAGAGCATAAACTTCAAAGAAATCTTCTCCTTGCTGTATCACTCTCTCATGGTTTCTACACAAAAGCCCACTATCCAGATGAAGATTCAATGGAGTTAGCACAAAACATTTCTAAAATCTGCTGCATAAGGACATTTCACTAAAATGTATATAAACCAAGGACAATATATGTGCCTCCAGAGAAAACCTATCCTGTCCCTGCCCTCATGTAACATTTGTCAGACAACACCAACATACACCATTTTCTGCCTCCAAAAACAAAAGCTCAGTGTTTATAAAGGCAGGGCAGAAAACTTATAGCTGCTACAAGTTTATGCACTAAAGATAATGGAGAGCAATACTGCAGCATGTTCCCTTCAAAAAGGGATGAGCATTGCTTCTGCTTGCCAGTGGCCTCTCCACTGATGAAGGTCTGAAAGTCAGATGTAAAGGTCATACTTGTCACAGATGGGAAACGGCTGCTAATACCTTTTTCTGGATGCACACTTCCTATTATGACTCTAGTACATGAATCAAAGTCCTGAAGACCTAATACAATGTTGTGATAACTATGGGGTAAAAAAAAAAGAGAGAGAGAGAGAGAGAGAGAAAGGTCTAACACAGCCCCCAAAGACAGCACCTCACTAACTTATATCATTCAGAGTAACACTGCAGAAAGTGTAATTTCAGTAGAAATACTACTGCAGCAGCAGTACACAGCGAGAACACAAAAAGCTTAAACTGCATCAATTTCCATTTGCCAGGGTGAGCAATCTCAAAGCAGAAGGCTGGAGAGAGGCAACACAGAGGCAACACATTTGTACAGAAAGAGTAGCTGCTCCTCTTCCCCTCTCTCCTTTTCCAGATGTTTTAAACCCACCTGGCTGAACCTTGCAGCAATTCCACTTACAGAACAACCCCACAGATAACTGGGATAGACCAAACAAGTGACAGCACAGGGAGAGGAACAGGTAAGCAGCAATAAGAGATAAGAGAGAGATGAGAAGGACAGGAAGGGAGACAGAAATCCCTAAACTGACAAGGGTAATGTGTAAAGTAACCACTGCCTCCAAGGCACAGCTCCTGCCCTGAAAAGCTCACACTCCAGTCAAGGCCAGCCACAGAAACTAGCATGCCTCTGGCTTCACATTCCTTGGAAACTTGTCTTAACCAACTATGGAAATAATAATTTTACATGCAGAATGGAGGACTAGACATTTCACAGGCAGATGCTAAAGGCAATGTCCTGCTCAGCTCGAGGTCAGAGCATGCTGAAGAGCCCAGATAAGTGAGGGAGAAAGACGCACATAATACCCAAGGAGTGAAAAGCAGTGGTTTCTGGAGGAACAGTAGTTGTATCGAGATACAATCTCATATTTTCAGGATATTTGCTTTTGCCCTTACTAAACAGCTTTTTAAACAAAACTTGTGTTCATATAAAAAGCTTTTCCTCTCCATGTGTAGCTTTCCTCTGTCTCCCCCAGAGTCTCTCCCATACTCTCTTCCTGAATCTCCCTTTTTTGGCGTCTGTCCTCCCCTCACGTGCTCCTGCAGCACAGAGGGCAGAAGTGCTCTCAACAGCTGTATTTCCTCCTCGCATGCTCTGGCAGAGGGGAAAGTACACTCCAGCTCAGCCTTCTGAACAGCACTCGGGAAGGTGCCCTGACAGAGAGGGTCCTTCCATGGCAGCCCAGACACCCCTCCTGCCTTTACTAAAGGCAAGGGTCCCTACGCTGCAGGTAGTGTGCAGAGGCCAACCAGGCTCTGAAAGGACATCTTATTTTTGACATGGCCTCTTGGACCTCTGCTCTGTGCTTCCAGTTTTGGCTTGGAGGAGCTAAGGGACAAAGAAATAGCAGTAAAAGTAGGCAGTGAGTGAAAAAGGGTGTAAGCAAGAAGCAAAACATACTGCTTATCCTCTGGAGGTCAAGACAACAGAGAACAGCCTCTTGTTTCAGCCCTTTCTTTAAGGAAGCACCACAGAAGAGCAATTTAGAAGTAGCCCACAATGGGTTCCTGAAAAAGCATAACCCATTTCATGCTGGGGACAACTTCTGTACAACTTTTGTTTTAAATCAGAGGCTGGAGCAGGGCATGTGGTAGCAGCTGGAGAAAACTTATGCTCAGAGAAGGGAGAGTTCTGCACTGCTGAAGATGTTTATTAGAAGATGAAGTGCAGCCATTAGAGTAGCATGGGCAAACAAAGGGGAAGACAAACCGAAATTTCAATACCATTTACTTGAGTTTCCCAAACCTAACTCCTTCAAAGAGCCCCAAGAACTCACTCAGGGTGGAGACCTGCTTCAGTTGCCTCCACCATAAAGCCTAACTACAAGCTTCATCTCAACATTTGCTGCAGATGAGAGCACTTGAGGCAGGAAGGCTACAGCACTGGCACCTGTGTGAGTTACTGACTGTAATGGCACCCTGCTTGGATGCCACACATATGGGCTGCAGGGTGTGCCACAGCACGGCTCTCCCCATCCTGCCACGCCTGCCATCATTTCACAGCCTCAGCTGCACCACAGTAGGGATGGACATAGATGCCATCAGTCACCTCCCTGGAGGTCGGGGGTAGAAGCACGGTCTGAGCTGCTAAGTAGGGGCCGGGGGGCTGTGTCCGGAGGCTCCCACCATCCTCCATCCCGGGCACGCACCCAACCCCGGGGAAAGCAGGAAAGCCAGGGGGAAGCAGGGAGGGATCCCAGCCCCGCCAGCACGGCTTCGGAAGGCAGGAGGAGCGCGTCCCAGCCCGAGACAGAGCAGTCTAGAAGAAAAGAGAGAAAGAGAAAACAAGCACGAAGCAGGACGCGGCTGCTGCCGCTTTTGCCGACCGCCCCGACCCTTGCACCCCGCAGGGCCGGGGGTGCCGAACCCCCCCGCCGCTCCGCCCCAACCCCCCCGCCCTGCCGGGAGCGGGCAGCGAAGCTCCGCACCCCCTTACCGCGCTCCGGCGGGCTCGACGGCGGGAGGGGAGGAGAGGGGAGGGCTGGCAGCTCCCGTCAGCGCTCCAGCCGCTGCGGCGGCCGGGACATGTTGGGCCGGGCGGATATTTATAGCGGCAGGAAGCGGCGCGGCTCTGGGGCTCCGCTCCCCCCCCAGTCCGCGCCGCCGCACAGGCCCCGGACCCAGCCGGGGGACGGGAGGGGGGAGGGAGGGTGCTGGCATCGGGGGGGTGGGTGCCTCCCCGGGTGGGTGCCCGCCCCCTCTCCCCCGCACCCAGGGCCATCGCCCCGGTTGGCAGGCCGGCCCGTAAGGTTTTCCTCTGGGTTGGTCCTTGCCTGGGGAAGGCCGTGCCCCCCGCCCCTACCTGCCGTCCCAGGTGTTCGGTGGAAGTTGAATCTAATCAGAGCTAACGAGATAACAATGTTACAGGGAGAAGTTGTAATGTCTCTAAGTGCTAACGACCTGAACTCTGATTATCATAGAACGCCAAGTTGGAAGGGACCCCAAGGATCATCCTATCCAAATTTTCTAGGTCGCAATACGGTTTAAATGCAATGGCTCAGCATCCACTCAAGCTGTCTGAAAAGTGTCCAGTGTTGGGATACACACTTTGTACCTGTGGAGTTCATTCCAATGTCCAACTGTTCTCATAGTAGAAAAATTTTCTTCCTGTGTCTAATCGAGATCTCCCCTGGAGCAACTTGGCAACCAGGGCAACCCTTGGGCAACCAGGCTGGTGAAGGGACTCCAGCACAGACCCTATGAGGAGAGGCTGAAGGAGCTGGGGGTGTTCAGCCTGGAGAAGAGGAGGCTCAGGGGAGACCTCATCGCTCTCTACAACTCCCTGAAAGGAGGCTGGAGCCAGGGGGGGGTTGGTCTATTTTCCCAGGCAACTTTCAACAAGACAAGAGGGCATGGACTTAAGTTGTGCCAGGGGAAGTTTAGGTTGGATATTAGAAAGAATTTCTTTATGGAGAGGGTGATCAGACATTGGAATGGGCTGCCCAAGGAAGTAGTGGATTCTCCATCCCTGGAGATATTTAAAAAGAGACTGGATGTGGCACTCAGTGCCATGGGCTGGTAACTGCAGCGGTAGTGGATCAAGGGTTGGACCTGATGATCTCTGAGGTCCCTTCCAACCCAGCCGATTCTATGATTCTATGAACTTGCACCATTACCCCCTATCTTTTCCATGTGACTCCTTGTTAAAAGGGAGTCTCTGTCTTCTTGGCAGTCAGCCTTTAGGTACTGTATCATATTGGTAGCTTTTGCAGGAATTCATCCAGTTCAGACTCTCACCGGTTGGCTGGCAATACCCAACACCGGCATGGGCAGCTCTGCTCTCTGTCACCCCCTCTGCACCCGTCGGCAGTGTGTGCCGGAGGGAAGCGATGCGCTTTGCCCTCCTGCTCCTGCTCAGCACCGCAGAGAGCTGCAGTTAGGCAGGGTTTCCCCCCTCCCCAGCTCCTGATGCTCTATTTGTCCGCAAAACTCTCAACACGCTTCATTTTCCTTGCCCGCCTCCCATGGCCTTGATAGCAGCCAGCAGGCGAGGGGTAGTGGAGCCTGGGGAATGGCAAGGCAGCAGGCAGAGGTACACACACTGGAGTAGAAACATGTATTAAATAGTGGGAAAGAGGCATTTGCTTTTTCCTTTTTAATGTCTGCAGTACGCAGAGGTGTGTGGAGGTCAATTACTCCTCTCTACATGATGCCCCAAAAGGCATTTGTGCTTCTTACCTCAATTAACTCATGCAGATTTTTTTGCCAAACGAGCAATAGATTCTGCTTCTTTTGCCCTCTCAGCTTGACTAAGTTTTCTAGAAACAAAATTTCTGTTAATGCTTTTGAGTCCATCACTGAGCTCTTGGCTGGAAAAATGCCCAAATTATATGTAACAGAAGAGCCTGGGCAGATAGGAGCAGGGTTGGAAGGGCAAGACCTGTGCCCTGAGTGACTGTTTGACCCAACACATTTATCCTGCATGCTTTTGTCTCTGTAGGATTTCATATTTTGGACCAATTTGAATGGTTTTTGTTTATTCCATGCATGAATATGGTCCAGCCAAGCAGCTGCATAACTGTTGTCTGAAGTATATGAATGTTAGGGACAGGTGTCCTGAAGAATTTAAATAGACTCTTGATTCCCTTGTAACAATGTCCTAGAAAGGTCAAAGACTGAGTAATCTTTGTGCTGAGCTAACTTGCTACAACTTCCTTTTATATTTTGAGCAGGACATGACCAGTTGCCCAAAGACAGCATTATGGTGAGACATGCTGCTGTAAGAGCAATAGCATTACTGATTTGCCTTCAGCATAAGGTTTCAAATGTAGGCTCAAAAGTAGGTCATGTCTCTGTTTCTGTGTCATTGCATGCTTGGAACATTATAAGATGGACACAAAAACATGTACCATTTTTTCTCTTTACCCCCTTCTGCCCCATGCACACAACACAGATTACCTTGCAAGCAAAAATTATGGAGCTCACAAATGGAAAAACAGTAGGTACTCTGTGCTTACTGCCTTTGCAGGTCTAAAGCTCCCTAAAGAAGGTTACAATTCCACAAGAGGCTCCTAAGCACAACATGCTGCATTTGGGTCACTGGTTAGCTGAAAAGTCACATAGAGGCAAACAGCTTCCTCTTGATTATGTTCTGGATAAATAGCATGTGATATGTTTATCCCAGGCTCCATATAAGATAAATAGCAAATGCTGATACAGATCTGCTTGGCTGTTAGAAGTTGGGAAAACACTTCTGCTGTGGTGGGAGATCTGTGCTGGGTTGGCAGGAAACAATGACAACCCTGGCTAGGAAAGAGTTTCCCCCTTTTTGGGGAATCCACTCAGTGACCTACACTGCTGCACTACAGTGGCCTACAAACTGCTTTGGACTCTTGCTTGTTCATCAGTCTGGCCTGTCACATGGTAACAAGTGAAATCATCCTTTTCTCGTTGTAGATATCCCACCTACAGCCAGTGGGACTCAGAAGGGCTCTTGCAATGTGTATGGAAATAGTTGGCTTCAGGTTGGCTGTTCTCCATATCTCTTCCAGTCTTTCTTGCTTTATCAGGGACTGAAGTCAAAATTTTTACAAAGCAGTACATGATTGCCCTCCGTATGCAGTAGGGCTCAGATTTGCAGAAAGGGAAAAAGTACCCCAGAGCTTTGTTGGAAGTCAGTGTCAGCACAGCATTCTTCTGAGAGGTGCTTGAGAGACTTTGTACCCACTTCACAGTTTTTAAGGAAGAAAAAGAGTGCAAGAATTTGCACCAAGGAAAATGGCTAGGACCCTGGAGGCTGTGTTAGACATTATCTAGCACTAATAAACATATGACAATGTGAGAGCTTACAACCTGGATCCAATCACAGTGACCTTCTAAAAGAGTTCAAAGTGAAAAACATTTCTGATGTGTTAAACTCTCAGTGACTTTAAAGGCGACATCTTGCATGCCACCATACCAGGAAAGAAACTCTGCTTCCCTTTTCCAGTTCTAGCACTGGGTTTGTGTGCTTCGTGGGTCCTGTGTGAGGTACTCTTTTGCTCTGCTGTCCCTACCCACTGTGGCTGAGTTCAGCTGTAGAAACAGGAACTGCTGAGTCAGCACACTGATGAAACTCACACTGCTTTCCCACGTCTCTTGGAAGACAGCCACAGCACAGAGGCTTGCAGCAACTTATATCCTGGAGTAAAAATGAGTACTTAAATTGTCTTACAACTGCCTGGTACAATTATCTCAATTTTCAAAAGCTCTCAAACTGAAGGGGCCTTCTGTACCCAAGCACTAGGTGTAGGTCAGTGACCACACCTGGCATAGGCAAGCTCATGATCAAGCACTTAAACTTTAGTGAATGTCATTTTTCTGCTCCCTTTGTTGATCAATTAAAATCTTTAACAGAGCTGAGATGCAACAGGCTTAGACAGAATAAGGCAGTCAAATCTATTCCATCTGCCTGGTGATAATGGAGAACAGCAGCCTGTTCTGATTACAGACTCATGCAGAGGTGAAATTTCTCCCTTGGAGCTGGTATAGGGTAATGGACTTAAAAAAAAAAATAAATGAGATAAACCCTTCAGAATGGTCAGGTCTCCTGAATGATGCAAGTGCCAAAAGGTAAAGAGACTTGGGATGAATGCATCTCAGAGAACAAAGCATCCAAGGCACAGTAGAAAGTAGATGAAGGTCAGCTAAAGGGATGTGAAGGGGAGAGAGCTAATTGCCAAATTGTTTAAAAATTGGAAAGAGGATCACACTGAGAAAGATTGGGAAGTCCCAGAGAGCTGCTACATTAGGGACATAAATAGGATATTATCAACAAGATCAGAGTGAAGAAAAGCAGCTTCAATAGCAAAAAGAAGGCAGTCAAAAGTCAGAAAAGTCAACTGCTGAGAGTACCATTGCTCTCAAAGTGGCACATTCTTACTCGGAGGCCTCTGGTCTACTTTAATTTAAATGAGGTCTATTTACTTCAGTGCCATAGTGTTTGCTTTTCATTATTTTTTTTTTACACTTTCAGAGAAATTTAGCAATGAGAGTGTGTGAGGTCTGTAGCTTGTTTTGCTTATCAGAAGCTGAAATTTGCCTGTTAAAGTCAATGGGGCAGGAGAGACACACATATAGGTCACACAAGGATTATCCAGGGCATCTCCCTGGGGCTGCCAATGCTACCCAAGTAGGAAAGAGGGGAATTCAATGTTATGATTTCAGGGAGAGACTATAGAGCTGTAACTGAGAGACTGTCAGACAATATGTACTTCCACATTGGCAGTGAATTAGCTGTGACAGTGACTGAGATAACATGTTTACAGCCTCCAAAGCTACCATTTGAACAGGCATACTGATGTGAGGACATGTTAAAAGGACAGTAGCAGATGAGAATAGAAATAGTCTGAGTGTAGGCAAGGGTACTCTCTTTCAGTAGACGGATATTAGTAACAGGGGATATTAGAGGTACCTAAGAATAATGTACCACAAAGGTGAGCTCGGAACAGTGATTACAGGAGACCTGTACAATTTGTGTATTTAAAGCACAGCAAAAGAAAAAAAGCAGATGAGCTGTCTCCTGAAGTGTGCTGACTGATATTTGGGGGACTGTCTCATTGGAGACTCAGAGCACAATGCCCAGATTCTGCAGCCTAAGGAAGGAAGTTGTTAGCATTTGGTTTTGCCTGGTGTCACAACTTTTGAGATGTGTATAGTTCATCAAGACTCAGAGCAACAGGGAGGCAGATTTGCTGTGCCTGTAAGACAGATCAAATCGTCACAAAAAATTTCAAATAAATAATTCCAAAACTTTTTTTTCTAAGAAAGCGGACAGAAAACAGTGCAACATAGTTGGTAGGAGAGCCAGAGTCGGAGAGGTGAGAGGGCAGGCAAACATGTACACCCACATGCAGGCACACAGGTGGAATTTGGGAGGCAAGACCTAGATTTGCCTTGAGGAAGCTGAGAAAGCTAAGCAAAGATACTGGGAATGCTCACAGTAAATCTTGTTACTTGATGTTTATTTTTAATACCAAGATACAAGCACACATTGCTCTAAGAGGATTGTTCTGTCAATTTTAGTGCCAATTGCAGTCTCCTGAATTAGGAGTCCCAGGCACCAAGACACCGCAGCTTAGCTCATCGTGACCCAGGGAACTGCACAACTCTTTCCAAAGGCTGAGAGGCAAGAACTTCACAAACAGAGCTGCAGCAAGCACTCCATCTATCAGCAGAGATCTCTCTCAGCATGCACCTTCAGCAGTCGCTTACAGGGTTAATGATCATCCAGGGAGGCAAAGATTATCATCATCTAAACTGTAAGAGCTGAAGAGTGTTGCAAGGGGTCGACTGCCCCAGCCAAAGTGTTTGCTTTGCTTAGGACTGTAGCTCACCAAAATATTGTCCAGCAAAAACTATGCAATGATGGAAGTATTGCACAAGGCCTCGTTTTCTCTATAGAGCATTTCAAGTGCCTGTCCTCTGCAGACACATTCCTGGAGAGCACTGACATAGTACACGTTATTTTATTAAACTCTCAGCAAATTATTTACAGCTGTTAACAAAGTAGTCCTGTTGGGCTGGACAGCCATCTGGGACAGATGAGTAAGTCGTATCATTTGCCCCACCTCTCATTATTTTTTGACAAAAGTAAGCAGCACTGCTAGTGTTTCCACACTGTGTACTGAAAACAAATCGGTTTGTTGCTTGTGTTGAATATTTGCATTAACTCCTGTCTTTAGCCTAAAGCAGCGCTACTTCTTTTAAGCCACTAGAGTGAGCTGCTGCTCAACATTTGGATAAAGCTTGGGTTGTTATTTGAGTTGCTCAGAAGACTGGGGGTGTCCTGGCATTTTTTCATACACAGATAAAGCTGAGATCCACTTTCCCTAGCAAGAATCTTCGTGATGCTGCATCTGAATTTAATGCTCACGATATATTTCAGCAGAGCAGGGGACAGTTTTCAGGGAAGAGAGAGAAGTGGCTTTAAGGTTTCACACTGAGCACACCTACATTTGAAGTTGCACCACCCTCCATTACTTGTCATGAACACAGCTTCCCACAACAGAGTAAGCAGAGTACAGAGGTTATCCTATGGATGTATTCCTTACCCTTTGGCCTAAACTTTTCCCTTGGCATGCAGTTGCTGAGCATTCATGTTCATAAATAAAATTATTAGCATTAGTGCAGTATGAATGCATTAGTAGGCAAAAATAAGAGGACAGATACTGCAATATGGTCACCAAGATGCCTGATGGTCACAGAGCAGGGCTCAGTGATAAAATAGGGGCAAAAAAATCCTCCCCTACAAGTCCTTTACCACTAGACTTCATAGCAAATACCCGTGGGACCCAACAGGCTGGATTCTTCCCACGGTAAGGAACAGTCTCCTCATTGCTGCATCAAGATTTTCTACAGGTAGGGTCACGTACAAGAGTCAGTCATTTCAGATTTGTGCATGAAAATCAAGTGCATAAGCATGGAGTTTGAGATATTTCTGCTGGTTACATCTAGTGTTACAAGAATCATTTTTGACCCTGCCAATACAAAAACCACAGAGCAGATATTGAAACCAGCTTGAATGCTAAAGCTGGATACAGATTTACAGCTCAGCTAAAGCTTATTACACTGCTATTGATTTCTCTGGAATTGTATCTGTGGGTTACAAAGTCAGACAGTCTTATTAACGCAGTAACATTTTTAATAAATGGTAAAATGCATCAAAACCTGGCTGATGGCCATTCAGTCTACCAGTAACACAAGTGTTTCTCTTTGGCAATGAAATGCTGCTGAGTAGCAGTTCAGAAGTGCTAAGTATGGAGCCTTAGGCTTTATTATTCCTGCTCTTCCCCAGCAGGGACCAATTCCTGTCTGTGAACCTTTCAGAGCCTGGCCAGGCTTTGATGGTTAAGATGCTTTCAGATGCTGACCAGGGTAGCAAATAGTTTCCAGCTGATGTTCATCCTTGCTGATTTAATTCAATAAGGCGACCAGCAAACACAGCTAATGTTCCAATAACACAAACTATCATAAATATACCAAGGAGGAGATGATCAACCACCATTGCAACAAATTTCCATTCTTCTGCAGCCTGGGAAAGAAACAAAGGGGATGGTAAAATCTCTGCAAAACCTTGTTTGTTGTGGGCATTCTTGTAATTCACTGTCTTGAACAACCAAAAGGTTTTTCCTTACGTTCCACTACTATTATGCACAAAAAAACCTTTTTTTTTTTTTTTTTTTTTTTTTTTTCCCTTTTCAGAAGTGCATGGCCAGTGGTTCACAAAGTCTAAGTTGCCTAAAAATGAAAGTTTCAAGACTAAACTGCTTAGATACCCTGGCAGTTTGGTGAACAATTCAATTTAAAATAAATTGTTGAAAAGCTTATTTTTAAATCAAAAGTGTTGCTTTAGGAAGTTTAAAACACTGAAACAAAACACTTGGTTTGATCCAACTGGCTTTTGTTTTTCTATTGCATTTTCATTCTGTTAGGATACCTAAACAACTGTCATCAATTTAAATCTATTCTCTGCTTCCCATGCATAGTACACAGTCTCAGGCCTGAGAAAACCTTCTCAGTATCTTTTTTAGTCTTTTTTCCAGTTGTGGGACACTGTGAAGCGCTTGCTCTGTGATGATGCTTTCACAGGATGCTTTTGTGGGTACCCAGCACCATAAGTGAGCAGAGTGGCTAGTGCTGAGTGCAGGTGGGCTCCAAATTGCCACCCTGTAAAGCTGCCTTACAGAGTGACACGTACTGGCCTAAGACACTCTCTAATTTTGCCTTCATTGCCTCACAAGTAGAAGAGGCTGTTGTAATTTATAGATAGGGCACACATAATCATAGTGTTTTGAGGGCAATTTGTAACTGGCAGCCTCCAGAAGCCATAACCTTCTGTTTGTTTGGGAAACTTGGATTTTGAACCCCCCTGGAAGGGATATCAATAGTGCCCAGATGACACAAGCAGCTGGACTCCACTTCCGAAGGCAGCACTTGCCAGTAACCTGAAGACCCTCCTTGTAAGACTAGAAGGAAGTGAAACCCAGAGGTGCTGAAGCTGTGCCAGTGCAGATGAAGGTAGCACCTTATCTGCAGAGAGGCAAAGGAGTCATGGGGAACATGAGAACATGGCCACAGCCATTCCACATGCTCCAGGAATTCGGTCACAGGAACAAACACTGTGGTGTAAATCCTGCCCTTAGGAAGGAGACACCTCCTTTTCAAGAGTACCCCCATCTTCAGGCTAGCCTGCAGCTCAGCAGGAAAGGTCTATGATCACTTAGAAAGGTGAAGTACCAGGACTGAATTATCCATGCAAAAGTTGTGTGAGATGCAATAACTGAAATAAAAGAGGGGGCTAATTGGATTGAATGTGCTAGAATGAGGCAGAGATAGGTTTTCCTGGGGAACACTGCCATGTGTGACTCTACAGGCACTTATCCTTCCTCTGGCTTGCTGTGTGGAAAAAAGTCAGTAATCAGAGTAGCTCATGAGACGTGCTTTACTTGCAGGGACTATTAGTAGCATTCAGGAATAAAAGCCTTATCAAAACTGGAATTATAATTTTTAAGTTATTTTTAGAACTTCTCAGATACAACTACTAGCCTTTTGGAGTTTGGCTTGGTTCCTGGCTTTTCAAAAGCAGCAAGAGCTTGATAACCACAAGGGGAAGATCCCTGAGTGGAAGACAGGAGGAATGTGTTTTGGAATGTGCTTACAGTTCTTGAAACAGCTCTGCTACATACAGACACTCCATGTCCACAGCTTCACACACAACATTTAGAAAACCTGAAGCACTGATACTTTTTTTTTTTTTTTTTCCCCAAGCCAAGATTCTGTTGCCATCTGCAACTATTATCTGTTGCTCCTTGTTGACTGCACCAACAGGAGATGGTGTCCTGCTAAAGCCAAACCACAGCTTGCAGTGTTTTTGTGAGGCAGAGATATTTTGCCAAAAAAGAGATGTAGCAATTGGAAAGCAAGAAAAGAATCATGCACAAAATATGCCTTACATTA
Source organism: Phaethornis superciliosus (assembly GCA_023637945.1). Lineage (NCBI taxonomy): Eukaryota > Metazoa > Chordata > Aves > Apodiformes > Trochilidae > Phaethornis > Phaethornis superciliosus. The sequence goes on along the minus strand of JAJQWJ010000007.1, from coordinate 16,832,980 downwards.
CTGGCTTCTTCGTCCGATTTCATTGTTTCCGCGATGTATTTGATTCCCTCTATAGCATTTTTCACATCTGGATTTCTGGTAAGTGGGGAGTAGAAGTTGACAGGCACAGAATCTGGTTTCCCAGAGATTTCAGAAATATCAATATCTTCTGCAAAAATGTTTTTGTCTTGTTTGTCCCTGGATGGTCGTTTCATTGTAGAGAAAAACATCATATTTGGGATTGTGTCAATAAAGATCTGAAAACAAAGAGGGAGAAGATGACATTTGCTGGTCAGTGGGGCTGTGTTACAGATGCAGCTGTGTGCTGAACAAAAGCAAGCTTCCCTCACCCCAGATCACTTCCCACGCTGGAGCAGCTACAGATTCCCTCTTGGAGTATGTCAGAGCCCACACCTCAGTCACCCCGGGGCTTTTGTCAGCCTTGTGTCCTGGGGCACCTGGAGTCACCCTTTCTCTGGAAACCATTTCCCCCACCATATACCAAACATCTCCGTGTGAGGAAGGGGTGTGACATCCCAGACCAGACCTTCAGCTGGAGTGGGCTGACAGATCTCTATCAGCCTCATCTAATTGGGAACATTTGGTTACAAATCTGGATTGAAGAATGGACTACAAAGGCTCTCTTTTGGCTGCTTTTGTTTGACTTTGCTATTACAAATGTTTGCTATACACACATATAAGGTCTACAATAACTTCTTTTGGAGAAAAAGAGGCTTGCTGCCAGAGGAAACTTAGGCATGTGCAGTGTTTGCCTGTTGAAATCTCCCTTTTGCAGGGACTGTGCTGCAGAGCAAATCTGATGTAAGCTGTAGCCTTAAAAGTATAATTAGAAAACCATAGAACAATTTCCTGTTCATGTGATGCTTTAATATGAACCAAGGCAGGCTTAAAAAAAGTGAGAATAGCAGAATGGATCTGCTTTGGTACTGTCTCCCTGGCAAAGAACTTGTAATGATAAATATCCAAGTTTTTCTACATCTCATGGTTCCATCCAGACTAGTGTGCAAGGATCTGTTTGCTTCCCAAGGACTGCAGAGCAACTGTATTTATTGAAAAAGTACAGAGAAGGTCATGGCTTTTGCAAAATAGAATGCTGAACACAGGTATCCCCCATGGCCTTTGTGCTCTGCATTCACTGGTACTGGTGAACTTGGCCGCCAGCAGGCAGCAGAGTTTTGCAGTCAGATGTAGAATTAAATCAGGAAATGTAATTTGAGACCAGCTAGCCCTTTTTCTTTTCCTTGTCCCTTCAGCTTCTCATGTTTTTCTTCATTTGTTCGCTGCAAGACTCTACCCCAGTGGGCAATTTTGTTACTTAAAGCAGCAGTTTAGCAGTCTTGCTGACTTTATGCACAGCTAAGTAGTAAACACTGGCTCTTGTGCCTACAGAGATTTAATGTGATGCATAATTCCCCCAATTCTTGTTGACTTTTATTAGAAAACCTGCCAATAAAATATGGAGTGCTCAGTGGAAACCAGGAAACGTGCAAAGCCATGGAGCTCACCTTCCTGACCCAGTGTGGCATGGTGTGAGTGCTTGGGGAGCGGTGGTGGGTGTTGATGACGATGACCGTGATGACGATTGAGGCGCTGACAAACACCATTGTAAACAGCATGTATTTGCCTATCAGAGGCACTGCACTGGAGGTGGAGGGAATCAGCTCCACGATGACCAGCAGGAACACAGTCAAAGACAGCAGGACAGAGATGCTGAGAGTCATTTTCTCACCTGCCGTGCAAGAAAAACCCACAACCCAAAACAAAACAAAAACCAAAAAAACCCAAACTGAGACAATACCACTGGTGTTCGTATTCAGTGAAGAAAGTACATATTTGCAAGGATAGGGTGTGGATGATGGCTGTTCACACAAGTACATGTGTGTGCATCCAGACAGCTATCATCCCCTCCAGCATCTGAAGCAGTGATGGGGCTGGCCAAGCCTGAGAGCATCAGCTCTGGCACTAGGGTGGGAATCACCAGGTACTAGTGGGGTGAGGTACAGGCAGTGGACATGGAAAGCTTAGTTGCCAGGAGCACTTCATGGGCCGTGAGTTTTGGATGATGAAATGCATGCACCTGATTAATGCTTACTCCACAACCTCCTGGGGCTTTGCTTGTCTTACTCTCTGGCAGGCTCATGCTGGGCTGAGAAGGCAGTCAAAAATCACACCTGACACTAGAGGTCTGTTGCTATTTGAGTTCTTCCAATATGTAGGATGTCAAAACTGAACCACAAAACATGATTCACACATCTTTTTTCCTATACAGGTCTATAAAGCTTTCCACCAAAAGAAAAATGCATCAAGTAATTTCACTAAGCTCCTTTCGAATACTTTCCTTATAAGCAGTATGAAAAGCTGACACAAGGTAAAATGAATGAAGTAGAGTAAGTCATTGCAGGGAGGAAAAGCTGCTGGGCAGGGACAAAGGAGGCCAGAAGAGGCCAGGATTACTCTGTGTGCCACATGAGGTAATGCATGTGGATGGGTAACAAGCTCTCTGCTCCCCTGCAGCACAGAAAGGCCACGTGTTAACTACAAAGATGGTAAAATACAAAAATAAACTAGCCAAATCTATGTGTTGCAGGAGGTTACTTGATAGTTCACCAGTGATTTCAATGAAAAATCAGACCAATTTATTTACATCAGTAATTCTAGGTTTCAGTGCTTACTTTGTGTTTGCAGAACGTTTAGGGCCATCACCTCAAGCTGAAATGTCCAGTCCTAGTAAGCACTGCCCTTCAAGTTGGCTGGTGCTTTCATGCACTCCAAATCTCTCAGGAACTTGTTAGAATAGAAATTTCCATGGCAGCAGAATTAATAAATTCACATACCTGAATCCGTGGGTAGGTAAAAAACAAAGCCAGTCAAAAAGGAGAAGAGCAGGCAGGGAATGATGACGTTCACAATGAAGTAGAGGGGCAGGCGCTGCATGAGGAAGTGGTAGGTGATATCCAGGTAGGGGGTGTCGGGGCAGCAAGCGTAGTACACCCAGTGCTTCCAGCCACGGTAGTCCTTCATCACCCACTCCCCACTCTCCATGAAGTTACTCATATCTGGACGATCACTCTCCTGAAAGCAAAAAAAATTGCAGATTTTTAATATTAGATGTTCCGGACAAAATCAAAACTGGGTTGTCACTCAGGACTTCCAATAACTTGTGCACTTGATGCACTTTTGTGAGCGGACTGCTATCGTCTAAGATATTTTCCCTTAAAATATTGTCCTTTACCTAGCATTCAACTAAGTATTTTACAGAGACAGTCAGGGATAGTTGACCTAAAAGACGGACTGATTAAATATTTACAGGGAGGAGACATAACTGAGGAGACAGGAAAGAGTCCTTTGAAACTAAAGTAATGAGCAGAGAAAAGTCACACTCCCCCTGCCACCCCCCCAAAAAAATTAAGAAAATTAGGAACGGTGTGAAGTTGTAGGGGAGAGACAGGTAGGAGACTCTTAGGGTAGGGTACTTAATCTTATGCAGAAATCTAAAAGTCAAATGGCACTTTTTGTACTAGAGCTACAAACTAGGCTGTCCTGGGTTTTTTTGCCATTTTTTTTTCTTTTCCTTTTTTTTCCCCTTCTTTTTACAGGTAGTACCTGTTTATTTTTTAGTCATAACAAGGTCATATTCCATTCTAAAGCTGAGATTTCCCTAAAAACATGCCCAGATATTTACTCCTTTTCTCAATTATAAGCTGCTTGCTTACCGGGTTAATAACAACCACTGTACCATCATATGTCCAAGTTCCCAACTTCATGCTGCAGTTCTGCTCGTCAAATGGGAAGTGTGTGACTATAATTTCACAGTAACTTTTAAAAATAGCTGGCGGTGTCCAGGTGATCAGGCCCGTGTGCTCCAGAAGGACTTTGGTGTATTTAACAATGGCAAAATCGCCGTCTGCGCTGCGAAAGTAAAAGGACATTAACAATTTGGACAGAATAATCAACATAGTTCCCCCAGTGCCATCATGCTCCCCCATACTTGTTGTACAGAACAAGGTCTGGCCGCCAGATATTTTCTGAGGGAATGCGGATTTTTTTGACGCCACCGTAGTCATCTGGATTCCACTTGAGGTTCACGTCTGTCCATTGCTAAGGAGGAAAGATTTCAGCCAGTGAGAGCCTCTTTCAGCACTGCTGGAGGTAGTTTTGATATTTCCTAGAAACACGCACCTCCCTTGTTTTGGGATGTGCTAGTGGGACCCTCAGATACATTTTTATATTAACCCAAATTTCGGTTTAAGAAGCTTATTTTTAAAAAAGGAAAAAAAGAAAATAATATAAAAGATAAGCATACCAGAAGTCTACTGTTTGAAATACAATGCAAAATGTTTTTTTTTAAGGATACTAATGTTGAGAGCATTTTGTTCTTGAGGCCTCTGAAAAAAAGAAATGTCTTGTTGCCTGGCCCATCCGTCCAAGTTGCCTCTGAGAGTATAACAGTCACCTACTCCTGGCTGTGCCCAGCACATTTATTTAAATTGGAAGAAAGACATGGTTAGCAACATTTAGAGTTACCTGTTTCAGGCGCACATTGGTCGTTACTATCTGATTTACTTCATCCTAAAAAAGGAAAAAAAAAGGAAAAAAGATCCATTAGCAGCAAACATCAAGATTAAAGGAGAAAAATTGTTTCATCAGAAAAGTGACACTGCCACTTTCATACTGTACCACACTAATAAGCTGAATGAGCTGCAGCCCCACAGTGACAACGACAGCATCCCGATGGTCCTCCACTGGGCGCACCACTTTGTTGTAGCCCTTGAACAAGTCCTCCACAAGGCGACTTTCATCTTCATAGCACAGGACCAGCCCAGCTGCAGAACAGCAGGAGTGGCATCAGGGAGATGGGACAGGGGACAGGCTACAGTACCACCAGCCTGAGGTGTGCTTGAAGGAAATACAGTCAGCAGCAAGCAGCCCACTGTGGGAATCCCCATTTCATGTGTGTGTTACGTGCAAATACAGACAGCAGGGACAACCACCTATCTGATCTGCAGGAGAGCTTGGGAGTAAGGCAACAACAACCTCCAGCCAGATGAACAAGACCAAAAAGCCACCATGATTGTAGACATCAGACTGAGGATTAGGAATCTTCTGCAGGCTCTCCCAGCTCTCAGCTCTGCTTCTATGCAACACTTGCAGTGCAGAGAATACCCTTAATAAGAGATTTCTGAAGTGGTCTCCTCCACCTTCCATTCCAGGGACTTGGCTGTAACATTAAAGGACAGGGCCAAGCACAGCAGTCACTGAGCTGAGAGCACCTTCCAGGCTCCTTGCAGCAAGTCTAGGCAGAGCAGGAGCTCACGCAGGCTGTGTTCGTGGGGAGAGAAAAGGAAACCACTCACAATGCAGTCTCACATGTCCCTCTCCTTTGGGATGGTCTCAACTTGTCCTTGGAGAGCTCTGCCCACCCCCTGCCCAGCGTGACTCAGCAGTCCTACACAAAACCTCCCATGTAAGGAGAGCATCAGGAGTGACAATGGCAGCAGTGGCCTTGTTTCAGCACAGCTTTAGCCGTGGGTGTGCCTGGCATTGCACTCCCAAAGGCTGAGGGCTCATAGAAGAACTTCCCACCTCACTGCAAAACAGATGAAGCCTGTTCATTTGGGTGGTCTGCTGCAGAACAAACAGGGGCATCACCAACCCAGACTGGGCTGCTTCACTGTTACAGAGTAAAGCAAAAGGGTGGAGTGCTTGAGGATGTTTTCTGTGTGACCCCTCTTAAAGGCAGGGAGAGGGAACAGAACAGCTGAGCCTTACCACAAGAATTTTTGGCAGATTGCATCCTTGCTTTACCCCCCTCTCAGTTAGAATCCTGGGCCACTGAAGCCAACAAGAATTTTGCTGCTGACTCCAAACTAAGCCAGGATTTCCCCTTGTTTCCTAGCTGACTTTTTGTAAGCTCCTTTTATATAGTTGAGCTGAGATGCTTAGGGTTCTGTCTTGGCCTTATCCTACCATGAGATGGTATTAAGCTGCTTGGATGCCTTTGAGAAAAGCTGCAGACAAACACTGCTTGCTTCCCTTGACAGGAGGCTGGGCTGGGGTGGGCAGGAGCCATCTTTCAATTTTTAAGTTATAATCACAGCATCATATCTAAGTGAAAATCTTTGCCATGCATTATTAAAATCCTACAAATTATTGCCTTCTGGTGTAGCTTAGTAGGAATTTAGTATACTGCTTGAAAACAGTGGAAAGTTTTTAGGAACACAAAACACTTCTTATAAGGGGCAGTTTAAAAAGAATTATCCTGGTACAACACACGCAGCTGCAAGTCAATTCTGTTTCCTTGCCAGGTAGGCCCACAACTTAATGAAATTTCTGGTAATGAATTTTTACATTTCAAGCCATATTTACTATATCCTTTCACATATTTTGGGATACATGTATAACTAAAATAAACAGAATCATGGCAAAAGGATAACAGAGAGAAATACAAACACAAAACCTTATAATTTCAAAATGCTTGGTTTCTGAAATTACAAATATCTGAGCTATTAGCAATGCACTCCAAGGCTGTCATTTAAATGATGTGGTGTGTTCACAAACCCTTATCAGTGGGACAGGCTGCTCCCAGAACACACATTTGCTCACACCAATGCGTACCCAACACCCTGGTCCTGCATGCTCAGCAAGAAGCTGGCCCCCATTCAAGGCAATGTCTGAAACACCTTTACCTGCAGAGATGAGGAGGAGTATGAGATGGACCTTCATCATCCCTGCTCCCTCTTGCTGCAGTCACACAGATGGAGAAACACACAAAGAGCCTTTGAGGTCTCTTCAGAAGGGGGCTGTGCTGCCTGCTGCCAGGGTGCTGGGGAATATAACCACCGAGGTATTCACTTACAGCACCTGTTTTTTGGGAATGACAGCTGAGGGCCACTGCACTGCCAGGCTGGAAATGGGAGTACAATGTGTTTCATCAGTCAGATATTCTATGCGGCTTACAGAAGGTAATTTTTTCAAAGTGGCAATGTGATCTGAGACTTAATAAACAAATAAACATAAATAAAGAATTATCTGTAGAGTAACCGAAAATTTCACAAAAATGCTCAGAGGTCTCTGAGCTGGAGACCCAGAGCTGTGTGTCACCCTTTGTGACCAGAAAAACTTACCAGATTTGAGATTTTGTTTCTCTGAGGGAAAACAGATTGCAGTAATTTATTTCTGAAGCACCTTCACCAGAGCACAGACTGTGTGCTAGCATGAGGCTGCTCCCTTTGCAGCCATCACCGATGGATGAGAAATCTTTGAACAAATATATTGAAGTGAGATCCATCTCATTGAATCTAATGGGATTTGCAGAAGATTCTTGGTAGAGCCTCCCCTTTGAATGCTGTTCACTAACTAAAGTAACCTGAAGTAAGAGGGAAACCCACTCAACTGTCTCAGTGCAAAAAAAGCAGAGGGCATCAAGGGAAACGTAGTCATGCATCCCCATCTCCAGAAGTTTGTCACATAAGTCTCAGAGTCACACCTCACAGAAGGCCAGGTTAGTGTTCTGGCAAAGTACTGCCTGATGCTTCAGCTGTCCTTGCACTTTTCTCTAGCCACTTGCTGTCTGGAGACAGGATACTGCATTGGGTGACCTAACACAATAATTCTTACACACCGCTCCAGATTTCCTTTTCCAGAAAACATTCCCCACAAAAACCTTTCTTGGCTTTGTCTCTGGCTGACACCCTTTGTGCTGCCTGTCAGCTGGTTTGGCACTTCATGATAGATGTCTGTTTATTTATTTTTTTTTAATTTTTAAAAAATTACTCCCCGTCACTCTCTCCCCTCCAATAACTCAACATCCAGTTTCTGCATATATATTTATCCTCCAGTAAAAACTCTCCATCTACATAACTCTGGCCTTGTTCCTGGCCTGTGCCTTGGCCAGAGCTCCCATTGTAGCAGATATCTTATTTCAAACAAGCGTCTGGCTGCTTCCAACCTTTATCCCAGGCCAGGCAGCTGCCATGCCCCGTGGAGATACAATTGCATGGAAGCACCGCAGGAATGCTGACGATTGCCCTCCGGATCCTCTCAGGGTCTCTCAGAGCATTCCTGCCCACCCAAGGCAGGGCTGGCAGGTCCACTCCAAAACAGATGGAAAAGAGCATTGCCATGGTCTCTGGCAAATTATAGCACTTGGGTAACAAGTTTCTGTCCCCTTATTCCAAAAAAAAAAAGGTCTAGCTGCTTGGAATGGGCAGGATGCATGATCTGTAGCAGCCCCAGGAAGTCTGGAGCCTTTCTGTGGGTTATTTCTCTTGCAGCCCCCAGCCCAAGATCCAGCTGCTCCCCCTGGCTGGGGGTCAGAGCTCAGGCTGGAAGAGGCAGGAGAAGGTATTTGGAGAAGGCCTTTGGGGAGCAACAGCCTGGCTGCAAGGAACATTTGTTGGCAGAGACACAAGACTATTTTCCTCCCCCCAAAATCAAGGCAACCCATGCTCCTGTGGTTAAATATGTACAGAGAAGTGAATGCTGCTTATTGTTAACAGAAGAATGTCACCAGTCAGGACAGAGAGGAAAAAGCAAAGGGGGGAGACAAGCTACAGTAAGTGCCTGAATTTGATCCACTGTTATGAAGGCTGCTGCTTTGTTTTGTTTTGTTTTAACCTTCAGAGCATCACGACATTATTTGAAAAATGTTTGAAAAAGGTTTTGCTCTGTGGGAATAAGATCTATCTCAATTCCAAGCTTTCTGGCTCGGTTTTGATACTCTCCTCCTCAAGACCCCAGATGAACCCACTTCCTACCATCCTAATCTGGCAGACAAGGTCTCCTCCATATCAGTGGGAAAGAAGCAGAACTTGCTGATAGCTGAATTTAGGACATTCCTTCTTTCATTCACGTACCAGAAATGAGTGCTGTGAGGGCTTCTGCCCACTCCAGCCTGAAGGAAGCCTGCCATGAACAAATACGACATCAGGCAGGTATTTTTGATAGGATGATATCACATAGCCATGATACAAGTGAGCAGAATGCCTAGTGAGTTTGACAGAATGAAGAAGACAAGATTTTCACTGAAATCTTTGTCACAGAATTGTGTGCATAAATGCAAAGTCCAACAAGAGCAGGAGCAGGAAGTTCAGAGCCGCAGGGGGAAGCAGAAGTGAAATTAATAAAAAGAATAGATAAAAGGTAGATATTACATCAGGGAAACTAGAGACACAAATCTGAAAAATAATACCAGCGTTAATTTCACCTTTAGCTTACAAATGCAATATTTGCATCTTAATGCATTTTGGTATCAGAAAAACAGCACTGCTGATGCCAGTAGATTATGGCAGCACTGGATAAGAGAAGGCAGATGGTTAGACAAGTAATCTGTGAATTTGCCATGTGTTTGTTACCAGATTGCCCTTAGTTATAGACTGCATGGCACACATTTCCCCCTGGAAGCCATCTCGCAGGAGTCTGGCGGATCGGCTCTATTGCCACCAGATGGCAACAGATGGCTACAGAACATGCAGAGGGCACACGAGGAGTAATCCCAAACAGCTCCTTGCAAGAGCAAAGCCGGGAGTTTAGTATTTCCAAGAAAAAATGCATGCAAGGAATTACGACACCCTCAAGATGCCAATGGACTCCACTTCCCCTGTTTATTCCAGGGCCCATAAGCACATGCTAGGGATTATTATAAACACCAGTATGTATTGACAGATAGGATTTAAATCCACAAATCAACAAATTCCAAGTTGCAGTTTTGTACTGACACACACCTCAGCCATCCTACAAATATATTTTATCCACATAGATGTGTGTGGCAATATCTTTTCAGCATCTCTTTTCTATTAGACAGGCCAGAGAATTAAAAATACCAGAAACTCACTCAAAATTATTGATCTTAATCTCTGCAGAACTTACATACAGTAGCATAGACATGATGCACTTTCATCTAAAAAGGATACTTCTGAAAATTCCTCTGTAGTCTGGAAAGAAAGGGAAGAGGAAGGAAAAGGTCCATGGTCAAAAAGAGAAACCACAATTATAAAATACACAGATCAATGGCTCAAGAGTTAACCTGGTGCAGGTGAGGAGAAGGAAGCATTGCTTCCTTTCAGAGACATCAGTCCTCAGAGCCAAGCTCCTCAGATAAAAATGACTCTGCCAGTGTCACTCATGCATCCATCTGGAGCAAGGTGTCTGCAGTAGTGAGAAGGGACACCAGCAGGAACTGCAGGTACAGAGGAGAGGAAAGGCACAAGCTGACCAGTAGGAAGTGACAGAAGAACTGGTAAGAAGGTGACAGCTCCATGTTGCCTTTCTGTTAGGGAAACTCCAAGAAGAAACCATCGCTGGAGTTGAAGAACATTGTTGAATAAAGTAGCAGTAAATTCCTGCTATTATCCCTGGCAAGGCTGCTTCCAGGGCTGAGGACCAGGGCTTATCTGTGGGACATTGTTGAGTCACGCTGAAGACCCAAACAAGACAGCAGAAGAGGTACAAGTCCATTAGATAAATGTTTCCTGCCCTGCTCCTACAGGCCACTCTGACAGCACAGCAGCTCGCAGCAGCCATGCCAGGCAGCAAGGACAGCAAAGGGACAGCTTCGCTTGCCTGTCCCCTCATGAAGACTTTCCTGCAGTGAAGGACTCCTCGGATACTGCGTATGTGGCCAGGAAAATCTCACTTTTACTAGGATGCAGTTAGAGGACACCTGTATGAAAGTTATTAAAATCTCTGCCCTTTCTCAGCATCACAGATCAGTAGCTAGAAAATGCTATCATCCTGGTACAGACCACTACAGAAAAAATCCCATTCAAGAGATTTGTCCAAGAGATATTAGAGGAGAGAAAAAGAGCAAATTGATCTGAACTGTTATTCTATAATTGAAACAGGAACCTCATCATCCCTGTGCCCAGGAGCACTATTCCTTCACTGCTCAGTCTAAGCAGCACATGACTGCACAGACTTGGTTACTGATGTAAAAAACACACTGAGGCTTCACTAGATTTAAACATTTTTCAGTGACTGTGCCAAAGTGGTGCTTAGCCAAGCATAGGTTCAGCACCTGGAAAGCCATTTGTCTGCCGCCACCAGGCAGAAGTTTTCTTTCTGCAGATGCAGAAAAACTCTGTGAGGCACAAGTCTGACAATTGATATAAAACTGGCCAGGGACAGTGGCCTGGGTGTCAAAGTGGGGACCTAGGTGGGCATTGTGAGCTCTGCCACACACTGACAATAGAGAAACACAAGACAATGTTCAAGCAAGTGCTGAGCTCCCAAGTGCTCTCCTGGAGGTGTCTGCCTCTGGAGATGTCACCGTATTATCATATTCTATCTGTACATATTCTGATACTGATTTACTTTTGTAAGTATATAGTTGAGATATTACAAGAGCAGAAAGTAGAGCCTGACATTGTCTGACTTCTGGAAATGCATGTGTATCATATAACACCCCCATCCCTTTTCATACAGTACCTTTCATGAGTGGGACCACAGACTGCATGTAGCCTGAAGTGTATCTCTCTCTTTTCTTTATCAGTGAGGAGAGAAAATATAAAATAAAATATATTATAAAATATATAAATCTGTTATTCAGTTTAAATCTGTTATTCGTCCGGGCCAGTGTTAAACCGTGACAGATGCTCATATTAACATGTTTAAATACACAGATCTGTTTTTAAATGAGGATGATTCTCCACTGGAGTAATTGCAGTGCGGACTAGTCAATTTTATCTTTACATAAAAGCAAGCCACTTACTCAGCTCCTGTGAGGTCTGAAGCATTTTGGTCAGTATGGTATAATCCAAAGTTTTTCTTAAGACATTCTAGGGGGGAGTTCTTCTACTCAACCAGTAGGAAGAAAAACTAACCATGTGGGAAGTATATATTAATGTCCAAAAGCTACTGTGCTGATTGGCTGCTCCTCTTATCCAGTTTCTGGGGAGAAAAAAGAAAATACAAAAATCACATTTAGCTCTTAACTTACACAGGCTCTTCTCTGATTGCTGGCCAATGACATAACTGACTAAAACCCTTTTGCAATGTCATCACCCCTAAATACAAAAGTATTTAAGTCCTGGAGCATGGAGCACCCCGCAGCACATTTCCCACATAGTCCCAGCTATGAGATCAGAACACAAACATCCACCTGGAGGTCATCTGCTTCCCATGGAATGCTCACACCATGGCAAGAGGCAGGTATGCTGAACTATCCCACATCAAACCTGCTGTAAGCACAACTAGGATAAATTTTTGCAAGCCTGAAAAGCTTTTGCAAACTTGTGAGAGTCACGGAATATCTAGCTTTGAGGTGCAGATTCTCTCATTGCTACTATTAGCTGGATGAACACATAGAATCAAGCTTATTTTATTTTTAAATCTGCAACTAGGCCAACTGATGGAGCACTCTCCCACAACACTTCCCCTCCCTAAGCCCTCGCTGAAAACAGAGATCTCTGCAAAGCATCCCTTTCACCTACAGCTGCAATGATTGTCTTTAAAAAGTCAACATTTACCTCACCATACCATCTGAGCCACCATGGCATTTTAGAGCAGGAAATACTGTCCTCTACCTATGCTGCCACTAGCTCCCAGGGACAGATTTGTACTCCTGCACATGGATTTCTTGATGTGGGCTTTACCCAGGGCTGACCTCATGCCAAAATCCGCACTTTTATTGCTTATGTTGGGATCTTTGCCAGCACACACACAGCATTTTGTTGGTAATTAATGGAAAATACTGGCTAATGTGGCTCCTGGTGTGTAGCTCTCACCTGTCACATGAAGTTAATTTTGCCTCCTTGGCAGGCTGCAAGATCTTTGCCATGCTGGTCTTCTGCACTGGATGACAGGGAACTTACAAGCTTGTGTTTGTAACTGATAAAACAGAAAAACAAAAACATACCCTAAATTCAAGAAACACCTCCAGAGTGATAAGTAAAATATTTAAAAAGCCACTTTTGGAGTACATTTTGCAGCATGTGGAGGCTCTGAGTTTCTGTGGGAGCGGTGGGGGCTTGCAGGGCTAAGGGAGAGCTGAGCGGGACTGAAGGCTGGGCAGGACTCAGGAGGTGATTCCCACTCCTCTGACAGCCCACATTAACTTTGTATTCTGCAATGCACATGAAGCCAAACTCCAGATTTTCCTTCTCACTGATATTTGGGATTTGGCAGGAGTTCAGGACACCACACTCAGGACTGTCAGGAATTTCTTGGTAAACACAGAGCACAGCGAAGGGAGGGAGCAATGGAAGCATCACACAAGCAGCACAGGAGTGAAAACCAACACAAGAAACAACCACAGAAGAGAAACTAGCATTGAAACAATGAGTTCCAGCTTCATGATTCTTAACAATGTCTCATTGTCAGATCAACTTCATTGTGAAGGTCTTCCTCACAGCAGATGAATGCCACATCCACACCAACTTCTCACACAGACCTTGAGTTTGCTCTTTGTTTCCAGCAATCGGTGTTCACACACAACAGCAGCTTACAGAGTACTGAAGTGCAGGGTGGTTTTATGGTGCTGGCAGACTTGTGTGCCCAGGGGATAGGTGTCATTTTGCACAGCATCCAGCTGGTCCAGACTGCCTTCATGACAAAGACAGAGAAAATTCCACATGACCATTTCACTTGGTCAGTTTCCCTGACTACTTTAGGCATTTAATTCTGAAAAATTTGTGAAATCTTTCCTTTCTTCTCTTCTGTGTCCTCTGTGCTTGCAGGTCACTGGAGAAGTACTGGGAATGGGCACTGGGAGAGATGCCACACTGACAGCTGACTCCCCAGGAAGGTTGTGAGAGCAGCAAGAGCCTCATTTCCCTGACTGTGTCTGGTGTATGCATGTGCCAGCATAAATGGAAGGAAAGGAAAAAATAATTATAAATCAACATCTCACTGTTTGGTGCATGGACCATCAGTGTCATCCTGCAGACAGGTGGAGAGAAGATGGTGTTTGCACTCCTTGGTTCTTAGTTTTAGTATGTCCTTAATTAACTATAAGCAGGCTAAAAATAACCACAGAATGAAGTGGAAGATTTGGGCCATTAAAATCGGTTTATGATGCAGAGGACACAATTTCCACACACAATGCAAACATTCACCAGCAAACAGATAGCTGCCTTCCATCCCTTTACAAAATGAACATACCTACAGGCAGTGGGCAGGTGCAGGGCTGGATGTCCCTCTGGCACAGTGCTGGCCTCCCTCAGAGCACTAAGGGTGACAGCCAGGAATGGTGTCAGCACACCCAGGCTGCTGCTGATCCCTGCCTGCCAGCAGCAATGGTCTCTTGGGAAGTTCTCAGCCTGCACTGTTGGGTGAAGCAAAACGTTCAGTTTGTCACTGTCACCTCCCAGAGTGCATTTTTCTTTTAATTTATGGTACTGAAAGGAGACTTTGGCTGGAGTCCAAGGAAGCTTTAGGAGGTGGGGGTTAGCTAAGTTAAAGCTCTCTGTTGGAGTTACTCAGAACAGGAGACTTGGGTGTAGATGCACTGACAGATAAGTTTTCTGTACTTAATTAGCAAACAGACATGAGGACTTAGGAGTGAGGCTATATCTGGTGCCAGAGCTGCAGATGGAAAAGGGAACATTAGCTGGGGGTTTCCTCCCACCATCACAAGGGAAGAATGTAAGATCCTTTCTGATGCTGGGAGAGATTTCCAGCCCAAGGAGGGACACAGACAAGCCAGCCCATGCTTTCCACACAGTACCAACAACTCCTTCTTTAGCCTCCTCCACTGCCAAAATCTTCTCCAGGCAATGCCAAGTCACTTCTTTGCTGTAACTTCCAAACAGCCCTTCCTGATTGACATTACAGAGACAGAACTTTGAAGTAAGCTTTGGACAGACCACTACTCTTTGTCCAATGCAGGAGCAAGAAGCATCTGTAGTGACTCAGCATTGCACCACACTGGAAATTATTAAGAGGAATGAGATTTTGGATTGCTGCACATGGACTATTGGTTTTGGGTTGTTTTTGAACAAGATTGAAAACCAATGTATCCACTGTATTGTAACACATTTGGAAATTATTCCTTTTTGCTGAAAAGCAAGATTACATATAGATTGAGGGACTACTTCCAAGAGAAGTTCACAGGTACCTGTAAGGAAGTGATTTGCAAATGTCACTGCAATTTATTTAGGGAATAGCTTGCAACAGATCCTATCATCACTCCTCCACATATATCTGATTATTGTTTTCTGCCTATTTTTAATAAAGATGCTCAGCTGGGGTTCATATTCTTTGTTTTTTGTTTTGTTTTGGTTTTTTTTTGGTGAGGTATCTTGTACTGCACCACACTGATGGTGGTTAATCCCACATTGCCACAATCTCAGTGTGCCTGAATTCCAGTAGTTCACTCGAAAGTGTCATGTTAGAGTTGTTACATGGTACAAACAACATATGTTCAGCATCATGATGCCAGAGAAAGTGAAAAGGGTTAAAGGAACAGATAGCAACTAAAGGAATCTCTCCTCTTCTGCTTTTTTGAGAGCAGAGTAGGTGCTGGAGATGACCAGTGAATTACAGCATCGTGCTGTGCTAAGTTCTTCCAGGCTTAGTGACTGATCTTTCAAGCAAGGTTTAGGATACACTACCTTATGAATAGCAATCTACAAAATGAGTAATTTCAATACTTTGGACAATCCTATTTGCATTACTGGCAAGTAATAAGGCATGAAAAAAAAAAAGAAAAAAAAAAAAGAAGCACTCAGTAATAGGCTTGAATTACAAAAATTACAGGCAACATAGTGCTTGAAAATGAATCCTGCTTGGCTGCCAAATACATTTTTCAAAACAATTCCTAATTGCCTCAGGAAATACATTAATCAAAGGCTCCCAGAGGTCTAAGAACCATTTGCTCCAATCCACCGAAGCAGAGTAGTGATAAAGACCTGAGTAATACAAGGAGCTACGTACGTCCTTGAGACAAACTAATGACATGAGAAATAGGAACAGATACCTAACTAAAAGCTCTTAAACAAATTCCTTGAGTAGCTTATTGACATCACTCTTGGGAGAGAATAAATAAGAAAAAATGGTAGTATGACCATGAAACTAGCAACAGACATTAAAGAAGTTCATGACTTGTACTGTCCAAATTGAGATGTAGAAGGTGACATCAAGAAGAGTATCTCTGTGCCATGGCCCACATCATTTAGAGAGCAAAACAGGCCTGCATGAAGAAACAATCCATGTATGCAAGAGCTGGATCACTTGATCTATATGTAGGGCTTCCTCTTCTTGGCACACCAGCCTAGGGACCTCAGATCCCACTGGAAGAAGAGCTGGAAGCACTAACCAGTCCAGTGCTGCAGAGAGGGGATGCTGGGGAGGTTTGCCAGGGGTGCAGTAACAAGCCTTGCACTCAGCTTTGCACACCCACTCTCAGGCATGTATCTGCTGCCCTTTACTCACACTGCTGCCAGCCCATGAGCAGAGCAGAAGGCAGCCTTCCTTACATGGGCTGCTCAGCCAGTGCTTTGATCCACAGTGTGTTTCCTGACCCTCCTTCTCTTCCACTTTCCAGGCCTGTGTGCAGTTGCTAAGCAGTAATTTTGCATGACTGAAAAAGAAATCCATGATTGCTAGGTTCACTAAATATTTTTTTTCCTTATTGCAATATAATTATAGCTATAATGAAAACATCACAGAACATTCATCAGCAGGGAAAAATTAGGTCAGGAGCAGAGCAAGTAGATCATATGTGCCTTTTAGAAGTCATCACTTCTTTCTTTGCCACTGGAGAGGAAAGAGCAGGAAAAGTTTGGTATTACATGCAATCATAAATAATGAGATTTTCCATCCTGTCAGCTAATGTGGCATAAACAGAAGCTTGCATTCTTGTTTCAGGAGGCAAATCCCCATCACAGGCTCCCCATGGCACCAGCACACTGTGCTTTTCCCCTGCTCCTCAGTCCAAAAGGGAGATGGTGATGCACCCCTCCAGCAAGGAGCTGGAGGCAGCTGCACCCCTGCCAGGACAGGAGGACCCCTGCCCAGTCCATGGAGCTGGGAGAGAAAATGCTGCTTGCCTGAGGGGTGGACATGCCTGGCACACTGTGAGCCCTGCTCATGCCAGGCTGCTCTGCATCCCTGCTGGGAGGGGACCATGGGGCCCTGGGCCCAGCTGGGGCATCTTTCTCATCAAGGTGTGGAGGTTTAGCCTGGCTGGTAAGAGGGTTAAGCAACCCTGTCCTAAACTGATGGGTTAATTCATCGCTGGGATGTTTTCCTGAAATTGCTGCAAGATGTTTTCCCTTTTCCTTTTAAAGCTCCTAATTATGCCCTCAAGCACTGTCCTAAATACTTTAGTTCCCCAACAGTTCTGATATTTAATTTACACTAGAGATACATTTATAACAGTTATTCACTAACGCCACAATTTTTGATGGTTTTGCCTTCTTTTATCCTTGGTGAAGACTTGTTTTCCCTCTTACTCTGTGCAAGTTCCTTGACAGCTAGCAACTTGTACCTCTTGCCAGTGTCCCTCATTTCCTCCTTAGAAGTCTGAGTTTTTCCTCAGTTTAATCCCTTTCTTTCCCACATTTTCCACTGTGCTCAACTGCCTTTTGATGAGATGTTGCCAGTGGTCTGGCTCCAGTCTTTGCCCAGCCACGTGTTGGGTTGTGCTGCAGACACACACCCTGCAGCCCAGGAGACAAGGTCAGCTCCTGAACTAGAGATAACAGGCATTCATCATGGAAATCAGTTCCTTCAGAGAACAAACCGAGTGATACCCTTTACTTCTTATAGACCTAGGTTATTTATAGTCTTTGCATTTAATTGACATTTAGTACAAATACTAAAAATACTAGTTTTCTGTGTTTTATTAAAAATTTGGATGTAACTTAAAATGTGTAATTGCTTATATGTCCATGCAAGGCACCTTCCTGCTTAACAAAAAGATGTGCCAAGGACAACATTTACCTCTTTGTTACCTGCTTTAATGATTACCACTTGGGAAAGATTGGTATCGTTAGCACAGTAATAAAAATGAAAATAAGATCAAAATGGAATCTGTGTTTGCAAACTCAATGGAAAGTCACAATGGAGTTAAAGAGATTAAAAACAGTTCAGATTCCAGGAATTCAAAGCCAAACCAGTATTTTATTGGCTACTGGAGTTCTCCCATATCTCATCAGAATGTGACATTTGAGGAAAATGAAGTGTGCTTGTTCCAGCAGCGACCTGGCTGCCTGACCTCTGAGTGCCCTACTAAACCCAGAATTAATCTAAGCTTGCTATTTTGGGTGTCTTTTCTCTGACTCTGATCCAGCTTTGCACCTACCATTGCTACTTCTGAAGGCAGTGGAAAATACCTCAAAGCAAGGGAAGCAGCCATGACTGTCAGCAGCACCCATCCACTGCTGCACCCAGACAGAGGAGCGGGATTTTTCACAAAAGAAGAAAATGTAATTATCCTAATTACTCTGGTTTACTGCATACATGCTTCCTGCTATAAGCTTTAGAAGTGGGACCTCAATGGCCTACAGGGTTGCTTGCAGAGCAATGAGGCACAACAGGTGCCTTTACTCAGCTGAGTCAAGTGCTCCTCTACTCCCTGTGGATGCTGAAGGACATGGGGTGCCTCCAGCACATCCAGAGCTGCTGGAGGGGGCAGAGCCATGCCCTGTATCAGCTGCAAAGTGAGCAAAGAAAAGGATGCTCTTGCCATGGCACCTTGCCAACTGCAGCAGCCTTACGTGGCAGGGACAAGTACTGCGAACACTGCAGTGCAGCAAGCAGGTCAACCATGTGCATAAAAAAGCTTGCCAGAATTATTTAGAAAAAAATCCTATCTCCTGATCACAGAGCTAATAACGTAGGAGTGCTGCAACACCACGGAGCTGAGAGCTGATTGCAGTGACATAACAGGACATGACAAAGGGACAGCCACATTGCAAGGTACTCTGGGAGGCAAGGCAGGAGGGATGGACCATACAGGACCATCAGGCTATGCAGGAGTGAGGAAATGCATCACATGCTGTGGAGGCAGTGGGGAAATGCAGTATGTTTAGAGGTGCTGGCTTGGAAAGAAGGTAGCAGTGAACATATGTGACTGCTGGAGACTGCAAGGCAGATGTGACTGGGGAGCATATGGCCCCATTGCTCTTGGGCTGGGGGAGGAGGGGGGGGACAAGACTGTGGTCAGAGACAATTTTCCAGCTGTGTTAGTTCATTGAGGTAAATAAAATTATAATGTGTACTAATTAATACATGAGTTATAACAGCAAGCCACTTCAGTACTGCAGGTTTAAAAAAATAATAAAACAGAACCAAAAACAACAGCAAAAAAGGCCAATACCTTAGATTCTTCTCAAAAGCTCCCCCTGCTCTGCCCCTCTCCCAGCCCCTCAATAGCCCTCCCAGCCCAGAGCAGCACTCCCCACAGGCTTACCAGCATGCATCCCCAGCTTGACCCTTTCCTTCCTGGGATCCTTCATTCCCCTCGGCCAGAGGAACTAGAGAGCTGTATTTTTCCCTGCCCTCCCCTCTCCTGGCCAGGACTGTAAGGAAATGGGATAGAGGGAAGCACCTCTCTGCTCACAGGAAGGGAGCACAGCTGCTTGCAATTGCCAGGAGATTATTCCTCCTCCTCAGGATCCTGTTGGCTGAAAGGAGGAAAGGGCAAAACCTCTAAGCTGCCTTACACTTGGCTGCTCTCCTTTGGGGCAGGCACCTAACCAACCCTTACTCCTAGAATTATTTATTTCTTCCCTGCAGGTCCCACACTCACTCATTCTTTTCTCCTTTTTCCTTTCTACTGCCAGCCTTTCAAGCTGGGACTTTTGCCAGAGCTTGTCTCCCCAGGAGCAGCTGCCCCACTTCTCTGGGACTTGCTATTTCACCCTCACACCCGTCCTCCATCACTGTTTTCCCAGCTCCCTCAGTCTGGTCTTGGGCCATGGGGTTCTGCTTTCTTTGATAATTAGATCATAGAATCGGCTGGGTTGGAAAGGACCTCAGAGATCATCCTGATCATTAAAAAAATTAGGGTCCAACACATTTCTCAGAAGTTTTGAATTGAATCAGTGTGCCATCTGCCACTGACCCCAAAGAAATGAAGAACAGGAGCCAGGTGGGTGATGTGGAGACTCATTCAGTCACAGGGGATGCTGCTGCCTTCTCTGATGCTCCTGGCTGCAGCAGTGCCACCAGAAACCCCAAGGGAAGCAGGATGGTTAGAGGTAGGAGGATTACAGCACAGAAAATCCTAATAACACCACATCAAACTTAGTAGCAATACATTTTCTTTTTTTCAGAACTGGTAGAAATGGATAAATTAATACTTGTAAGGACTGCAAGTCATCCCAGTGTGAAACTCCACATGCACACACCCAGGCACAGCTTCTTTTTGGGACGGGTGTTTCTGCCAGGCTGGCAGCACTCCTGGGGACAGGCCATCAACAGATGGTCTCCATCAGAGGGGCTGCAGCAAGGCTGGTAGGAGTGATTTTTTTTAATGCATTGCTTTACCAGAGAGAACACAGAAATTATAAGTTTTGGTGATTTTCCTCTCACACGGAAGATACCTGCTTACATGAGGGCAGGCCAAAGCACTTGCACCAGTGCCAAATAACTTACGTGCAAAGCAAGAGTTGTCTGATATATTTGCATTTGAAACTTACCAACTCTGGACTGCTACAGCTGCGTAATGGTACAGTGCAGTTTCAGTTCATATATAGGCAATTATAACAATATGTATATAAACCATGAAGTAGTAGATGGCTTGAAAATATTTTTTGATTTGTCTAAGAGTTCTGAAGCTTTCTTGAGAGGCATCATGCACAACCAAGAAAGAAAATGTTCAAACTATAGAATGATTCGTGGGAACCTCATCAAAGTGTGACACTTCAAAAGCATTTAGGCCAGAATGGTCTTGATGTAAAACTCTAACTCACTTCTTTTGAGTCAGAGGTTGCTCTGTGGTTGAGTCAGAGGGTTAGTGTCAAAGTAAAAAATGAAACAGTATTTTTGAAACATGCTTGTTAAGTAAAAATAAATAGCTAAATGTTAGAGTTCTAAAAGCAAAATTTAATAAATTAATATATGCATGCCAGATAAAAATACAAAATTACAATTGAAATAGCAATAATAATAATAAAGGAACACTGCTCAGCATTGCAGATTCACTGCAACCACCATAAACATCATGGAGAATTTCTTAAAGTAAACATTTAAAGTACAGGTTTTGTTTCTGTTAAAACCAAATTCCTATACGATGAAAAAAAGTTAAAGAAATCCAAGAAAAATCAGTGGCAGAGAATGATATGAAATGTCAATAAACTGCAAGCGGCTCCATTTCACATAATTCAGCCTTCTTTTTTAGTATCAGAAACCAATTACATAGAACATAAAAGCAAATTCACTACAGGTTTACACGGAGAAACATGCTGAATTACAATCACAAACTATCCAGAACAAAGATGCTGCACCAGTTCAGTTGTTTTCTTCATAGAACGAGTCTCACCAGAACAGGGAGAACAGGGAGCAAATCATGCAATAGCTTTAGCCTTTTTGTTTTTTATTTTAACATGATAAACACCCAGGATTACTAGTACTGGAAAGTATGTGTTAACCGTTTTCAACATCAGATGAATGGCACTATAGAAACGACAGAAAGTTCCTTCATTTTTATCCTGAATACACTGAAAGCTCTAGCAAATATGGAATTCAGCGACAAGAGCCATTAAATTACTTTAAAATATTCCTTCATCCATAGAACACTGTTGCTTCCTTTTTTATTACAAAACCCCCAAAATATTCAAAATAAAATGTCTTCATTTTTTATAAGCATCTCCACCACAAGTCTCTGATAACGGATGTCATTCAGCGCAGCCATCGCATCCAGCTCGGGCGCTCTCATAAGAGTTGGTCCAAAGACTATGCCCAGATTCTCTGCACTCATCAGATTTTCCTTTTCATGGAGCGTTACCCTGAAAAAAAAAAGAACAGTGTTTTTCACATTCCTTCTGTGCCAAACTATACTTGTATATGCTTGAAAACCAGGGAAACTGGACAGAAATGTCTGCCTTTCCCCCAAGCCTCGGAGCGGCTGCTGTTTCCAGCAGGATAGACAGGGGGGTGTGGGGTGAAACACTCAGAAGTCAGAGAGCATGAATGCTGTGGGGGTGTGTAGTGAGTCAGATGTGTCTGTCCTCCTGCCATGCACACAGACTGTGTTTAGTTGCAGGAGGGGTTGGTACTCCACACCGAGAGAGGGGGCTGAGGGTGAATTCAGACACATCAGAACAATTTTGCTTTCGTTCTTTACAGCAGCACCATTTGGAGGCCATTCCCACAGGGAACAGGCAGTGTTAGTTACTTTGTTAGCAGTATTATAGTCACTAGAGATGTACTACTGTGCCCACTCAGGTGGGATTCTGGCCAGGTCCCCCTCTGGTGGCACATGGTCACACTTCTCCTCCCTAGTGCCTGCAGCAGCAGTGGGAGTGAATTCACACATGAATTCTACGCCTTTAGGCACTACAGGCTAACTGTGCTAAGCTGGAAACCTGGTTTCTCTTCAAGACAAATTATGTCCTGTGGCGTGTACTAAAAAAAAAGTGAAATCATCACTTTGGGGTGGCTTTGAAGCCACCAGGGTCTCCCTATAACCTCATGCACATGGCAGTCTGAGCAAGTCATTATAAACCGTGTGCTGTGACAGACCCACGTCCACACTTCCCGCTTTGGGGGTCCTTAGCAGCTGCCAGACAGCTGAGCCCCCAGCTCAGGGAAGCCTCCAGTGCCTGGCTGCCATCTGCAGGAGAGGAGGAGGAGGAGGAGGGGAGGCCATGTTCTGTCGCTCCACAGGAATCTGACCTGTGCAAAGCTGTGGGCTGAGGCCCTGCTGGTGTGGAGGCCACCTCCAGGAAGGTAATTTGCACAAGAACTGTACTCACAGGAGAGGCATCCTTTGTCAGGGCTGCTGCAGAGCCACATCTGCTCAGCAAATGCCAGAAGGGTCTCTACTGCCCAAACATGATGCTCTCGGGGGCAATGAAATGGTATTTCTTAACATGGGCTCAGGGGCAGCTTGTGCTCTCCAGTGCTGCTCTGCTTCAGGATGGAGAACTTTGGGTCTGGCATAGGGGGGGTAGGAGGAGGAGAGCCTGGCTGGGGGTCCTGACACCGAGTGCACCATCACTGCTGCCCACTGCAACAGGCACAGGAGACACAAATGTGCCCCAAAGCCTAAGCTTCTGCCTTGTTTATCATGCTGAACTGCCTCTCTCAAGGAAACAAATTTAGATTACGCAAATGTTTCAATACACACTATGGTTTTAAAGAATCCGTAAGGATTCTCAGAAACAATTAAGGATTCAGGGACAGCAAACGAAAGAATCTTGCTAAATTATTTCTTTTTTCATCACTGTGGCATCTTGCATTCTATGAGCAAATTCTTTGGTATATAAATAATTTTTTTCAAGATTTTTCTTCCTTTTTTTCCCTGCTGCCATAATTTTTATTTTAAAACAAGTCAGACTGATGTTTCCAAGCTGCTGTATCTTCAGTCTGTAATTATTCCAGATAATGGGACTGTGTCTGATTAGTAGAATTCAGCAGCAAGACAACAGTCTGTTGAAACCCACAGCTGTTTTTAGCAGATGAATTAGAAGGAAGTTTGAAAATGAGTGAATTTAGTCACCCTTCTATCGTATTATTCACCTATACCAAAAATAAGATGTGCAAAAGCAATTTACTAACTAGAGCAGCAACAGCTACTCTTGAACAGGGTAAGGAACTTCATAAGCAATAAGATATATTGTGGGGTTTTTTTTGTTCCCATGACTCTCATCCCTATATCTGTTCTAGGACATAAATTAGAAATGTCATTGAAATAAATGCACAAATCAGGCAGAAACCCTGTAGTTGAATTTTGCCTGAGGCACTCAGCAGTGTCAACATATTCCTACTTATAGAAGATCTAGAAAAGGAAAAAAGCAGAAGAGAAATGGAAATAAAGTTTATTTCCAGGGAAAGGGAATGATTCTTATGTATGGAGAGTAAGTTCATGTTACTTGAGAAACTAAAATGAACACCCTAACGTATCACATTGATTTTTTCACCCTGCTTTCCTGAAAGAAATAGAACCCATGCTGTTGTACTGGATATTAATTCATCAGCCTAACATTTTTTCAGTCTACTGAACAACTTCAATCATGTCTCATGGAGCAAGAGAAACCTTAGACAGAATTTATGCTCCTGTAGTTTTCAGAAGGTGGCAGGTGAACAAGGGGCTCCACACTGATGAGGAATGGCTGGCAGACCCCACCACATGTGTGACTGGAGGGCAAATTAACACCATGCCTAACTGGCATCAGCTGAAGCCTAGCATGTGCTTTTTTAGGGTGTTAGAGCTGACCAGGGTATATGAGACTTAGCAGAAAAAGACACCTATCTATAGCCATTAAGCTATGTAAGTTTTTTGCCCAGGGAGTGACTTATTACTCCCAGAAGTACAAACATTTTTTTACTATATTCACTATAGCCTTAAATACAAAGCAAATTTGTTAGGCATGTGACTTTTGTGCTTCAAAACAGTGTTGGTTTTTTTTGGCTTATTTCCTTTAGCTGCTTTGCAACTGCTTGAAGTGGGACAAACCCCAGTGCTTGAGTATTTCCTGCTGGGTAGACCATCATTCCTACCCACAGTCTGTCTCCAGGATTTGGTGGGCTCTGCCCAGACTTTTCTGGAGGTTCTTTATTAAAAACTAGTTTGGCTCAGTGAGTTCCTCCCAGCTAGTCCCCCTACCTCTTCAGATGTGCCATGAGATACCGTAAGGTTTCACAGTGTGCAGGCGGCAGCAGCTTCAGCGCCTCATGGAGAATTTCCAGCTGTTCATCCGGATCGGTGGTTTCTGAAACACAGATGTTCAACTGTCACCACATGTACTGCAAGGATTCACACACAGAAAGACAACAACGGTGGCCTGCAGAAAAGACAGGGCCTCACAGCTCTGCTGGATTACTGATTTCCAGAACCTATCCAAACCTTGTAGTGGAGGATTTGCCTGTCCAAAGTGGTGCTCAGAGAACCGTCAGGATATGACTGGTTTTGGACAAAACTCCCCAAAGCAAACTGTACTCCACCAAAAGATTCCCTGCAGCCTACTAAAAAAATTCCTCCAGCAATCCTTCCTGACTGGATTAGTTTTGCACAAATAACACACAGGTGCAACCCTGAGACAGCAGAAAGTACTGGGAACTTTGCCATCAGTGTCTGGTTGTGTCCATACTACTTGGAATGAGCCTTCTTCAGAGGAGAGATAAGGCCAGAGGCAGGCCCTTGATTTCTACCCAGGGCTACCTCACACCTTTCCAGGTGTGGCTGCTGTGACTGCTACATTGCAGGGATGCTTCAGGCAGCCAGGAAGCCTGGGAGAGATGTTCCAGCTGGGCTTACTGCTGTGCTTGCAGACTCACTGTCAGCCTTGAAGGTGGCCTTAGGATGAGTGCTTATTATCTTACAAAAACACTCCAAATCTTATTTATAAACATACTCATAAATCACCTTCTTCCTGGCAACAAGCTTTAAAAGTTAATGTTTAAAATCAACAAGCTTTAAAAGTCACTGCCAAGTACCATGGACTGATGCAAGACAGGCAAAGCAATGCTATCCACAATGTATGATTAAAAGGAAGCATTCCTGGTGACAAAGGCAAAGAAAGCTGTAATCACGATCATGTAGCACCACATGGCCATGTCAGAATGTGTATTTACTCCTGCAGTCCTTACTAAAAAGGGCATGCAGGGTAAGAGCTGATGGGAGAGCTATTAAATGAATAGGCAAGCACTGTACAAAAGGAGAAGAAAAGGTTCAGAACAAAAAACATGAGGAAAATCTGTTTCACTTACTTGCAGACTCTATAAACTTTGGGTAGGCATCATACGTGATGAGTGGAATTGGCAAATCCCTGAAGTACAGTTTAAGTGCACCAGTGATAATATTGATATCTTCATACATATTCACAGAAATATCAGCTTTTTCCCCATCTGTGTGGAGAAGGCACTGACATTAAAGCCTTGGAAATGTAAACAGATGTAAAACAGCATTCGAAAGAAAAACAGTAACCTGCTTAAGCAAACATTATTAAAAGGACAGAACTACAGAATCTGGCTTTTATAAGCAAAATAGAGAGTTATTGGGCTATGAAGTTCATAATTTCAGGTTAAAACCTCAAGCATTTTACAAAAAAGCCTGTATTTTTTTTGTTTCAAATTATGACAAAAAAATGTTGGGGTTTTTTTGAGGAAAAAACCTGCTTGCCTGATCTAGCAGTACCTATCTTGTAGGAATGTGCGGAAATTTAGCTATTTCTGAACACACTGCATTGCCACACAACACATTTGTCAGCACTGAATGAGAAATCATGGGAATCTAGGAAAAAAAAGTGAAAAAACCCTAACTTAGTCCACAGCTTCCTCTTTTATAGGAAAAAACATGTGTTCACTATTTAGCTACAGCACACTACCTCCTCCTGACCGCAGTGGACACAGATCCAGAACTTGGCTTCTCCAGCACACCCCCACCCTGCTAAAGCTGCAGAGGAGGCAGATGTTGTCTGAATAGGTCCAGTGCTCTGGAGAAACAGGAGAGAGAGTTTCCAGCATGGACTTTGGCCTTGATTTCCACTGGGAGAGAGGGACTACAGATGGAAAGCCTTTAATTTTCCCACTGCCTTTGCTCGGAGAGAAGAGTTTGTTCTCACTGACCTTCTTTTCAACTGTAATAATTCAAACTTTGTTTTCAGTATTGTATTCATCTTATTATTTTGGAGCTTTCATCCAGAAAGATGGATTTAAGTTGCACAGCTTTCTTAGGGCACTTGCCCTCTATCCCTCCCCTGCTGCCCTGAGCGTAGTTTTACTTGCAAACTAGGGCAGTAGTTCAGAAAGCTTTGTCCTTTCCTATGCACATCATTACTGAAGCACAGATACTGATGGAAGGAAAAAAGCAGATTTTGGTAATAAAGGCCAAAGTGAAGCTGATATGCTTTTCTGATGGGGAAGGCTCCCCTTCTGCTAGCACAGCTGCCAGACTCCTTCAGTCCACTGGTGCAGTGAAGCATGAGACAGACAGAGGCTGTGCAGAAAAACTGTGTATATTTAACAGATCAGCACAAAGTTCCAGCATGCAAGAAAATCTGTACCTCTGTCAAATGCCATTTTGACATCTTCAATAAGATCACTAAATCCTGAGACTCTGTATAGTCCTTCGGAATTGAGACCTGCAATAAACATTTTAACAAGATTAAAATTATTCTTAATTTTACAGTTTTCTTCCACCCAGTTCTTCCTTTGCCAAGTTCTTCATTTAAGGCACAAAAAGCAGACACATTTTTAAAAGGCTTATCAGGTTTTTCTTTTAGAATGAAATTTTATCCTGGCCTTTTAACCTTGACCCTTGCCATTAGCTGCCCTGTTATATCAGCACTAAGTTATAGTTACATAAATTACTTCAGAGCTGAAGTAACATATTAAACCAACTACAAATGCTTTTAAAATAACTGCTATTAGCATATGTGATGTTCAATCATTATTTCAGAATGAAAACAAATACTCTCACTCTAGAAAAGGATACTTAGTGTGTGCTAGGGGAACTAGCAAAAGAAAACACATCAATACAAACTGCCTTTGTTTTAGCAAATTAATTTAATTTTTTAAAATAAAAATATTACGGGAAAGATATGTGCCAATATATAACTATTAAGTAGTAATTGGCCATTAAGCTATTCCTATCAGAATCTATAAAAATTATAAATGGATATGAATCATAAAATAATGCAAGGTATAATATTAGGTGTGCAGGATAATTGGCAGACATAAAATGTCTTGTGCAAATCTGTTTTGAGCAATCACACATGCAGCAGAAACTCAGATGACCCAGATCAATCTAAACAGATTATCAGTAAAGCAATGAAAGGCCATTTCCTATGCCTTACCTCTAGATTCAATTTCCCTAATGCACATATCTACTACCATTGGTCTCTTAGTGAAGTGTGCTTTTACTAGCGTTGTAAGGTCACAGCTGTACACTTTTTTGACATGCTTCAGGTCTGGCTTGCAGTCATTTGGGACCATCTTGGAACACTGCTTGTGCACATTTAAACCACAATCTGAGAGAAAGATGAAAAGGCAATTAGGCTGGTGTTAGTGAAAACCTACCCTGAGATCATTACTGTGGCACACACACGGCTCCTGCAGGATCTGACCCAACCTCACAACTACTACTTCAGAGACCTTTTAACCATCACATGTGTGAGGTAGGGACAGACATGAAATAAAACAGAGTTTCTACTCAAGACATTTCTTTTACCTCTAGAAGATCTAACACAGAGTGACAAACTTCCCATCTGGTTTTTCAAATGAAGATGTAAGGGACAATTATGATCCCCAGCACTATTACATATGTTGCTATATGGAGTCCCCTGGATTTCTATAGAATGCAGAGATTTAGGAGCTTGAAGGATCAACGCCTTGATGAAAGCCTGTACTTCCTCTTTCACTGCAGTACTGAGTATCTGTCTACATGGATTCCCTTTGTAGTCCACTTCTGATTTTTCCAGCACTTGTAGTTTCATTAATGCTCCACAGATTATTTGATGATGTTCTTTCCAAAACCCCAGAGTTTATCACCAAGTTTAATTTCCAGCGAGTCAGCTGCAGCCTGACACTAAAGTGGTTTCATTTACTTAGTAGGCCTGTACAGCACAGAGCTTTGTCACTTAAGTTCCTCTGTAAAACATCCAATCTCTAGCTGCAATTAAAGTTCAGCATGTCACCTTCAATCAATCAAAACTGACACAGATCCCCATCCAGATGAAATGGATGATTAAAATTCTTTTAGTTATTTCTATGCAGGAGCAGCTCCCTTCCTTGTGAGGAGTGGTTAACACACAGGACAGGGAGCTAGGAATGCTGCATTTCCCACCTGGTTCTGATTTTGTGCTGTGAACCCCACCTTGGCCCAAGCCATGCAATGCCTTGCCTGCCCCCCTGCAAACAAGCTGTACCATTGGGGTACCATGGGGGCCCACCTTGGCTAGCCTCGTGGCTTGCCTGGACTCAGAGCCCTCTCTCAGGCTTGCCCCAGAAGCTGGATGTCTCAGCTGGTTGTGCTGAGCCCTGGGTGGTGGCAGCCTCAACCACTGTCCCTCCACAAGTCCCCTTTGGTCACTCCAGTTCCTTCAGTAGTTGCTCAGCCGCCCCATTTGTGACAGAGAGGAAATAAAAACAGCCAAAGCACTTGCTGTTACCTGAGCACTTATCTAAAACCTGCATTTAATCAAGTTCTCCAAGACCCCCCATTGGAAGGTGCATGACCTGTTTGTACACAGCATCTAACATACTGGTGGTTCTGGGGTGTGGAGCAAAGAAACTCTGAGCACAGCAGCCAGAGCAGGTCAGGGGAGCTCCACCTACGCTTCACAGATCTAGGCCAGTGCTACATTTTCTATGTATTTGGGAAAAAGGTCCCTTCATGCTTTAAATAGGGAACACAAATTCATTGGAAACATGACCTCAACCTTTTGGTGTTCCAGTGCTTCATGGGAAGAAATGTTCTTACCTCCTTGGGGTCTTGTAGAAACAAAATCATTAAATGTTTGTGGAAATGCAGAGGAGAAATGTCTCCTCTTTGGTGTAAGCTGTGAATGCTCTGCTGTACCTTTAGAGCAGCACCTTTAGCAACAGCAGGAAAAAAATACTGAACAAGTACTAATAAGCAAGTACTATCCATTCTGCTTTCAGAATAAAGATGAAGTTGTGAAGTAAAACTAGTAAGTCAAATAATTAAATAATTAAATAAAGGAAACCTCTTAGCACACACAGAAGGAAAGCAAATTAAGACTATGCAGGAAATTTTAATGCTTTATTTCCATTATTTTGAAACCTTAACTTTTCAATAACAGTATTTACAAAGCAAATGTAGTGATTATATACAGAATTCCCACAATTTCTGCACGAAGCACCGATTCCAACATGTGTGAAATGCTTTAGTATGTCTGTCAAACATGATGCCTACAAGACTGCACTGGCAGCATCTCACTCATGAGGGTTCACAAGTGATTTTGTGAGCACAAATTAGCTGCTTCACACAGACAACAATATAGCTCCAAGTCATATTTCTGGAAGTCCAAGGATAATCAGGACTAAAATATACCAGAAAAAGGAAAAACAGGTTTTCAAGTGTCTTATACTTAAAAGAATTATCACATTCACTGAGATCATCAACAAGAAAGATTCACTTTAAAAAATATCTAACTTACAGATGTTTTCAATGCAAAAAATCGTGCTCTTGAAAATAATTGTGCTATTAAATGGGCTTTGGATCTGACCTCCTTAATACCAGAATAATAATTACAAGTGCTAAAGTCAAGTTTTCTCCCCTCGTTTGTTCTTCGCTTGCAATAGATTAGATTTTATGTACCAGTCTACTGCTTAAGGGGTCACAAACACTCCTGAGAACATTTAAAACCTAGAAATATTTCAGACACTATCCATGAGCACTACATTCAATATCACAGGGCCATGTGGTATCCTTCTAATAATCGAGGCTCTTCACCTCTCATGTAAGCATAGGCAACCACCTTATTTTAGCAATTCTCCATCTATAAATACTTCTAAGAGATTTCAGCATAATTTGCAACAACAAAATTGTATTTTTTTCCCAATAAGCAGGCTGAAACTCACTAACATGGTGCTTCCTTTCTCCCCAGCTAACAATAATTCATGAGAGGCAAGAAAGCCATGTCCCAGTCACTAGCCTCTGGTTCAGTTGATAACTTAGGATGAAGGATGATGCCTTGATAACTCCAAGAAAGTAAAAAGCACAATGGCAGGAGGTTCATTCCACTCCACAGAGCACTGGGAATGTGCCAGTCTTATACTCCAAATGTAGTCATGCTACTTGTTAGTACTAAAAGACAGGAATCACATATATTAAATAAAAACATCCTCTCTTCTCATTGCAAATGCTTCATGAAAGCTTCAAAATCCATTGTTTTAGAATCAACTAGGAAGGAACAAGCTGAGGCCAGAGTCTCTCTGCATGCTGCCGCATGGGTAAGTCTTAGGACTGCTTGCTTTGTTCACATGTGAGCTTCATCATCTGGCTGGGTTTGTTAAGAATATGGATTTGGTATCAGATTTAGGTCTATTTAATTTTGGTTGTATCAAATTAAATCCAGAATAGCAAATTGGCATGACAAGCTTTACTCCAGATCTAAAGTAACCAGAAGCTTTATCCATTTCTTACAGAAGGCTCATCAGAGGTTATCTGCTGGCTGGATATACCAATTGGAGAGAAGCTAAAGCAAACCCCCCCTAAAGCATTGTATCTTCTGACAAATCCTGTAACAATACAGGACAGATTTAAAAGATGCAGTTATGAACCCTTGCTGGTCAATAGGAAAACTTCTGCTAAAATCAGAATTTCACTTTATACAGAGATGATTTCTCAGGAATAGAATTGTAAGTCAAGATTACCATTCCTTTTTACAGTGCTATTGAACTGTGGTCACCAAATATGAAAAATGCATTCATAAACTCAAGAGTTTATCGGAAGTTTGGAAATATAGGAAAAAAAAGGAAATAGTAAATTTAGATGACAGGTTTAAAAGTCTGTGATAAGCTGCCTTGTCTTTAATAGCATATTGATTTAGGAGTTCATGTGGACTGTGACATTTCTTTTAAGAGAAGTAGTAAATTTAAAACCAGCCTGACAATACTTTCCTATGATGCCTAGAAAAAGGTTCGGTAATGTTTTAGAAACAGTTAATGCTGATGTTAGTCCACTGGCCTGAAAGAACAAATAATGCGCTCATATTAATACATGAGCAGAGCCAAAAGATATACGTACATTAATACTGCCCCATGAGCACACATTATAAATGTTTGCAGAGACTAAATATACTTGGCTGTCATTTTTTCTTATATTGCTGATTTGACTTTAGTCAGTTTTATGGCTTATGATTTACTGGCTAACATGGCTGCTGACCATGCTCCATTGGAACAATACCATATGCTACCTGCATCGCTCTAATCATATTTCTGCATTAAACCAATGAAAATTTATGCATTTTGTCACTCTGAGGAATGGCTGTAAGAGCTACAAGGTAAATTTACATTATCTGCAAAAAGTCGCCAAAGGCTTCTTCAGAGGTTGGTGGTAAGTGAGGGAGGGTGAGAAGTGTGGGAGTGGGGTGCTGATACCACACACTGCCTTGGGCAGGTCCACTGTGGCACCCACCAGGCAGCGTAACTCCCTCACATTTGTCAAGCTGACATGTGAAGATGACAGCTTCTACACAAGCACAAAGTATTATCATTGTTACTTTTGCAAAGGTGAAAAGGTTAGAAAGGAATTTGCTCTCATAAATCAATCATGAGCTCATAGCTTTCCTTTAATAATTTAATGCTCTTTCCTGTAGCAGAGGAAGCAATGTTTTCTGTTCCCTTGGATGCAGTGTGTGTGAACAACCAGATGAACATAGCAACCCCACCGGCCTCTTGTGCTGTGCTATGTGCTTCCAAGAACAAGGCAGGGGTTGCTATAAAGGTCTGTTATCTTCCTCCTCCTCAGCAGACCTGTTCCAGCCCACGTGGCAACACTGGAGCTGCTACACTGCCTTTCATACATAACATATGCGAATGTGCAGTGCACATCTGGAAGTAGCCTTGGTCCCACCGGAGCCTTACACCACTTCATGACACAGCACCATGGCAAAAACTGCTCCCCCAATCCTGCTATCATCCATACTACTATATCATGCACTACAGGGGACATTATATTTAGCAAGCATTTTCTAGATGGCAGATAGTTACTCGGCAACAAAAACGTCCTAATACTACAGAAAAATCAGAGCTTATGAAATAAATGGAAAAAAGCCTGTCAAACCATCCAGTTCCCCCTTAACCCAAATTACAAGATTACATGTCTGTGCCTCCAAAAGCTGGATGGAAAACACAGGTGAAATGTTCTTTCAGCAGAACACATTTGGTGGCAATGGTAGGATATTCTGGAAGTTTTAAAAGATCACAGTTGCTCAAAACTTCCCTGGCTTCTTACCACAACAGCTGCCTCCCTCCTTCACAGCTCCCCTGATAGGCCACTGGCTTGCTCAAGGCTTCCAGGTCTGTGTGGGCTTGGAGATAAAGCTGCTTTTAGGACATATAGTTTCAATAACGCACAGCTCCAGAATAGCTTCCCCATGGGAACGGCTCTGAAGTAAGACTCCACTGCCTGATTAGCATTTCAAAATTTTGGAGCTCATTCCTCACAGGAACTCAAACAGATCCTGAGCTGGTGGAACAGCCTGTCAGGCAGTGCAAATCTCCTCCAACAGCATCACCACCTGCCTGAGGTGGGCAGGGACTGCTCTCCAGACAGTCCCCTTCCCACAGCTCTGACCTTTATGGCATTGCTTTGCTCTTGTTCCCTTTTTGGGCTGAATACCTGTGCCTTACGAGGCCAGGGAAACCAGCAGAACTGGGGTGCACATCTCAGAAGTAGCTTGGATGTGTTTTTAAAGTACAGGTGTGGGCAGAACAGGAGCTTATAAAGACCAAGCCATGCAAAATACCTTGACATCAGATAACACAATAAGCATGCCTTGCCTTCCTTTTGCTCAGGAATGGCATCAGCCATTCTTCCAGGCACTAAAAGCGTGAGCACTGTGCCTGGACAACCAATGCCTTGGGATGGGCAGGCTCCTTTGTGGTATCCTTCATCCTTATGCACCAGTGGAGCGACACAGGGCTGTCCAAAACACAGGATTTAATATCAAGGCAAAACAATCCAGCACAGGAAATGGGGCAGTTGTACTTTTTTCAGCTGCTGGAGAAGGAAATGGATGAAACGGGGAATTAAAACATTTAAGCAGTATTTCACAAAACAATCCTGCTTTGAGACTGCACTTTAACTTTTCTGAAAATGGACTCTTGGGGCTTATTGCATTCAGGGCTGGCAGCAATATGCTTGGGCTCAGCCAGTGGCAGCTGGTTCCCTCCACACTGAATAGTTCAGCTGCAAGTTTATTTCTATCAGTTCCTCAGAGAGAAGGTACCTGCCCCAAGGAGAGCAAAATACAGGCAACAGCTACATGGGTGGCAGGCTGAGATAGTTCAGACCAAATCTACCAAGGTAGCAGAAAATTGTTTCACGTACCACCTTAGAGGGTGATGCTGCCTAGTGTTAAAAGGAGCAGCCCAAAATACTATCAGAAGCATCCAGTGCAATACAGTAAAAAAAAACCCAAAACTTTCCTTTGAGATAAACTAATTAATGGTCTTAAACCAGTCTATTACAAAAAAAAAAAAAAAAAGAAAAGAAAAAAAAATCTTCCGAAACAAGCAAAAAGAGAGAGGATGAAGCAGATTATATAATAACTTAAACAGTTCTGACAGGCTGGGGAAGGAGACAGGTCACAGGCAGAACTTTGACAAGTCTACTCATCTGCTTAACTAGAAGTCTGCTCTGGTAGTACACTAACAGCATCACTGATGCCATGGTCTAGTCTTTGAGAACACACACTATGCTCTGCTAATGCTTCTGGGTGTTACATGTTTGTATCATTCATAAAACGACACTCTGTAGTGTGTATCTGCAAATTTTCTTTGGATACTCTAGTTTCTCTCCTGAACACTTTCTGGGCAATGAGATGCCCTGTGAGCATAGGGGGAATGTAATTAAGAATACATTTTTTTTAAGTTCATGCACTGGATTTCGAGCTGGGGTAAACTCACCTTCATGAGCTTCTGCTGAGCTTCAATGTTTACATAAGTTGGTGCCATTATAATTTCAAACACTTCTTCAGCCATTTCTACTTATGGCAAAAGCCTGCAGGAAAGCACGCTGGAGATGGAGCATGCTGTCAGAAAAGCCAGATTCCTTGCATACAGATGAGTCTTCACCTCACAAAAATTTTAAGAGCCTATAGCCAGGAAGGCCTCCCTTTATGGCAGGAAAAGACATACTCTTCTTCCTTTGTTTGCCATAAAACCTGAACAAGGATAACCTAGGGGCAATCCATCTTCCAGGGGTTAATCGTAGAGAACTGTACCCAAGAAGATACTGAGTGCAGTCAGTACTTTGGCAGAGAGGGACATATTCAGTCATGCTGGACTGCAACCAACCATGAGTGAAGGCAGTTCAAGTTGCTAAGGCATCCTTGCTGGTTGCTATGGCATGTGTACTGTTACAAATATTTAGTTCTTGTTTATAATTTTTCAAAGGATTGTCTTTGTGTGACATAAACTGATCTATCAGTCATTAGAAATAAGCTCTGCTTTTTCCTCTGGCTCCTCTTCCTCTCTGAAATGGGTGATATTGATCTTTGTTGTCCAGCCTTGGACTGACCCACACTTCCTGCATGTTTTTGTACTTCCACAGAGAAGAGGATTTTAAATGGCTGAGAGTAGCCCATGCAGTAATCCACTTATATTTTTTAAAGTTACCACTTCCATACAACAAATAGAGCCCTCTTCATATGTGCAACTGTTTGCTATAAAAAGCAAATGCTTTAAAAAGTACAAAATTACACATGATCAGTGCAGTTTTGCCCGTAGGCATTTTCAAAAAAAGATTACACAGGCCACCAAGCAGATTTTGTGGACTCCCCTGGTGTGGCATTGAACCCCATTCGAATGCAAGTGGGCTGCCTCCTGCTAAAAGCTGTAATTTTTTAAAGTATGTACCCACTCTGAAAAACAATGGCCTCTTCTGGTACCTTTTTTACTGTGCCTCACTGTTTCCATATTAAAATGGCTCAGTTCAGAAGCAAAGAGATTACTTTGTTTTTAAAAAAGCAACACTCTAAAACCCATATAAACCCAGCCAAACTCATGACATTCAAGCCTGAGCTCTTCCACACTAATATGTTAATACTGGTTACACTTTGCGTCTGTGCACTTCTGACTTTCCTCCGAAATGGCCAGATCAGAGCAGCTTCTGGCTCTGACAGCTTGTACAGCCTCAGCTGGGAGCAGGGAGATACTGCTGAAGGTGAGGCACAGATGAGGTAGGTCAGAAAACTGGTGAGACTGTCCTGCCATCTCCACCTCCACAGGGCTCTGCCTGGAGTTCGTCTGCTCTACCCAGACACTAATTTCTACGAAATTTATGAGAACAAAATAATCTGGGAAGCTCCTCATCCTCCACCAGTTATTTCTGAGTCTTGGAGTGAGGGGAGGACAAGCCAGGTGAGCCAGCTGCAACTCTTACCCTTGGAAAGCCAACCTCTCCTGCTCCTCAGCCCCAAGCAGGGCACGCAGGACACGCTGCAGGGACCAGCCCTGCCAGGCTGAGGAAGCCCTGCTCGGTGGCCTCCCTGCTGCAGGGCTGCTCCCCTGCTCCTCCTCACACCCTGGCTGAGGATGCTGCACATCAGCAGCTCTCCTGGTTGTGCCCAATGACCTTGAGCATGACCTGAAAAGCCTCAGCTTCTCCCTGCCCCAATGCCTCACTGATGCTTTAGCAAAGAAGTGAGGTCTTATGACATGGGAGTTCAAAATATAAGTAAGACCATAGAAATTACCAGGAGCTACCAACAGTGAAATGAAACCTTACACAAGATAGAAAGCCCTAATTATAGCTTCTGAACCTATGAAGTCATCTAATACACATATGTTCCTCTACACCACAAGGAGGAAAAAGGAGACATACAGTACTTATTACCATTCTCATAAGGAGGAAAGAAACACAGACTATGTAAGCTTTTGGAAAATCACAATTTAGAAAACTCTGCAAAAAAACCCCAGAAAAATCAACTCTACAGTACTTTAAAAAGCAAGCAAGCAAACAAACAAAACAAAAAAACAGCCAGTACAAAATCATATACACTTTGGATTTAATTACAAAAGCAATATTTTTTTTTCATTTCACAATGCCATGAAGCATTGCAAGCTATCAGTGTTCATTTTTACTGATTTTCTGGATCAACGTTTCTTAGTATAATTATGAAAAACACATGATATTTCTCCATAATGCCAAAATTGAGTTCAGGTGAGCAAAGAAAATGGCACACTTACTGCCTCATGTGTTATAAAAAATGACTGCTTTACTCAGAAAATAATTCAAGAACAAAATTAGACTTAGTCTTTATCTTCTAGCACTCTGCAAAATCAACAGCAGTAAAGAGTACTGACAACTGTCATTCGTAAGTAAAGGATGTGGCTGCTACCCTAAATACATAGTGGGGGAAAATACTCAGAAAGAAAACACCATTTTTACATAGTAATTTCTTAAAAGAATTGTATGCTCCAATACTCCCTGGACAGTTCTAAGACTATCAATAGCAACAGAATATTACATTCAGATAATTATGGGGAAGGATTTTAAAA
Source organism: Phaethornis superciliosus (assembly GCA_023637945.1). Taxonomy (NCBI): domain Eukaryota; kingdom Metazoa; phylum Chordata; class Aves; order Apodiformes; family Trochilidae; genus Phaethornis; species Phaethornis superciliosus. The sequence goes on along the minus strand of JAJQWJ010000007.1, from coordinate 16,795,681 downwards.
TATTTAAAGTCTGTTTGGCTATAGATTGCTTTAAGTTTGACATTATTTTGCAGTTTTATGATAAGAAGCCCTCTTATTTGCTTGAGACCAGACTTCAGAAAGCTTCAGACAGAGCAGATTTTCTTAAATTAGCTTGAAAATTCAGTTTCCAGGGCAACATATGCAGGTCTTCATACTTCAACATTTCTTTGCACGATTTTATAAATGCAGTTGCTTGCTAGAATGTCATAAATACTTCTTAAATGCAGTAAACTATTTCAATCATTTTGATCCTTTTTTTTTTTTTTGCCTTTGAGAAAAGATGATTGTCCCTTCTTTTCAGAAGAACCATATCAATAAAACTGTCAAATTTTTTACTTCAGAGAGGCTTTACCCCAGAACTTCCTGCAGTGACACCCATGCATGTAATACATTTCTACCAGCACCTGAATGTGTACGTAACATTTCAGTAGGCATCCCTTATTCATCATTCCTTTTCTTACTTTCTTTTCAGTCTGCAAGAACTGACTCAGGGTCTACAGTAAGATGGGAGTGCTGCTGGCTTATACATAAAATTAACCCAAATGCCTGTTTTACAGCAGCAAAGTGAAATTTGCTGATGCCCAGTCTGCACATCAAGATCCCCAGTGAGTTTCTCACACTTACCAACACATCCAAGTGATATAAAATAAAGCTATTCATATCATCTACCTATATTCTCCTCCATTCAAGAGGAGGGGAAAAAAATCCCCTAATGATTACAATTTCTGCTCCATGAGTGCCTGAGTGGTGCTCTGCACCACTGCAGAGACATTACTGAAAGAGGTACCTAAAATCACAGGCAGCAGAGTGGATGTTTCCTTCATCAGTTCTAACAGGGGTCAGATCAGACCCTTATACAGAACTATGGTGGAGCAGGCAGTATATTAAATATTTACAACATGAGGACAATCTTAGGAAAAGGAGATTGAAGGACTGTTACCTGCACATTTTACTCCCTGAGCGATGAGGCCCCACATAAAGTTTGCGCAGTATTCACACCAATGTGGGCCCCTGAACGTGTGCACCTGGAAGACAGTAGAAAAAATGAAAATTAGAAAAACTGACCCAACTACTTCACAGACATCACTATCAACGGGTCTAAACATGGCAGAATTCCTCTTCTTTGAAGGCAGCATGGTGTGAGGAAGCTTTCCTTTATCACCACAGAAAAGGAATAAAGAAATGTAAGAGAGAATTATCTGCCAAGACTCATGCAGACCTATAGGAACCAGGAGCTCTCCATCCCAAGCCTTCCTGAGCAGCAGAACAGGGTACCTGTGGGAATCTGCTCCCAGCCCAGGGGGGACAGAGAAGGAATGGCAGGTTGCAGCCCTTCTCCTGTCTCTTGGCATCCCTCTGTCTGGGCAGGATTTTAGCCATGAAGGGAGGCTTTAGCAGCGCCCATGCAAGAGTTCACCTCTCAATTTAAAATGCCTCCTTCCTTGCTATCCCCTCCATAAGGTACCATGTGAAATGCGTAGGGGGCTGCAAGATTTTGCTTCAGGCAGAGGGAGTCCTGCCAGGCAAAAATGCTGGTGCTACACAGAAATGCTGCAAACGTACTCACGGACTTCCCAGCTTAGTGTAACTCTAAAAGGAAATTAATTCTCTTCAAACTAACGCCACATATTGAAAACCCAAGTGAATCTAGGATACAGCAAAGAGAATCCACTGAACCAAGAAAAAATTCAAAGCCGAAGAAGAAAAAAACTAATGTTGCTTTTAGTCCCAGCTCACGTGCTTGTTACAAATCCTGCAGGCACTATTAGCTGCTTCTGATTTTATTCTGATAAAGTTCCTGCTGTAGGAAACCACAAAATTCTTTACAGAGAAAATCATTACTTTCATGGCCAGTGTAAAAGGCTTTGAGCCTGCATTTAGAAGACACAGGCCAACAACAATAACAACAACAAATCAGTAACTGATGATCATAAAGTAATAAAATGTGCTGTGAAATGTAATAAAAATGCTTTAGGCTTAAGTCACTCGGTTCTCCAGAATTACTGAGTGGGTATCAGAGCAGGCAGTAACCTCAAGCATGTGCACTGCCTGGTAGGATCAGCACAGAGCAGAGAGAAGGAGCTGTTGGAAACATGCCTGCCCAGCATCCACACAGGGCTCTGGTTATAAACAGCAAAATATGACATGGCCTGAGTGAGGTGGTGAGCATCCCCTGTGACACTGATATAACTAGCAGCTGGATCCCAGGTGACACTCAGCTCGAACAAGTGCCAACCCAGATTGTGTTGAAGTTTTGGCAATTGGAAGGTCTACACCCTCCTGGGCATTCGCTGCCCACGAAGCAGCAGCACAGCAGATTGCTGTTAGTCTGTAAATTTACTCTGGAATTCACCAAGCAATTCATGTGCACTAAGCAAGGCTCATTGTGGCCTCTGGCCCTGTGCTGCTGAACATCTCTGGAGGAAGGCAGGAGGTGCCCAGTGCCACATCCTCACAGCACTGGCACCGCCTGCCTCCCCCCAGCTGCTGTCCCCACCCCCTGCCACACACCTTCTGAGGGTGCCAAGTGCTCCACCAGCCCCCTCCTCCCTACAGCTCCAGCTGACTTGCACAAAGTGAACAATGACAAGACTGTCAGCAGCTGTAATCTCCATTTTCTTTTTTCCTCTCACCACAAAGAGATTTTTCACACCTTCTTCTCTGTTACCCACCTGCACTACCCACATCCTCTTGGCTTTCTTCCTCAGGCTTTTTTCCAGGACTTTGGCTGTGTTCCCTTCCCAGAATAAGCACATTCTAATATCCTCAAGCAAAAAAACTGTGCTTTAATGCCTTCAGGACTAACAGAACTTTTTCAGGTAAAAAAAAAAAATTGTTTCAATCACCACATTTTTTTTGGTCATGGAAATATTCCCTCAAAAAGACATTTATTGAAAATATTTCTCAAAATTCCTGTTGAGGAAAATTGAAATAAAATGATAGTTCAAAAGTTGAACTAAAATGATAGTTCAAAAGTAAGTGCAAAATCCTGTCCTTTTTCAGAATTCTTTTCAGTTTTACACATTATTTACATATTTTTATTTTTTCAGTATTTCTGATGGTAAAGGAGGAAGAGAAGAATTTTTTTCTTGTTCCTTGACATTTTAACTTCTTTCTTTATGCAGAACAAGGACAAATTCTGAAACTTTAATATTTCTTGGTAAATAAGAAGAATGATACTATCCTGTGCCTCTGCTTTCTAATTTCAATTCATCAAATTCAACAAATGTGCCATTTCCTGAAGCATTTCTAATGGCTTTCCTGGGAGCTGGGGCCTTACCCTGGCCTCTCCAGGGCCACCTCCAGCACTGATACTCACCAAATCTCAGATGCCCAATCTCTAGCTGGCTGTCATTTTAACAGTGAAAATCCCTCCTTCCTGGCATCTTGCTGCCCACCATGGTCTGCACGTTTCCACCTCCTCCTGACTCTCCCTAGGAACTCTCTGGCAACGTTTACCACATTCTAGATCTGTCACTCCAACCTTTTGCCTCAATTTTAATTTTTATTATTCCGATTTTTAAATGAGCTTAGTTTCTCTTTGTTTCTAATAACCATTATCCACCTGGATTTAAAAAAAAAAAAAATTAGCTTCCTGCTACAGCCAGTTCTCCTTACACATCCTGGCTCTCAGCTCACCCCTCAGAGGTGTTTACATTACTCATCATCAACTTAAAAATGACAAGGACAAAACAGACTTTCCTCTTCTCTACCAACACTGCATGTATTGGTCACCCTTCACAAGATCAAGATTGACTTTGCCCTTCAGGATCATTGTCTCAGCATTATTAGCACTGTTCTCTTGTCCCATGCATCCAGGCTTCCTCTAAATACTGAAATAACTTTCCATATAATCAGGTAAGAAATTAACATCTTGGTTAGAAGATCTATCCAAAGCCTACTCATCTTTATGCTGCCCCATCCAAATTACTCTTTTTTAATTCCTTCTTCTGATCTCAAGTTCAAAGCAAATTAAAAGGTTGGTTTCTCTATGTTCCATAATCTTCTACCTTGCTTTGGCCTTTATTTGACATGCAACAGGGAGGTTCTCTGGCAATATCAATGAGGAGACCCAGTGGCCATAAAGTCCTTCTGTCCTCACTGCACACAACCCCACAGGATCAGCTCTGAAACCTCTCTTGGAGTTTCTAAGTGGTGCTGTCTTTTCCTGGGGTTCAATGGTACCAAGGCATTAATCTCCCCACTGCCATGGAGGGAAACTGGACATCTAACCTTGTGCTAAATACACAACATCTCTGGAAATTAAATCAGACGCACTGAGTGATGCCAAAAAATAGCAATAAATTGGTCTTCTGAGGTCAGAACAACCTCTAATCCTGTTTCATCCTCCAGAGCAGGGCCTGGCAGCATGCTAAAAAGAAACACGTTTGCATCCCTTTACTAGTTCAAGAATCAGCACCTGCAAACAATACTGCATTTATGACATGACACTGTTTATGCAGCATTCTGATTTTTATATTTAACTCCTCATTCTAAAAATCTGCCAAGCAACTTGCTTGTTTTCAAAACTAAAGCATGCTTTCCAGAAAAAATTCTGAAAACACACCCAGCAGAGTCCCAGAGATCCTGACTTAAATTACAAGGGGTTTCTTTCACCTTATAAAAAGAGCATCTGCCATATGCAGATTTTACTGTCTTATAAAATGTGAGAGAGCAAGATTGCCAACTGTGGCTTTATATCTCCCAAACTTTTCATTCTCACTCCCACCCTAAAAATCTTTCTCTTTCCATAAGGTTTCAACTGTGAGAGATATTTTTAGGAATGGGGAAAATGGGTGAGCGAGAGAGCAAAATAAACTGGTTTTAATCTTAATTTGTAAAATTCCAGGGATAACATTCCATTTTGAAAGAAAAATCTAGATAATTTTAAAGGACAGTACCTGCTTCAAAAACTAAATAAAATACTCTTAGTGAGCTATTACTGGAAGTCTAAAGTAAGAGGAGAGACTCATATTGGACTAACACCTAAGCACTTCTATTTTGGACTCTCCTGCAACATCAGCAAGGTATAATAAACATTTAACTACGGTGATCTTATGTAGAAGGACAGTTTTTTTGCTTAGACTTGAAATATGTCTTCTTACACACAGAGTAAAATAGCTTACTAACTCTTGTGATGTATAACTCAAAGTTAGAGAATTTTATGTATTTTGTTTTGAATTTTATTAAAATATATCTTAGATAAAGACTGAAAGTTTTAGGAGAAGCAAATAAAAATTGATCCAGTGGCTCTGACAACAGATTATACCACAAGCTGCAACTCCTTAGGCATCTCCCACCATTATTTCTAAGGCTCTCTAAAGGTCACTGTTGAAGTTTGTTACCCATGTATCTTGTAACTCCACTCATTTTTTATGCTTTTTGCTTTTACTAGGCAGTTGTTCAGCCAGCCTTGATTGCTATCTGAAAACCAAGAATGAGCCAGCAGATAATTAGAATTCCTAACCAGGAAACTTACATTATATCACCTGTCAATGCACGGAAGAAGAGAACGAGGAAATATCAGCAAGATGTGTAAATGTGGTATGAGAGAACAGGATGGATTCGTTGAGCTTTAGCAAAGCCACTGCTGGGAAGAAAGGAGGGATGGATCTGACAAACTATGGTTATGCAAAGCCAACACCAAACACAGAAAACAAAAGCCTTTGTGACAGTATACAAAAAAGCCTTCTTTTGTCTAGAGGCTGCTGCCATGGTCTCTCTGAACGCCCACTCTGACAGTACCCAGCTCCATGCAGAGCACCTCTTCCACAGCCCTTCCATACAGTTCTGCTGGCTATACTCTGTCAAAGAAATTCCCAAGGATGATGGGACACTGATGATGAAGGCTGTCAGCTCAGTGGTCCTGGCTGATTTGCAATTCCATCAACTGAATTCTGCCTGCTGGGACTCTACCAAGGTTTTAATTGGATACGGGAGACATCTTAAGTCTCAATTAAAATGATGAACTCAGCCTGTATTATTAATGTCTGCCTTTCCTGTCACAGCTGGCTACACCAGGCACAGAGCATACCCATGTGAGCACCCAACAGGCCATGATCCATCCCTGGTCCAGGCAGAGATGGCCTGGATGTGAAGGGTGCAGAAAAGGTAACAGAGAGAAAGTCAATTGACTCAACTACCAGTTTGGGCAAAGCTTCAATTTAATCACTGCATATATTACTGTGATTAGATTGTGCCTCTGAAACAAAGGTCTCGAGCACTCCAAAAATTCCAGTACATGATATTCCTCCTGTGAGGCAAATATTGCTGCTGATGAGTAATCTGAGAAGTGAAAGGACTGCCATGACAACCCACACAGCAGAGCCCTATCTGCGAGAAAATCACTTGCATGCAACGATGCAGCAGCAAAGACAGTAACTGAGCCCACGGGAAGGTACCTTCTCCAAAGCAAGAGCTGACTTTGCCTACATCAGCTGGAGTGTTACCATGAGAATTCAGCCTGGGATCACCCCAGTGACTTTGTCCAGCTTCTCTAGAGAGATGCTGGCTGAACGCTGCGTGGCTCAGAGCATGGAGTATGAACAGAATCCTTAGTGGCAGTGGGTACACTGACACAAGTGTTGAGCAGGCAAACCTTCCTGCAGGTCCTCACTTCCGTGGAGCCAGAAGTGCTGTCGTGCCTTGTTTACCCTCTGGTTTGCATTGATCATGTCAGCAGCAATGGGAACAACTGGAACTAGCGGTTAGGTCATGCTCTATGAAAGCAAAAGCAAAAAACTAGAGAGTAGCAGGTTATTGGCTTTTTTTCTGCTTCTAAATTCAATTAGCATAGCCACTTTTCTTTCTGGAAGGAAGAGCAGATTTTCTTCAGATTTATAGCCAGAAACTGGAACACTGTCCATTTGATTTCAGGACCAAGTTACTTGATACATGTGCCCAGGCAAAAAATTCTGAAACTAGAGATGAAAATTGAATAAAATCCTTAGAATTTAAATTGTATATATACACATACTTTACATACTATATGCAATTGTGTAAATCTAATATAAGTAATGACGTGAACAGACTATAAAATTCTAAGAGATTTCTAAAGAAATGCTTTTGCAATGCTGCTAAGGCTAATTTGCACAAAAAGCTGTTAACAATGAGAGAGCACCACTTGTGCCAGATGCTCCATGAGGCAAACTCCCCGCCCTACCCAGCAGAGTGCTTCTCAGCTTCACCACAGTCATGAGCTGGTCCACGTGGAAGACTCATAGAACCCACATCTGGGGATTATTAAAATGACTGGTGATGTGGGAAGAAATTATAGGTTCAACAAATTAATAAGGATTTAGGAAAAAGGGTTGGTTTTTTTTTTAACAGAGGCAAAGTTCGAATTCAGGGACAAGCCCTAAGAAACAATAAAGGGTTAAATAATACTGTGCTATTTGGAATCTGCTTTGGAAAATCTCTGTTTTTTCCCCCAAAAATGTAAAAAAGTAAACATAACATTAAATAAATACCTTAGGAGACTAAAACCCATCAATGCCCAAAAGCTTTACTGGCTTGAGCTGTCTTATAAAACACTCAGGGTTTCAGAAGCAACAACACAGAGATTATGAGATCTTCACAGGAGTTTTGTGGAAGTTTTCCTCCAGTTTTGTTCTCCAGATATTTTCCCCGCCTCTGAACATTTTTTCCCCTCAAGTAACAGAAGTCTAAAAGAAACATCAAATTTCCTGTGGTCTTCTTATCTGTGAGAACACACAGAGATTCTCCTTGGGGACTCTGGTAGAGGCACCCAGCTCTCTTTCTGAATATTCATTTGAGTGCAGTGACTCACTTAAAGACATTTTGAAAATATGTTCAGTGCCAGGTCTGTACCTAACAAAAAAAAATGAGTATCCTCTTTTCAGCAGAGCTAGACCAATTTACCCCAAATCGGCATCTGCCCCAGTTTTCAGAAGATCAGAAATAGAAATGAGTTCATGTTAGAAGTCACAGAAAAATGGCTCTGCTTAATATAGTAAGAGTCTGTTACAGTTTCTGGTCTTTTCACAGCATTTCCTCTGCACTTTCCATCTCCCCATTTCCCAGGATTTAGGCATAACTTTGCTAAGCAGCTCGTGTTAGAGTAACAAGATTTGGCATGGAAGTGATTTGCTATGACTTTTCACACTAGCAAAGCATGTATCACAGATTCAATTACACTGGTAAAATCTAGGTAAGGGCTAGGTTAGCTTTTTTGTTTCAAAGAAGTAGTATAAATTTCACTGGCAGAGTAAGCCTTGTTAAAATCAGCAGTCTCTCCCTTACAAGGATGCTTGCATCTGCCTACACCAGCAAAGCCGTTCCAGTAGACTGGTCCTCACCTGAGCCTTTGCTTTTTGTGCAAATTTAAGGCTATATTCTACCCCCAGTTATTTCTGGAAAAGCATGTCTCTGCTCCAGAGCTCCCTGTTTGGTCTTCCTAATGGGTCACACTCAAACAGAAAGCCAGGGTGCTGCTTCAGTTGACAAGGGAAATGAGGAATTTCAACAAACAGGAATAATCAGCATCTCTTCTGACTTGGCTTAAACAGCTGTGGAAAACCAGCTTTGCTTTCTGAAACAAGTGTGGGCTTGAAAGGGAATTATGTTGTGAACCGATTCACCAAGCAACTGTTACTTATTACAATTAATTGATTCTGCTGTCTCAGGCATTAGTAAGATAGTGACTAAGAAACAGCATGACAGTACCGCAGAGAGAGAGAGCAAAAAATAGTCTTCTGGAGACACAATGCACCTATTTTGTGAAGAGACAGAAATGAGACAATATTCTAGTGAAAATGATGCATGGAAACACAGATTTCAGTCCAGCTCTGAAAGGCACAGACACCTTCTTGCTCCAGTGAAGCACCACAGTGCTAATCTAGGCAGAAGAGCTGTTTTATGCCTTGTACTATTGGCAGTTACAAAACACCTGCAGAGTGCTCCACAGCTCAAGTCATCAGGACTCAGAAGTGTCTGAAGGAATACTTATAACCAGCCAAGGGAGCTAAAAATCTCCCAGGGCTCATGAGTCACACAGGCTGGTGGCAAGAGAGGACCTTTAATGTATTTTGTCCAGGCTTATTTTAAATTTGTCAAGTGAAGGAAAGGTTATTGCACTGACTAACATGTTTCATCATCCTGAAGATTTCTTGCTGTTAATCTCAAATTTTCCCTTTCTTCCTCCTTTTCAGCTACCACTCCACAATTCCCAGCTAATACTTCTCTTCCATGACTGCCCTCCTTGCCATTAACATCCTTTAAGCAGAGTTTTACTGTATTCTCCAATCCCATACGAAGGGCCAGCAAAAGAGGGAGGTTGGTGTCCGAGACCAAACCATGGCACCAGGTAGGGAAGAGGTGCAGGAGATGTTCCAGGTTAAGTAGGAATCGACTTGGGTCAGAAGGCACCTCATTAGGTATATCTTTTTTTTCTAACTGCAAAAAAATATGGGACATATATGGGAAGACAGAGAGAGGAGGACACACAGACAGAGAAAGTCCAGAGAACTGAGCAAATGGAATCCTATGTGTTCACTATGCTGATGAAATTGCTGCACCAGAGAGAGCTGAGGTTACCTTAAGCCCAGCACTGATTCCCCTGCTGTACAGGACCTCTGGCTAAAGCCCACCTCAAACATTCCAACACAGAGCTCCTCCTGGTCCTCCATAAACAACCTGAAAGTTTCAGTCCACATGGCACCTTAACACAGGCCACTTTTAACTGCAAAACTGAGGTTCCTGCTGCTGCCTTGAAGCTCCTACACCTGCCTGCCCAGGAGGTGCCCAGCTTCCAGCTGTAGAATAAATTTATGTGAACTATTAGGTAAAAATTTAGTCTGTCCACTTCTGTGAAATGTCACAGGACTTTCCCCTATGATAAAGCTTCTTTTTTGTAAGGAAGTAACACCTTGGCTTCAGTTATGCTCCTTCAAAGAGCACCCACAGATCTCTCGGGGTTTCCAAATAAAACACACTATTGTTCACATACATTGCGTCAAAGAATAAATGATATCAATCACACATGTGTGTCCATATAGGTATATGTGTACCACAAAGCGTGGGGAGATTTCTTACCCATAATGAGTAAGAAACTGAAAGAGAGGAAAAGCCTTTCTGTGAAAGAAGGTGGGGCTGAAATTTTGAGGATAAAGTGACTGCCCCGGTTTGGTCTGATGATTCACTTTGACAGAGATCTCATTTAGTGTGCTGGATTCAGAAAGGCTGAGTATAAGGCAGGACAGCAAAAGAAATCAAATATGCAAATAGAGAGATCCAATCAAGTCTCACTCACAATGCCAGCTAACCTCCAAATCTCATTATTCAATTACCGCTAAATAAAATACCATATCAAACAATATTGATGTCTTTTAGCTTATAATTTGAATTAACAGAAATTAATCTTTTATATTAAATTTCTAGAGAAGAACACAAATATTAACTTAAAACTTTTTATAAATTAGAAAAAAAAGTTCAAATAAACTTAAAAAATTAAAATATTTGTAATACCTAGCTATCAGCCTGAGAACAGGAAAACTCAGTCAGATCTGACATTTATAAATCATCATCCCTTTCTTTACTTATGAAGATTAATTTAATGTAATTCAGCACTGTATATTTGTATTTGAGATGTGCTTATGAGAGACTAGACCTCCCCAGCCAGGAGAGTATTATGGAGCTGGAGGAGATCATTACTCCTGCAGAGCTCCCATCACCCCAGCTGGCCAGGCTGCTCACTTCAGGCAGGAGACAACTCACATTCCAACAGATTTAAGTAAGATTACAACCTTCCAAAACCTGAGCCATGCCAGCACTCCTAGTAGAACTGTGTCTACATAGATTAATGGATTTATTTAGGAGACCTCTTGCTGACTTAAGAGTTAAAAGCAGCTTTCATGTTCACCCCTTCCCGAGGTATCTGCCCTCCTAGGAGGACCATCACCACACTGCTTCTTGCCCACTGTGTTCTTCTACCTGAGCTTTGCCAGAATCAACAGTCTGAGGGGCCAAAATACACCTGTGTCCCTATCTACCCACCTGACAGGGACAGGGGGTGCAGGGGTGAAGGGAGAAGAGAGATCTCCTAACCTGAGGCCAAGCTGCTCAGGCATTTGCCTACCCATCCTGCCTCTGGAGCAGCTGCTGCCTTCATCCCTTCTCCAAGACAACGAACGGCACTGCTCACTGATGTGCACTAATGATTCTCCCCTTCTCCTCCCTCTGCTGGGATGTTACAGCATTTCCAATATAAAGGGATTTCTGAGACCTCTTCATTTCTGTCACTAGTGATGTGCTTTATCAAAGAAGCAGCTGGGAAAGGGCTTGGGGTCCTGATCTGTTGCCTCCTGTCTGTATAACAAAGAGATTAGCCGCAGGGATAATAAAGGATAAAGGATATTCCTTTTTGCTGGTGGAGCCTCTGGGGACAGCAGTCACTACTGGTTAGCTACACTATGTAAATTTATTTCATTTCTGGGTTCTTTTATCTTGTTTTGTTTTAAAAAGCCTAGCTTCCAAGTTTCAGGGACTGACATTTCCTTCCTTCCTTCCCACATGGGTGGCACATTTGCTGCTCGGCAGGCAACCCAGGAGACTTCTGCAGACATTTTAAACGATGACGTCTGTGCATGTGAGAAGAAAAATTTGACAGATGCAAGGAATGATAGAGAAGCAAAGCACATGAGCTAATGATGGCCATTCACATCACATCAATAATTACGAATGGCTCACTTTTTTAAAAATCAGACAGTGGCCACATTTAGAGCGTGTGAACACCAGCAGAACTCCTTCAATAGCATGCTGGTTGCTGCACACCTAGGGGTAAGGGTTTCTATTTTTTATAGCAAAAACTATTTGTGTAAGGTGAGTCCATTTCACTGGCTTGAGTAAAGAGTTACTTCTCAAAGTATATTATTCTGGCAACTGTATATATGAAGGAACTACAGTGCAATTATTGTAATGAAAACAATGTGTGTGCAAAGTTTGTGCTGTAAGCTATGACCTTGGACCAGGCAAACAGTTTGTTTTTGAAAAAAAGACTAGAAAACTTGCAGCTTCTAAACTTTCCATAAAGAATATCTAGAAGAAAAACAAATAAAGAAACTCAAACCAGTGAAAATCAGGTTACCGTATTATTTTTGAAACAGATGTGTTTCATCCTGTTAAAGAAAAACAATTAAGTAATACAGATGTGCTCAAAATTAAATATGGATTATCCTACATAAAGTGTAGTACATGGAAATTTGCTATCTCTAAGAATTATCTTCAAAGGAAGGAAAAAATGAAAGTTGCAAGGTATTTCCAATATCTAGGACACTTCAGGAGACTGTGAAAAAATACTCTGCTTTCAGTTGACAGCCAGCAGGAATATCTTATGCTAAGCATCCATATTAAACACTTTTTTTATATAACATTTTGTACACAGTTTTCAAATTCATTTGAATTTCATTTCAAATTCAAGTGAAACAAATCATCCTGATCATATGAGGTTTCCAATTTTGGTGATTATCAGAACCAAAAAGACAGAAGATGGTTTAAATAAAATCAGGTGGATGAAGATAAACATACATGCACACATGTGTACATTCAGACATACATATGCATGGGATGGAAAGCAAAACTGAAAATAAAGGGCCATTGACAGATTCTTATATCATCAGATGCCTGTATTATATTAATGAATTCTCCTCCTCTTAAAGAAAATAAAAGGAAAAGATACATGGGAGAAACCTCCACACATTAAAGATAAAATCTGGGCTCTAGGTTTCTACATACAAATTTACTACATACAAAGTCACCTACAGGAATTTAGTAGAACACAAAGTCACCAAATTTTACAAATAAAGGCTATTATACAATGGAATTAGGTTGCCAAAAGGTTAAATTACTAAAAACCTGCCAAAAGGTTAAATTACTAAATCCTTACTGGATGCTTATTACAGATACAGACACAGAACATGCATATATTGTATTGAAAGGTGTCTCTCTTACCAAAGAGCATAATTTATTTAAAATAATTAAAACAGTAATTAGAAGCTACATAGAAAGCTAAGTAAATTTTATTAAAACATAAGGTAATTGCAGCAGCTCCAATATCCCCACAGTATAAGCCATGCTGCTTTCAACACACTCAATTCATTAACACAGGAGAAAAGCCAGAAACTAAGGGAAACGCAGACCATCTGCTTGATCCAGATGCAACAGAACATGCTGCTTACCTCCAAAGCTATTTACCAGCAACAAACTGAGATAAGATCACTTTAATCCTCTAACTGCAGATCTAAAAGATCTTTTTCACATCACATAATCATAAGTGAAACTTAACTACGTTAATTCCAATGGAAGGAAACTTTTCAAGTTTTTCTCACCTTTCGTGTCTCTCTTGGTACAAAACTGCTAAATAAGAGATAACCTGGACATGGCAAATATCATTGAAACAAATACATGCACACAAGCAGTCAGCAACAAAGTCCTTTTTCTTCTGCTGATACGTTCTAAAGATATATAACTGATTTAACCAGCAATAAGATTTAAGCTCATGAATTCCTAGAAAGTCCTAGTCTGCACGTACATTATTTCATTGCAGTACTGGACCCGTTTAAAAATAAGAACTATAGGCCCTGCACCTTAAAAAGAAATAAGCAGCTTAATTTCTTACCTTGAAGTTATGAATCTTCTCGTATTTTGGAATATGTTCATTTTCTTTCAGAGTTGCTCTTCTGACAAGTGATGTCAACTGCGAATAAGCAAAGAGTTTAAGAGGTTGCCAGATGGTCACAGATGACTTCCGAGTCCCCAGTTTCATCCCCAAGGCTGCTAGCAATAAATCTTGCTGACGGCTCTCCTGCCTCGAGTTGTGCACCGCAGCCCTTCTCGCTCTCTGCCCTGGCCAGGACTCTTTGGATGGCATGCTGGGGCTGCGGGAAAGAAGGCACAGCCCCCCGCACCGCTCTGCGCCCTGTGCCTATCAGGCTCGGCTGGAAAACACGGGAAGGACCATCTCGGGAAGCTAAACGGCCGGGAAGGGCAGCGGGGCCATGTCAGGGCACCTGTTCACGGCGCGGATGACAGCGCTGCGGGCGCGGAGGCTGAAGCCCGGCGGTGGGGGGGCGGTGGGGACAGCGGGGGGGGGGGGGACAGCCCGCACCCCCTCTCTCCATCAGCGTCCGCGCAGCCCAACCCGCAGCTCCCGCCCCGGCGCGGCGGGAGGGGGGAGAGAAGCGGGCGGAGCGGTACCGCCCCGGGGCGGGGGCGGCACCCACGGACACCCCCTCCCCTCCCCTCAGGCCGCGGCCAATGCAACCCCCGCCCCGGGGGCTCCGGGAGAGGTACCGGAGGGAGGGCTGTTGTCGGGGTGTGAGTCAGGCAGAGCCGTGAAATGGCACCGCTTCACCCGTGGGAGTGCGGGGCTGTCAGGGCAGCCGCAGCTGCGTTAAGGGGGGGACATGACAGAAAGCGGCTCTCCCCGCCCCCCTGACTGACAGGGTCTGGACACCAAGAGGTAAGGCTGGGAGCAGCTAATGCGAGCCTCGATGCTCATCACTTCGACGTTTTTCAGTGCCTTTCATATAAGATGAGGCTCGTCAAACTGTCCTCATGTGACAGCCTCCTCTGGTAGTCATGTGAAGCAAATGCCACCAAAAGTTAATCATAGCACACTTTCCACCAAACACCTGAACCCCAAATTACTGTGGTGCTTCTCCTCAGGGATTTATGAACAGATTTGCCCTCCCAAGCCAGGGCAAAAGTCCTCATGGAACAAGGTAGACCTAAACTTGCTTCAGAGGGTCATGCTCTCCAAACAGCTTTGAGTGACAATAGGGACAGGAGGCAAATTGTGGTGTTCTGGAAGCATAGTTCCATTACATGTTTCCTTGCAAACCAACAGAAGGTGAATGACAGTCTCACATCAGCCATTTGCACTGATGCAACTGACCATAAAACATGCACCAGACAACTTGGTCCTTGCCACCCCTCACACAAACCAAAGGAAACTATTTCACAGCAGGATCACCAAAGCGTTTCCACAGGCTGCAGCAGAGTCGAGGTGTAAGGGGATCACATAGGATCCAGGCAGCCCGTGAGCCCATCCATCCGGAGCTGCTCCCAGGGCAGCCCATCTCAGGGAGGCTCTCTCCAGCTGCATGGTGACAGCCTGGAAGGGAGGCCACCACAGCCACTCTGCTCCCTGCCCTCGTTTTCTAGTGCTCTCCAAGCGTTCTTGAACAGTCTTTACCAGAGGCTGCAAAAAAAAGGACTTTTGGTCCGACTTACTACGGCAGTGATTTATACTGTGGGGGTGAGCCCCATCCCAATATTTGGGGCACACAAGGACCTTCCCTTGTGCCCAGCCTGACCACGCAGCCAGCCAGAGCCCAGCCCACAGGCTGCAGCACCACAGCCACTCGCCCTTCTGCAGCAAAGGTATTTTTATCTCTCCTGACTCAGTAACAACCAAAGACAAGCACAGTTTGTCGCAGTCTTCTGTGTGGAATTGGTGTGTGTTTTGCTGCTGGATCACAGTATTACCACTTAGCTCATTCTGCCATTACAGCTGAGAGTAATGCTCACTGTGAACCCTTCCTCTGCTCCCTTGCATGGCGACCACTACCTTCCTACCTTCTCTACAGGTTTTAAAAACCTGCAGGGTCTCAGCATAGGGTCAGGTTGCAGAGATTAAGGATCAACATATGTCCTTCACCAGCAGCTAATCTGCAATGCAAGTTAATAGCTAATAATCAAAACACTGGCTATAGATTATACAGGATGAAGCTCTCAGGCATTAGTGGCTCATACAGGGACCTTGGAAGTATCTGGCTCAGTTCCCAGCTTCAGTACAAACAGGAGCCTGTCTGATTCATCCTACTGAGAAATACCTTTCCAACAGCTACCTCAATCTACCTGTCTTGCTTTTAATTGCTCATTTCTGCTGCAGATGAATAAATGTCCCCCTCTATTTTTCTGCACATCGTTCAAAGTGTAACATTCCATAATGGAGATCAGGAAAAATGAGGTAAGAAATGGCAATAACTGACCACATCATCTATGTGAAGTGTGAAAATTGTAGGGACTCGATAGAAGAAAGCAGACAGGCTTTTGAGCTCATTCTCTTCTTTCTTTCTAGCTAAATCCATTTCATAGTTTCACGGTTTCACTCCCAAGTCAGGGCAAAAGTCCTCATGGAACAAGGTAGACCTAAACTGGCTTCAGAGGGTCATCTTCTCCAAACAGCTTTGAGTGACAATAGGGACAGGAGGCAAACTGTGGTGTTTTGGAAGCATAGTTCTATTACATGTTTCCTTGCAAACCAAAATTCTTTTCTTTTTTTTTTTTTTTTTTTTTCTTTTTTTCTTTTTTAATTATTATTTTTAATTATTTATTTAATGGGAAGAAGAGAAATCACTAAAACTTCAAATTAGGAAAGAAACTCTTGGAAAACTGAATTTGTTTAAAATAAATAACCCAGTGATTTTCAAGGGTATATGTCCTATCAGATTCATATCTTATTAGTTTTTATATAATTCCACTGAAGAAGCAAGATAAAGCATTCTGAATTTTCCTTTCAATTGTTAGAAGACTGCTTATTTGGTTTTTGACATACTTACTCCATAATTGTCATCTTCCCTCTTCCTAAATCTGAAGAACTGATTTATTTTCAATTGCACATCAGAGTGACGTTAGTATAAACTGATCTCTGGATCCTGGAAAATTAAATCTTAAGCATGCCAATAAAAAGGTAAGCAAAACTACCCAACAGGGAAAGGTCCTATCTCTTGGCTGTAATTATGAAAATGTGTTATGATCTGGAAAGTAGTTATAAGATTATGAATTTTAATTCTAACACTACTTTGTATTACACTAATCTAACTCAGACTGTGCATTGGTTGTACATAAATCAGCTTCCTGTTGTTCAGTGCAAAGTACTTTCTGCTTTTTACAAGCACAGGAACACTGGGCTCAGCTACACTTACAGCCCTTTACATGTGCTCTTTTCACTATAGTTGAGTGCACCAGAAACCTAGATTGAAAGAAAGCCATAAACTTAGCAATTGAAAAGCTAAGAGAAATATTTTTTATGTATTTTCCCAAAATAAACTAGTGTTGTAATTAATATTCATACAATTGCTTTCAGGTGACATAATTCTACAATATATTTACTCATTCTTCTGCCTTTGCCTAACTTTGGGAGCTCAGCATTGCAAGCTAGTGGTCTTAACAGTGCCTTCTTCCTTGCTTTTGAAAACCAAAATGAAGAATGACATTTCTGTTGTACACACCCTCCTGACCACAGTTTGGGTCATCAGGCAGGTCCAGATCTTCAGCTTACCAGTATACAAGATAATAAAGTAAGAGAGAGCAATTCACTGTCTTCAGGTAGCCCTCATCATCGCAGAGATGAGCCACCACCTCCAAGAGCAAACAAATGAAGTCATGGACCTAGGGATTCAACTCAAATCCCGTGGGAAGCTGTTTTCTCCCAAAGCACTTTCCTGCTCCGGGCATTCCATGCTGTCTCTATTCCCAGCCTCCACATCCTGCTCTTCTAACACTGTTGGTTGGCTTTTGATTCCATGCCTGTTCTCCACCAGGGCACTCCCACCTGCCAGCAGCCTCCTCTCCATCGCGCTTTCATTTCCCAACACTTACAGCTTGCTCTGTCTGAAGTCTGCCTTAATGGGGACAATTATAAGAAACTAGCTGCTACATAATGGATGAAAAAGAGGTAGAAATCTCAGGGGGAAAGTCTACTCTCTTCCATTTTTCCAAGTAGAGTCTTGATTTGATTCTTTAATTAATTGTTTGTGCCAGACATTTGCAATCTTTGCATGTCTAGGGGACAATATGCCATCCAGACTCCAGGAAGAAGAAAACTAAAGGGATGTCTTTTTAAAATTTAACCTAAGGATGTAATTTCACAGGATTTAGTTGAACTGAAAATGGAACAACTGGAAGTAACAGCTGAGCAACCTCTCAGTAAAGCATGCAACCAGAGCAGCCTCTCGTGAGACCCTGCACATTTTAGTGACTTAAATGCGCCCTAAAAAACCAAACCCAGCACCAGGACAACCTTTAAACCGACACATCTCTTTGTAGATGCTACACTGCACACTTGGACTCATGGAAAAAATAGAAAGAAAAAAAGACTGTATCCCGCTATTTCAAATGTTTCTGTTTGTTCTAAAATTTCAACAATAAGAGGGGTTCAGCCTAGGTCCTAATGAGACTCCACTTTCCCTATTTCCCCTGGGAATGCAGGGGAAACAGCAGTTTTCTTGAGCATTATTTGCTCTGGGTGCTAGCTGTATAATGCATGTATATTTTCTGGTACTAATCTCAGAATCAGTAACTCTTATTAAGAAGTCACCCATAGGCTGCAGGAAATTCCAATCATTTACTCTCTGAAAAACATGACATGCAAGTTTAATCTAGTGATATATTTCAGTCAACATTGGACAAACTCTTTCTGAAAAGGCAAATTGATGCATTTTCCATTTTTTGAGTAATAAACCAAAATCACTTCAGAAAAAACCCCCAATAAAATAAAAAATTCAAAGAGTTAGGTTAAGCTCAACAAGTTCTAACATGCCCAGATTATACTTGATCAGACCTTGACCAGGACCTCCTGAAGCCCACGTGCATTTCCAATAGATTGTAGTGTTTAGTTTTGTGACCACCTGGCTCCCCTCCCAAACACAGTATCATATTTTCATCAGTCTTGAGAATGCACTCCAGGCTTTTCATTCTCATATGGTATTTTCATATTGTTATGACTAAATATGCCTTTATTGTTCCAGTTTCATATATAATATGATTTCTTCCCTCTATGGAATGTATTTTAATAATAACCATCAGTTATATTGCACACATTTTAAAAAAATCAAAGATGACATCCTATTGTACTTATCTCAAGTAACAAGATATTTGGGTTGCTATGTGCTTAGCCACTGTATATTTTATTGTGTTGTCACTGTATAGCTAACTTAGCCAAATGTAAATGCTCTGAAAATCCTTCCTTGCCTGAACACTTTATGAGCATATTTTATGGGCTCAGTACATGATTTTCAAAAGCTAATCAGCCACACTGTGAAACTGAGTCAAATTCCCCCAAAGCAGTTCTCGATGGAGACTTGTTCCATGCTAAATATAATTTTCCCAGTCATATGTTTCAGAGAATTGTTTCAGGGGGAGAAGAGGTGCCCAAATTTTTACTTTTTATTTAAAATTGGTGACAAGCTGTTTTTTAATTTTTCTTCATTTGTAGACAAGCTGATGCTAGGCACAGCCTCTGCTCACAGAAAGATGGTGTGGGCAGAGAGCAGGAATGCTGGTCAAAGAATTAACTTTTTTACATATAGAAATTAAAAATTTTTTTTCTTAAAAAATTAATTTTAAGAAAAAAAATGCAGCCAGTGTTGCTTGGTTTTAAGTATGCTTGTTAAGTTAAAAGAAAAAATCTAATTCAAAATTTAAATTATGGAAAAAATTATGCCCTGTATTGCTGGTAGAAATTACTGCTTAAGAAGTGAGATCCTTTGGTACTGTATTGTGTAATACAATTAGAGTGTATTAGCATTATTTAGGAAGATTTTATGTTTGCACCGATGTGCTTACCAGAAATACCTGAAGTACCTTTCTTTTCACAGCAAGGGAGCATACTCATAGAAAAGCTGCGTGATCTTAGGGGAAGCCAACAGAAAAGTTATTTTTCTGTAGTGTTTGTCCTAAACCTACTGGTCACTGCAGCTGATTCAGAACTAGGTCAGCCAGCTTATTTTGTTCCTAGTGGCATGATGAGTTGTAGATTTGCTCCCAGCAGTTACCAATATGGGCCTTTGGAATGACAAGTTGAAACTGCACATGGGCAAAAAGCATCCACTGTGATTATTTCTCCCTCAGTAACTGACAAGGCAAAAGCAATGAATATTTGCTGTTCTGAACAGCACAAAAAGCAAGGCACTTTTCAGTGGCAAACACCACATTTCTCTTTTTAGGGAGGGGGCTATTTTGGTATGTAACCACTGATCTAGACCTGGCAAAAATAAAAGAAGAATCTCACAGTACCTGCAATAACAAGTTCTGCTTTTGGTCTGGTTCTGGAAAAAACATGATAACATCAAGTGACCTAGCTTTTAGTGTGATCAGTAACTGGCCCACTGTGTCCACTGAAGGAGGGGAGTTAATCCTGGGGACTTCCTTCACACCCCATAGGTACAAATACCACTACAGGGGAGTATGTGGGCATGTGAGAATGTGCACATGCAGGGACAAGCTGCATTAAAAGGGGCCAACCCCAGCCAAACTTGGTAAGTAGAGCACAAAGTACCACCTCCTTGCTAGACCAGTCTTCTGAAACCACAAGAAGCTGGTCATAGTTTCTGATCTGACCCACACTATTATAAGGATTTCTTTAAATAAAAGGAAAAATAAAATTTAAAGAAAAAAGGCACACCAACAAGCTTAACCATTTCATTTGATGAGGAACCCTACATTTCTCCTAGCATGGAAATGTTGATGGTGGCCAAACTTTATGAAAGAAATAATTTACAACACTCTCCTTATGACATCCATTTAAGAATCACATTGATAAAAGCACTTTACACAATAAACGTTTATATTATTTTCTAGTGGAAAATGTATATACAATTAGGGATAATAACAATCATCTTATCCACAAGGTCTTTCTATTGTGGTATTTATTAGGGCTATTTCATTTATTCCTCATGAAGTAGTAGCTTTGGCTACTGGTATAACATGGGAAGGAGTATAAAAATTTCTTTTTTTGTCTCAATAATATTTCCTTACCTGATGTATGGTAATGCCATATTAGCCTTGCCTGGCACTCTGACATGGCTAATATAAGCCCTTTCTGTTCTACAGTAGTTCAGTAGTTCAATTTAGAGTAAATTAATGCATGTTACAATTGAAAACTGCAGCTCATTAGTTCATAAACACTGTATTTCAGACCATACCTGCTCTTTTGGAGCATCCTCTATTCTGTATCCATCCACTTCTTCCTGAATAAGCTCTGTTGCTATGATACATGTGTTGTCACGGTTTCTTCCTCCAGCATACTTTCAGTCCATAACCACCCTTACTTAGCATAAGACTAAGAGTACTAAAGTCTCCTAATCCTTCCTTAATTATCATTGATCCAGCCTCATGAATCAACAATGTTTAACCAGAGGGAATGCTAGATGTGTAACACGGACACACATCATTCTTGCAAAATGAATAATGGTGAAAAGCTGCTTGTGGACCACCTCCCTGCAGAAAGATTACCCACTGGGGTAACCCCCAATGTCCAGCAGCACTCCTTGCAGGCCCTGACTACCAGCCTTCTAGGTGCACTTGTGTCCATGGGCATAGCTGCATCAGCAATGTGGGTCAAGATCTACATTCATTTTATACAATACAATTATTCAGAAAATGAGGTAGGCTGAGCATCCTTCAAATGAGTCTCTCATGTAGGCTCCCACTATCCTTGCATAAATCTCTATTTAAAGCAAGGCTGTTACGAACCTGTAATGAATGAAACCAGAGTAGAAATGGCAGTGGAATTATACTCTGCTCCCAAAGTCAAATTATCAGTTATTATCAAATTATCAGTTTATTGCCACCCATAAAATCTTCTAATCCCTAATCACATTCTCAGAAAAGGCTCATTTTACATTCTGTTTACAAGTGTTCCAATTTTCTCATTTCTCTTTTTTCACATATGGTTCATCTTTCCTATTTATTCCCTCTTAATTTCCTAATTAACATTTTAAAATGCCTCAGTCATGAATTTTTTCATGTAAGGGCAGGAAGCATCCCATTTCCCTAGAGGAAGCTATAACTGTTAAAAATTCTTGCTTCAGACAGGCACACTTGAAATCCATGGTCAAACCCAGCAAATTTGAAACAAATTTAAACAGTGTGTTGATTTGAAAACTGAATCATTTTGAATTATTCAAAATGGGGCTGGCAATTCAACTCCCCATCATAACTTTGGGCTATGCAGATTATTTACCTCTGGGGGAAGAAGCAGATGTTGGCATGTGGACAGGTTAGATTTCTGTTACACAGGAGGGTCTTTGGGGGTTTTAATTTTCTCTCTTTTTTTGGAGGGGGTGTTCTTAAATCTGTGGTTTCTTGTAACACAGTGTTTAGAAGATGTCTATTTTCAGTTGAAGTACCCTAGTACTAGGTCCAAATCAGTAACTCAAAGATCTGACTTTCAGCATTTCAGAGGCATAGGATCTTTGGATAGAAGCACTTCTTTAGACTATAGAGCACATTGAAGCTAAAAGACTGTTTGGGATATAGTCCCATTTCTCAAATTTATTGGCAATGAATTAAAAGTGCTGGCAGTGAACAAAATGTTTATCCAGCACAACTGCTTTCTTCTCACTCAGTGACATTTTTCATCTCATGTTACAGGGCATTTTTTAATTTCTACTGCGACCATCAACTAGCACTTTTAAGTGACACTGGTCAGAAGACTTCTAACAACACTGAGGTTGTCTGAATTTTCAACAGTAAAAATAGCCCAAGAGAATTAACCCATAAGGCTCATAAAAAAAAACATAAAAATCCAGTAAGCTCTTAGCATTACCAACTTGCTGAGCAGTGACTTTGCCCGATGGACTCCAGCACGTGAGGAAGGTGACTGGCAGCTCCCAGGCACCAGGCTGCAGTGCTGACACAAGTGCTAGCAAGGATTTGGAGGCTGGAGTGAATGAGAAGCTGTCATTTAAGAGACCGGGCACTTCTTCTGTGAAACGTAATAGCACATGATACTTTTTGCAATTTTTGAGCATTTGTATTAATCACATCATTACTTTAATCAGCAGCCAATTCACAGAAATACCAAAATGCAAATGTAACTCGCTATCATATTAACTTTACTGGAAATGTCTTGAAACATTTACCAATGTAAAATCAGAAATCTTCGATTAACTATTTGGTACACGATATAAAGCACAGAGCCTTCAAAATATTTCACCCTTACATGCAAAATAGGAGTTGGGAATACAGCCTTTTATATTTTCACAGTATTCCTCCACTCTTCTCTCAGGAAGGAGAAAAGCTGCTTGCCTCTAAGAGATACTAATCTAATTCACAAACTGGAAATATATGTAAAAACATTACTAAATCACATACAGATATGATTAACTTTTAATAGAGGACATTATACTTCGTGCTTCTAGCTTCCAAGTTCCTTAGGCAAGCTACTTCAAATAGCTTTAGCTCTAATCAAAGCAATAACAATCCTCACTTAAAAGGAATATAGTCTGAGTGTATTATAATATGAACTTCACTATTAGAAACACATCCTCTACTTATCTTGGAAGTTACATGGATGTGAGGAATATCAATACTAAGATGACAAGGATTAGAGGCACAACTGTTCATCAGTTGATGATCAGTTTTTTCACTGTGATTATTACCTATAAAACATTAGGGCTGTAGGAATAGTGAATGCCAGAAGCAACACTGTTTTTAACTGCTGATGCCGTGCAGAAAAAAGGTTAAATATGGAAAAGTTTAATGTTCTGAAAGTTAATGATCTAAGGAAGACTTTGCAAAACTGTCAAGAGTCACTGTCTTTGCTAATGATGAGTGTGACAGATTTGAAGTAATAAGAGCAAGCAGTTTATTGAGCTTAGTAAGAAAACTGCTCTTCTAACATTCAAATTCAGAAAAGAAAAACATTCAGCCTGAGACTAAAACCGAGTATGACAAGTTTTATCTGAAACTACCTTTTTCTTGTGAAAGATTAAAAGGAAAGAAAAAGGGGCCAGAACAGATCAGCTCCTGCAACATTAACCACAGGATAAATGGTTGCTCTTTTTTTCTTTCACAGTCTAATACTTCATTTAGGCATCTCGAACTACTCCTTCTGATACCACTTTTAAAACAACTATTTCACTCTCCATGGGTCTTAAGGGTTTAGTAATTACTTATGAATGGGCAATTATTAGTGGAGCAGATGTGCCTGCCTATCAGGGGATTCTCTAACAAAAAGGGGGGCAACACACCAGGCCACTACAGCTCCATGTCCTTTCCATCTTTGGAAAGGAAGCCAAATTACATGTATGTGTACTTGTGAACATGTAAACAGTGCTGAATGTAAAATGCTTTCCCACCCTTGCATCCAAATAAAAAACACCCCCCTCCTCCCACTGCAAACAGTAAAAAGAAAAAGGATCTGAACAACACCAGAGGTAAGTAGAGAAAAATCCTGATAGTCAGACTTAGCATGGATTTATGCAGGTACAGAGCTGCAGAGGGCATAAACCATAAGAAATATTGGATATTAGTTCAAGCCAAAGGTGCTACCAAGCCCATTTCCTGCAGCTCCAGCTTTTCCTTGGGCCTCTCACATTCAACTACTGACCAGACCTGACCCTTTCTATTTTATGAGATTAGACACAATCGTAGCCCAAGGTGATTATCACCAGCTATACAGTGTCACATTATAAAGTCTAAGTGAGGTAAGAAACTTGTAAATAACAAAATTATCCTTTTATAGGGCTCTTAATTCAACAGTCCAGTCTGTTTCCTGTAGAAGCGATTAGTAATAGAAAATAATTAGGAAATGCCAGATGGGAGGAGGAGTTTAAAAAATGACCCAGAACTCACATAGCTCAGGAAAGAGAACAACAAATGAGGGAGCTGCCAGTTAGGAACCCAACACAGTCCCTCACCATTCAGGACGTTCTTTGCATAGGCAAGAAAAATAGACCCCTGCTTTAGAGACTGCTCTGAAAGAAACCCAACTTCTCCTTTCTGTCACCACTACATGGATTATTCAGTTGTGTGAAGGCACAAAAAGTCAAGGGAGACTACAGTGGATTGTTTTCTTAAAAAATAATAAGAAAAGATATAGTTTCCTTATATATGGCCATGACGCTTCCCCACCATACATCAAGGCAGTTGAAATCTCAATTATAAGGCCCACAGGGAAGGAGAGCATCAGATTTCTACAGAGTGTTAGGACTGATACCATGACAGCTCTCCATTGCTCATCAGGAGTTGAGTTGGACCCATACCTTTCCATGTCCAATCTACTGAAGTCCACTAGAACTGGAAAAATCTCTCTCCTCTTGAAAAGCACCCAAAGCAAGATATCCTCTTTGGCTCTTCAAGAGATTCCTTCCTCCCTTCTCCCTGCAATCCTTGTTGTTTGAGCCTATCCCAGTTAAAAAGGAAGAAAACTTCTGCTTGTACAAGTAAGAGAATGTATGGTACTTTCTGAAGAGCATAGAAACATAACCAGATCCAAACCACCAATCATTAGAAACCCTGGAAAGAACTGCTGGTGAGGACTTCACACTGACTTACAGTGCCAAGGAACAAAGGAAAAGAATAATAGCTTATTCATTGCTAATGGTTTCATTTTATCAGTAACAACACAACCAGTATTCTTCAAGTTTAATTGCACAGCAACTACTGCTTTACAGCCTTTTTAACAGTTGTGTACACTATTCATTTTGCAAAGACTTGATCAGGCACAGAAGATAATTACTGTCCACGGTTTTGCTTAGGGTCTGGCCTGTGAGTCTGTGAGCAGACTCCAGTTTCACAGGGCAGCTTGTCTCGGTATAATTAGACACTGGAGTTTCTGATAACTGTATCCCTGAGTACATATCTCACATGCCAGATCATAAAAGAGCCACACTTACAGAAAAAAGCAGAAAGTAACATGAAAATTCATCTCAGTCACGTGAATTGTACCCAAAACAAAAGGCTGAAGCAGGGGGGTGGCCTTCAACTGTGCTTACCTACAAAATGAAGGAAACCTCTCTACAGGAGCAGCATCACAATGGGAAACACAGTGACCATCTGAAATGGAACCTGGGCTGCTGCTCACTCTCTGCAGTTTGTGGAGCCTTGCTTTAAAACTTGCAATACTAGACCAATGATAAAATCAGGCTACTAACACCAGCATGCGACTTTTCGCTTCACATTAATCCCACCCATTATTGCCTAAGCATTAAATGAATGTGCTTTGGAGGCAGAGGCCCCCACACAGCAGCAGGCAGGGGAGGTCCTGCAGGCTCACTGCAATCAGCTGGGATGCCATTTGTAACCCACAGCAGCTAATAGAGCACAGCTGAGCTGGCAAGGAGAGAAGAATTTGGCTTGGAAAACCAGGAGAGCTATGGGACCGTGTTTAGCACTGGAGCTGAACTACAGGTCCAACAAGAAACCCTTAAAAAAGAAGCCTGGCTTGCTAATTTATCCTTTATAAGCATGGGATACTTACAAGAGGAAACCTAAACATTCTATGACCCCGAGATTAAATTAGCAAAGTTTACGCTTCATTTGTAAATTCTGAATCTTAAAACAAAATCAGTTTATATAATCTTTTTAAGTGTATCAATTTTACTGCTACATTGAGCATAAATACGGGCTTAGGTTACTCTTGGTGATAACGAGTAGAAAAAGTACCCTGCAGCTTGGAGAAATTTCTTTGTGCTGATGACTGCGCACTGGACAGCATGTGCTGTTAGCTCTCTTTTCTTAATGTAGTTTATTAAGTTAAAAACTTATATGCTTATAAAAGGCATCATTACTATTGGCAGTATTAGTCTGAACTGTACATGCCATGTATTACAGTAGATAATAGACCCACTAGACCCATACTGCCATAAATGCTAATGCCCAGAAAGGCAAGATGAGGAAGACTGTGGCTGGGGCAATCTCTGCACAGGATGATGTTGCTGATGTACTGCAGCAGCTACCTAAAAAGTAGATTTCATCCTACTAGGAACTTTCTTGGTATTGAGAAAATTGCCTGTGCTTGGAAGTCTCTGCTGAAAGATTAGCTAAACCCAGAAGAAATAAATAGAAGTTTTTGCCTTTCC
Source organism: Phaethornis superciliosus (assembly GCA_023637945.1). NCBI lineage: Eukaryota > Metazoa > Chordata > Aves > Apodiformes > Trochilidae > Phaethornis > Phaethornis superciliosus. The sequence continues at coordinate 16,768,832 of JAJQWJ010000007.1, read as the reverse complement.
TAGAGTTATGTTTTATTTATAAATTACATTAAACTTACAGAGTGATTGTCATGGACACCTGCGCAGGGACTGGAAAGGAACATTTGTGAGAAAAGATTTGACAGCCTCCTCAAGTTAATCCATGGGGCTCTTCAGTGCACAGTCTCCTGCGTCTTTAAGTGTACTTTAGGTAAACATCTAGTAGCTGTACTTCTAAAAACATTATTGCTTTATTGCTATCCTTGTTATAGATTACCTAGATTATCTAATGTTTTACACATCACACATCCATCTTCTCTCATCAAATTTAGTTAGATCAAATGAACATTTCAAACTACTTCCAACATTGAGATTGCTTCACTCTCAAAGTGCACTTTCTCCCCTGATTATTGAGGCCATGCTCTCTTTTTAGGTCCTACTAGGTTCAGCACTGGCATTGCTGGGCACTAAACAGTGTTGTTCAAAGTGTCTTACTCCATCAAAGACCTTGCTAAAGGGGCTTATGCTTTATAACTTCCTCAGCTACATTTTTTTATGTCCTTTCACTGGAGATAAAATAAGCCTTGGTGAAGAAGGGTTTTAAGCAGATCTTACAAACAGATTTAATTACAAGCAAAAGTAAAAAAGCAGTAGTGTCATTAATGAAAAGATTAGTATCAGTTCAAGGCTGGAAAGTGAGACAGGTCCCTCTGCGAACACCCACGTCACCCTTGATTTGTATATGGAGGCTGTTATGAATCCATTAGAAATGTGTGCAGAGATTGCAATTAACTTTGTGACTTAGATTATGTTTGGAGGCAGGCTTAAAAGCATGGTTCTTACTAAATGGCACAGATTTACATTTACAGATCTCCTTGCACTGGGCTCCTGACAACCAGTCTTCAAAAATTGTGATGGAAAATTGTATTACCACTAAGGTAACTGAAAACAGAACAAAATAGAGCTTTTTTTGGGTTACTGCTGCCACAAGCCTTCTCTCAAATTTCTTCCATCTGTAGGAATTGAACTGAAGATATTACACCCTAGAAGAGGTCTTTAATTGATTTGCAGCCACTAATGTTTCTTGAAGAAACAGCACCTTATCACCAAAGTAAACATGAATGATGTTTTTTCAGTTGCTATCCTAACTTTAATTTCAGCATCTTTTTCTGAAGCATGGGAAAACTCAGGACTAATTATTTCATTGTACTGTAATAAATATTCGATCTTTAACAAATCACTCATACAACTTCTTACATTAATATCTCAAAAGCATACCAAAGTGAAAAAAATATTCATGTTTTCATGTTTTACAGGGCTTTCAAGAGGGCTTCAATATAGGTATCTAGGTATTTATTAATTTTTGAGAGCTACCATTTTTATAAGGTATTTAACTGAATCAGGTCATCTGTTCCAGGCCCATAATTACTTCTGAGAGTGGAGAATGTTCAGAGATCCATCAGTATTCAAAGCACGGGAGGAACAGTAAATCTTGTGATACTGGGTATTATTTCCACTTCCAGACAAGGCCATACAGACTGAATCCACATGGGAAGCCCTCTTTCAAATCAGTCGTAGCCCTCTCTTAACACACAGACTACGATGGCTGCACAACTGAGTTCTGAACAATCTGCAGACTGTTTTGGGAACCAGAATTACCTTTTTAGCACAGCAGCTACAATATCTATTCAGGGCATTTAAGTGTGACAAGCACTCTTTTTTTCTACCTCCACTTCTCCAGTTATGACTGACTATTAAATTTTTTATACATTATGAAAATAATAAATCATTAGCCAGAAATTTAATGTTAATTGTTAATATAGATACTTGTATATGGTAGGTAGGCAAATTCTTCCTCATAATCCATGAAGCACATGCTGTGCAGTGGATTATTTTTTCATGCTTTTCCTATTAAAAACTTCATCTGAAATGACACCACAATATGGTCTCTTGCAGGACTCAGGAGTATCGTGATTTGTGTCCTACAGTCCTCATCTAATGACTGCTTAATTTTTGCTTTTGCATCTTTTACAGTCTTTAAATCTTTCCCCTTTAGTAAGGCTCATTTTTAATATATTGCATAGGACAAGTCACCAAACACATGCAGAATTCTCCTACTATAAATTAATTGCTGAAAAGAGTGGGGAACAAATTAAATATCATTAGCGCATGCTGGGGGGCAGCTAACACAAATCTGGTGGCATTCCCTGCTACTGCCCCACCCCAAAGTCAAAGCTGGGTGAACTGCTCGTTTTTATTGCATTCTCAGGTTTGAGGTGTGTTCTCTGGCTTCTCAATTTCCTCCACTTGATTTTACGGCAGAAAGCAAAACTATTCCCACCAGCTGTTCCCACATCAGAGCCTGTGTCTCTCCAGGGTTTATCTTTCACACATCACCCACACAGGATTGGGCAGCAGTCATAGGCAAAGTTCAGATTTGGATCTGAACAGCCTCAGATCTGCAAATCTGGAATATATATTTTGGCTCAGGATGACCTATGCTCAAGACCCTGAATTCTTTCTCTCTTTATGGAGGGAGCATACAGGAAAACTGTGTGGTTACACCACCAAACTGATAAAGATGCACTAATTGCCAAATACTGTACCCTGGAGAATTTTTCATCCTCACCATGGGGCTAATGGGCTAGTGTTGTAGCACACATTTTCTGTTTGGATCATAAGACAATGGTTGTTTTTCTTGGGTTCTGGACAATTTTCTTTGTATTCTTTGTGAGAATTGTCACTATCAATTCAGTGATACTCTCTTTGAACTGGACAACAGGAACTGCTCCACCACGTCACTCACCAAAAAGAGAAAGAAAACCACTTGACCTATTTACTAATGTCCTATAAGAAAGTTTCCTTATATCACAGTTAAATGATTCAAAAGGTAAATACTATGCTATTAATTGAATTTTCAAATAATTTTCAGTAAGAAGTAGAAATCTGCACAAAAAGGGTAAAATAACCATCTGTGCACTTTAGTAGAGGATATAATTTTTTTTCTCATTGTATTCTTACCATTTTACCAAAGAAACTTTATAAAATAGCTGAGAGATAGGGTCTTCTGTTTAAGTGGAGATGTAATCATTCCATTATTCCTCGTGTTACTGTTAAAGCAGGAAGGCTTTAAAAAAAGCCAGTGAAATATTTCCTGCCATGCAGTACTACTCATGCTTTAAATACAACTGAATTGTTAAATGAGTACATATCTCATTATTTCAGTGTTATTTTTACAAAAAAATATCCACCACAGGTCATTCAGTCATCCACTTCTACAGTCCTTCAGCCAGTTAACTGCATTCACCCCACTGAACCTGTAACAGTTCTCCTAGGCTGTCATGGTGACAGCTTTAGTGGGTGTGCAAGTAGTAGAGTCCCCCAAACAGTGATAGCAAACATTTGGGAAAGCCCATTGAGGTCTCCCCTCCCCACCACCACTCCTCTATTGCACATAACTACCACACCAGGAACCATTTGATGAGGCTGCCACCATATCTCTTCCCCTACCCATGCTCCCCGCATCCTGTGACTCAACAGAGGAGGAAGAAAGGATTTGGCAAGATTTAGCTGGAAATTGAGGCTTGTTCCAAATTCTGAGTTTGCTACTGGGATTGGGTGTTGGCCATAGGGTTGAATGCCATACTCCCCTTGGATATGTGCCAGGTGAAGTGACACTCAGGATAGTGTCAACTTCCAGCAAAGTCCCTGAGAGGTGGGAAAGCAGCAAAGATGTGACCTGTGTGCCACTCCACAGTAAAAAGGATCACTGTGTCTTCTCCACACAGCCACAGTAGTAATCCCAACTGGATGACTTGAAAATTAAACTGATTTCTCCACATTTAACTGTCCTGGGATGTCTGTGTGCCTCATTGTGTTCATATCAACATGGTTTTGGGTCACATAAAAAGAAAGGCTCAAAAGCTGGGCTTCAGGCCAGTGAACACTGCTGCTGTTGGACTATGTTGAAGATGAAGCCACTGTAGCTGCTGGTAGCTGTCAGACAAACTGGGTGGGATGTTGCAATTACACTAACCCCTGTAAAGCTTTTACTCCTAAAATTAGAAATATTGAATAGCGCTTGACCTATGTAATGAAAAATGTTTCAAACAATAAGCATACCTAGTTGGTGAGGCTGATATAACTACCATGAAATCTATTAAAAATTGCATTCTTCAATAATAATTGAAATCTCTTTACTATGAAAAACTCTTAATCAAGCCAAATATGTTGTGACAGTACCAAGTTCTGTCAAAAGTCACTAAATGGAGGAAGAGGTATTTTTACCAAGGAAACCCAAAGCAGAACTCTCAGAGAAGATTTTAACCCAGGCTTTGCATTATAATGAACTCTTTCTGATACCATGCAAAAAATCCTTTTGAAACAGCAGGCTGCAAGTCAATGGCTGTCAGTAACTCATAACTCACCCCTCTATTGCTGGTACCTAACAGGCAAGAAATTGGATATTTAATGTGGTCAGCTGGCATCAATATCCTCACAGTATTTTTTTTGTCAAAATGATCTGAAAACAGTGAAGATTCATACTTTAAGCTAAGTTGGGTGCTTCATCTTTCAGCAAATTCAGTGCAGGATGACAGACTTTGCTGGAGGATTTGAAGGATGAAAGCTATGAGCCTCCTCTCTGTGTGGACTCTGTATGGAGCTTAGTTTCACTATAACAGTCACGTACATTGGAAATTGTCAGTAAGACCTTTCCTCTACTTCAAGAAAAATTGAAATCACAGACAAATTTCTGATTGGAAAGACAAACAGATGATCCTAGCTAAGGTTAGCATTCCTTCTTAGCACTACTAATGTAATTCTGAAGTTTGTGAAATAGGGGAGCATATCATACTATCCTACATGCACTAACACCTACACATGTGGAAAACTATACTTTAAAAAGACTTTCCTATGTCATCTTTTCAGTAAACAAAGTATTTAGTTTAACACAGAAGAACTAGCATGAAGTTTTCTTTTTAAGTTTTGCCTGTCACAAAAAAAGTTTAAGGCGGCTGCTTTGTCTGCCTGATACATTCCCAACCTCCTTTAATATTTCTGTTTTCATTTCATTTCATTCTAAGATTTCTTTGCTGTTCATTTTTCTTTTATAATCCAGGACACGCTTAGTCTTCAGCTGATACTGCAACTCTTTGAAGAGAGCAATCCTTCTTAATAAATCTGGATGCGGCCAAAAATAGCTCTGTCAGCTTCTTCTGACAGGCTGAACTTAGCCAAGTGAAATGTTTTAACATTTTATCATCTTAACGAACAGACTTATTTATAACATGGACAACTTTACTTTCAGTGTATGCAGACTGCTGAATAGATTATGGAATGCTTTTGTTTGGGAAATGCTGAATATAGTTTTTGACCAAATTTGAATTTTTGAGCAAAGGGCAATTGTCTTAGATGCTGTAAACAATTTCAAGAATAAATATTGTTACCTCACTTGAAATAAAGGAGTGGCTTAACATCTATAACTGTGGAAATACCTGGAGAAAGGAACCTCACAATGATACCTAACCTACCTCCAGATCAGAAAAATTTGCAATATGCAAAAATTTCCACTAAACCCTCCTATAACCAGTTCAAATATTACTAGTAATGAAATACTAGAAATAAATGTGTAGACTAAATAACTACAGACACCTTTAGAGCTGTATAGTAGGGAGGGGAAGGTTAAAAATGCAAAATAAAAAGTCTAGCAGGAAAAGGAGCATGGGTTAACAGTTGCTTACCCTCTTTTCTGCTACCTCATCCTCTCCTGTAGACCCTTTGTCATCATGTTCATCTCTCAGGGTTGGCATATGGTTTTTGTGCGCTGGCTCTCTGTTTAACGTTGTATATCCTATGTGTTCATAAATTGGATTTATTGTCATCTTGGCAATGTATTCAGCTGCCTTCGTTTCAATATAAAGAGTAATCAATCCATCTGTCACCAGGTCATGGATGGACTCAAAACGTTTCTCCCCGACAAAGTGCTTTCCATCGTAGTAGAGCCTGAAGTTTCTGGTTTGACTTCCAAATCTGCCTCAATGAAATGGGAAAAGTTTTTTTTTATAAATAACAGTAAGCAGAAGAAAGAAGAGTAAGCAAGCCTTTGCAAACAATAAAAAATACTTAATCACTTAAAGCTGTGACTATGCTCTGTGTCTGGTCCAAAGAAGAACAAAAAACTCAACTACTACTTAGCAAAGATAGGAAGGAGAGATCAACATGTGCAGATAGCCAAAACAGTGACTGTCCCAGAAGGAGCTGTTTGTTCTCTTATTCTTTAGCCTCCCCATTATCCCATGGAAAAACTGAAAATTACTTCACACTCTTTATGGCTTTTTTTAGAACTTTACTACTGGCATTTCTCTAGTCAATTTGCTTGGCTCTGATATGAAGGGTTCTCATAATAGAGTTCTCTATTACAGCTGATCAATACAGAACCAGTTTTGATGCTGTCTCAGCCCTCTGTGCCCCGCCTGCTTGCAGGAAGAGGCCACTCAGGGTTCAGCTGAGCATAAGTGCCAACAACTACTCTGAAGGAGAACTGCTGCCAGAACTGGAACAGCCCAGGACAAAATGGCAGAAGGGCAAGGATTCTTTATTCCTGGCCATGGGCCAAGGACTAACTCTACAAGCTTTCTACAAAAGTCCTTCTGTTTTATGCTTGTTGAGTCCTGAGCTTCAAACAAATCTTTGTAATATACAGAATATGTAACACATAAGACATCTGATGCTAGCAATCCTGCAGTTGCAGAGGGATAGGAATTTTTTACAGCCTCTTAGCAACCATAAGAATGCCAATTTTACCTGAATATTATTATATTTTCAAAAAACGCACTTTGAATCCACAACAGTTTTCTGCCTGAAAGCACCCAAAACTGTTTGCATTTGGCAACAATCAATGCACTTCCTGCAGAGAAGATGGAAGCAAGAAGCTGCTTTCACAGCTCACTCCAGTGTTACTCCCTAGTCAGAAAGCAGCAAGGGTGGCTGCCTGGGGTATTGGGCCCCATGTAATGTCAGATCTGCCAAATAAATATTAAAAACTAAATTTGAAAGGATAAATTGCTTTCATTTGACAAGTGAATGCTTCACAGGAGATGGTAAGGAACAAAGTAAACACTGGTGCTTTGCTGAAGTGGCTCCTTTTCAATGGGGCCTTGCCAAACAGGGAAAAGCATCATTTTAGACCTTGCTTCAGCTGAAATATTTTGTTCTTGCATGTATGGCCAAAACCACTTCTTCTGCAATCTATGTGTTTTTCTTGTGTTCTGAATCAAAACACCAAACCTTCCCATCTCCCTATCAATAATCTGCCAGTAACTGTAACTTTAGGAACTGCGATTTTTACACAAGGCTCAAAGGTAACAGTGGCCTGAGGAAACTATTCTGCTCAATAAGAGAACATGATGTGTAGAAACTACCTGGACATTTTACCAGAAATGAATTGGTACTTCTAAGCACATTTTCACGCCATATAAACTAAAAGTTAACTAAATCAAGTGATTTCTTTCACTGAGAAAAAGAAATTACAAAATGACAGAAAAAACAATTTTTACCCAGTATGTGTGAATACACGATGTAGAAACTAGAAAGATAATGTCCTAAGTTACAGCAGAAGGGATAGGAACATGTTTAGGCTCATTCTTCAAAGCAGCTTTCTACTGACCGTAGAGTGTGTGACACAAGTGTTGACCACGGGACATACTCCTTGCACACACTCCACTTGCCAGAGAAGTCAACATGTGCCAAGAGTGCTCAGCAGTGTGCAGTGCCAAAGTGAGCAACCTTCACTGTCTTCTGCTCAAATCAGTGGTAATAATGCACATGGAGCATATACAAGCACTATGATGTTAAATTTGATAGGAGAATGGAATAAGTTTTTAAAAGTGAAGAATAGTGGTCCTTAAAAGACAACATGCAACAGTGTTATTTTTGTTAAGACATGTAGCAGGTGAACTGCTCTAATCAGTAAGGTGCTCTGACAGTACTTGCTGAAGGTCCCTTACTGCTCTTAGCTTTGTAGAAGAGAAAGTATTACACTAATCTTATCAAGAGAAGGCACAGAAAAGCTTCTCAGGGCCTAGTACTAAGTACACATGGGGTCTTGATTTTAGTAATGTCCTTCAGAGTCTAAACCAAAGTTCTGAAGAGCAAGATGGCCAAATACAAAGAACGAATAAAACTTCTTAAAAGGATTAATCCTATTCACAACAGGGTCAGCAGGTGCATGGCTCTGCCCCAGCTACGTTTTTCTGGGTAGTTGCTACGCTGTACATCTGTTCAGAATGTTGCACATAAATCATGACTTTGAGAAATACCATAAGGAAGAGGATTCCCAAAGTACACAACCTTTATCCCACTGCTCCTGACCTGCATTTAAGCACAGAAGTATCTCACGAGCAACATTCCACACTTTTCATTCTTTAACAACGTCCCGTGCCTAAAGTCATAGAAAACAGATGAAAGCTTCCTCCTGTATGAATATGGGGAACTGCACATCGATAGCTATTGGCAAGTGTGTCCTTCTAAAGGTACATTCTTGGTTTAAAATACATTTGATAATTTAACAATTACCACTTAAAATATTTAGACAAATTACTCTTCATCAGTGTTATAACTACTTGGAAAAGGTGCTTGCATACCAGCTGCAAGAGGCACACATCGAATGGTTTGGCTTTAATCTGATTTCCTCTTTGTTCCAAATCAAACATTTTTCTCTATACGAATTTCTTTTTGTCTGTGTTGTGGTGGAATGCATTGTTTTTCAAACAATCGACTCCTATTAGCAACAAGGAGGAAAAAAACTTCCAAATCGCCACTAGCCAATGAAACACCACTCACTTACAAAGACTGTGCCATCAATTACATGTCACAGAATCCTTTTTTTTTTTTTTTTCCTTTTGAACTCATTAAAATTTCTGACCGCACAATGATACTATTTTGATCAACATACAATATAAATGCAAACGTGTCCAACTGCAAATGGTCAATTAAAATGCAACCTGCAGTCCTTTGAGACTTACTTTATACTGTATTTTAAATTTTTCCATTAGCAAGAATATTTCCTTATGTTTACTTTCTATAACATTACTGCAGCCTGATTAATTATACATCACTGTGGCAACTAAGTAGAGCCAAGATGTGATATTCTAGCTTCCTGATGGTCTCTTCCTAAAGGCAAGCGTCAGTACCAGCTGTTTTTTGTATAAGAAATAAAAAGCAGGACACAGATAATGTATGTTCTCTTTTGATTTAAAAAGGGGAACATTAAATGTTTTTCCTAGAAAAAGAAATAGACCTCTGACTTGTCAAACAGTCTCATTGTATCCATTGTGCATTTGTTTAGAAGCAGCAGGACTACAGATAAAAGACTTTTTTATTCCAAGTTGTCTGTAAAGCAATCACTGTGTCTAGTCCCTTTGGCTGCCAGTGAGGCAGGGTGGGTAACAACGTGGGAAAACAGATTAAATGATAGAGCCAATGTGGCTAGTAATAAAAGACTGAGGAATTGAATAAAGTATCATAGCATGAGAAAGGCTTCAGACTCAGCCACCTACTCTGTATGCAGCATTCATTGATGAAACAAAAGGAAGAAATGAAGGGCCGAGAACCCATCCACACCTTCTCACCATCCAAGAAGATGGATTTTACAGTCCCCATGCAGATTTGTACAGTAGCTATTCACCTCTTTCACAGGCTATTTTATGATGAAAAGATTATCCAGACAAAGGCATTATTTAAAACATGTAGCTGTAACCAAACCACAAAGTTAACCCTCAGGGCCACTTGTGTCCTCATTAATTTTGAGCAACTCATATACTGAGCTGGGAAATCAGTTCTGCACATGTGCCTGAAAGTCACTCAGACTTAATCCTCTGTTGAAGAAAAAGTGTTTTAATGTGCTTTGTGGACAGAAGGTAGAAGTCTCATTTAAAACTAGGTGCCAGAATTTCAGTTCAAACTTTTGAAAACTCTCAATCATCCTTCAAGTCACTAGAGTCTTGACGAGACTAGAGTCTTCATAAAAAGCCACAAAAGTGTAAGCAATCTTGCAATCAGGAATGTCTCCTAACCATGCTGTGTTCATGTGAAAGAAAAATTATTCCACAGATCTTCTTCTGTCCCATTTCTTTGTCAAAGAAATGCAAGTGTTGCATGGAGCCAAAACCTCTTCTACACAGTTATCCCTGAAGGTCTCCCAATTCCTGAAAGCAGCTCATTTAAAAATTTTTATTATTTATTGGTAACAACATTTCTGAGGATGCGAGGCAATTGTGGAACTTGCCATCTTCCCAGAGTATATGCCTAAGAAATAGCATAACTTTAAAAAAACCTTAGCAGTAGTTTATGAGAATACAATATGCACAAATTAAATCACATGCATCTAAGATTGAAAGTAAAGGTGCATTTTACAGAGGTTGAGACAAAAAGTCCTCATTGTCTGATATGGCTGGGAAAGGTGGCAGAGTGCAGCCACTATATATGGTGTTCCTGTGCCATTTGGAAGGGCAGTATTGGCTGGCTGGCTAACTATTGCTTGATGAACATTAATTAGCTATAAAGTTATCACTAAAGGATGATCAGAATCATGAGATGCCTGAATGCATCATAGTTTAGTTTTGCATGAAAAAACTATGGCATCCTTCAGAACAAGTCTCAGGTGGAACAGCAACATGTCTACCCCATGCCAACGCAGACCAACCTTCAATTCACTCTGTCTAATGAGGTTCAAGTGAAAAAAAACCTCATAGCTGGTACTGGATCACTGACAACAGCCTCCCAGCAGTCTCTCTCAATGAGACTGAAGGCTGTTATAATAGTCTATGTATAACATATTCATTTTAGGTCATGTTTGACACAGTTTTTCTGGTGAATTGAGAAGCGGAACAACATCAGATCCATAATGGAAATTCCACTGTAATGACACGTACTGCGGAGAGAGATCTGCCATAGCATAGTGCTCAAACAAGTTCAGCTGTGTTTCACTTACAGCAGATTTTCCTGACAGGAAATTTTATGACTGTCATATTTCTTTTTTGCTTCCACAGGTTTTCTCACACTAAAAGCAACATGATATTAACATCTGCCTTACACAACAGGCATATTTTGATTCAGTATATCAAGGTACCCTAAGCTAAAGACATCAAATGAAACCCTAAAGAAATGTGATTATCATAAAATAAATTTGCAGGCGCAAAAACTGTTTTCAGAGAGCAGACTGGAGAAACATTGTTTTTGTTGTTGTTCATGGTTTTTGGTTTTGGTTTTGTGTTGGTTTTTGTTTTCTGTTTTTTTGCTTTTTAAATGTCCACTCTACAGACTGTTGTTCAGAAGTCTGAAAGTTTAGATCTAAAAAAAAAATAAAAATAAAAATTAAAATCTCCCTTAGATTAAAAAGATTAAAAATAACAATCAAGATTTCTGTTCCAGAGAGTTTGTGTCAAATCTGATTTGCCTTAAGCCAGTTAGTCCCAGCTTGACAAGGCAGGTTTATTTAACTTACTTAAAGCTATTACACAATTTACTACTTAAGTTCTTTTCTCAATGTATTCTATCTTTCATCTTCGAGTAATCACTCACCACTTTTTCACAGTGAGATTCACCAATATATTCATCCTGTTCCCTAAAATTGTTTTTCCTGAAAGCTGCATTGCTTAACAATAAAAAAAAAAGTAATGTAAAATTATGCCAATGTATTACTGAAATTTTTAGAGCTCATGGACTCATCTCAAGTTATAAAATAAAGAAAATTAGCTTGCGTACCTTCCTAGCACCTATCAAATCAGGAGGAACTATACTGAACTAAGCTGAGCTATGTCAAGTACAAAAGATGGAGAAGAAAGAGGAACTCTGGGCCAGATAACACTTTTTGCTGTCAGTTGTTTTAGTGTTTCAATAATTCATAAATGTTTTGATGGAAACAATTCTAAGATTAAAAAATAATATTAACTTATTGTGTGTTTTTTAAAAACCATATTTATAAAGCATCCATAGTACCTACAGTTGAAGGCCTTTTTGCTTATAGATGAAGCACAGAAAAGTTGTTTCTCAAAGATTGTTTCTCAAAGTTGTTTCAAAGATTTATTAATACGTATTTCAAAAGCTTACAAAATAAGAGACCAAAAGGACTAATTTGAGATATATTTCTAATTAGCATTTTCTATAAGCAATACAGCATAAAGGCACACAGATATATAGGTCCTCGCATAAAGTCTCAGGGGCACATGAGACAATATGGGAAAGAGAATATCCTCTCTAATGGAGCAATGGGGCATGGAAAACTTGAAAGTTTTAAACCAAGTCATTTGTGAAGTCAAGAAATGAGCCCAGGTCTTCTGAGCTCCACCATGGTGTCTGACCACAAGCCCAGTGCCTCAAGTGCAATGCCTCATGCATCAGGTTCCAGCAGATGTTTGTAGGGTAGCAGGAGCTATAGTCAGAGGTAAAGGATGAGGAACAAAAGAAGTGTGAGCTACGTGAACTGAGCACAGACAGCTCGTGGACAAGTTACTGAAAAGTTCACATCACCATCAAAGCAGAGAATATTCCTCTGAGAGGTGCTGAGCATGAGCAGGAGAAAGACTGCAGCAAGCTGAATTGCCAAAGATAAATTAGCCACTCTAGCCAAAAGAAAGCAGAGCTGACAACAACAACAGATGGGAGGAGGAGGGAAGGAGAACAGGAACACAGCAAGAAGACATCAACCATAAGGAAAAAAAGGATCCTAGTCTGCAGGAGGGCCTAGGTAGCCAGTTAATTACTCATTAAGGTTAGCAGCTATTTATTATTATTCTAAATACTTAAGCAAATCCACCTCAGTAGTGCTCAGGTGCACTTACATAAGGCTGATGCATAGGACCCCAATACTGAACCTTCATGTTATTGACAAAGTAATAGTTTACTACTTACTATAAAATTTTATATAGGAAAATAAACATCATTTATCTGAAAGAAAATTTAAATGAGATCTAATTTTTTTTACTTCAGAGCAGAAAAGAGAGCTCCAAAATTTATCAACATACTTTCCCCTAGCACTAGCTCCTGTGATGTACCCAGCCAACAGAAGGACAGCTTTCATTTCAGTTGAATTGAAGCCTTCATAAAATAAAAATTAGTCTCTTCACAACTAAAAATAAAAGCCCAGCATATGAGCCAGAATACCTATTGTGTTTGCCTATTAAAACAGCTTTAAGCATGAATGACTTCTTTCATCTAGAGGCAGTCACAGATACCTGAGTGACCAATTTTTGAAACTCACATGAATTCTGTGCCTATAGAAGTGTGTTGGGCTAAGCCTGGAGGAGAAGGGAGACTTCCCCTTCCAGAGCCTCAGCCAACTGCAGGGAAAGGAGCAGACTTCTACAATTTCATTCAGAATAAAGAAAAATGATCAAAGCAGGTCAGGATGACACACATTTGTCCCACAGATAGGTCTGATCACATTTTGGAGCAATGCTTAATATTTAACCCATTTAAGCTTTGAAGTTGGTGTCTGTACATATGTATGTATGTATATATGTATATATAATTACCCAGGTTTTTCAGCTAGCAACCAAGGAATATTGTGTAAATATTTTAGAAAGGTTTCTAGAAACTGAATTTAGCCCTTGCTACTGCCAATCACTGCATCTGCAAATCAGGTAAAAAGAAAGATATGCAAAGTTCTGTCTTTAAAATGGTCTTTATAATTCTTTTCTACCAACTAACATGGTATCAGAATACCATTTCCACAGAAAAGTGAATGGATGCAGTCAACTATTGTTTTGCTGGGCTCCTTCTGACTACTTGTTGATCATCTGTGGCTTCAGGATAAACTATGATCAACTTTTGGTATAGTCATAATAAAAAAAAGGCAATTTGGCTATTGTAACATAAAAACTTGTTTCAAACAATTCTTCTTTCCTCAATTCCTCTCTTGTGCCCCTGTCTGTACAACAAGACTTTCCAAGAGAATGCAGATGCACAATTTAAGCTCTGAATTCAAGCAGCCTTGTGCAGATGTTGAATGTTACACACATAAGAAATCCCATGACAATCACCACGTGTTCTGGAAGAGCACTACATGTGTGTCCCAAAAGAGCCCACTGGCTACCAAAGAAATTGTCTGAAATTAAAAAGGTTCATTTACAGCACTATGGTCTAAAAGCCTACCAATTATGTCTCCCTTTAAAATATCAGTAGATAGCATCTTCATGCAATTTCATAATTTAAGGAGAGAGAACATTTGTAACAATTTCTTGCATAATGCAAGCAGTTGGTTGACTAAACTAAGGATTATTGGTTTTTTGACATTTTTTTTCCCCTCAAGAATTCTCTCTTGATGCTACATAATCCTGAATGTGCCCTAACCCCAAACATAAAGAAACCATGACTCATAATCATGGCTAACATTATTACTTTTTTTTTTTTTTTTTTAATCATATTGCAGAACCTTGTTTCACTTCATTTTCAGTATCACAACAATAGAATTTGCAGGAAGGGAAACCATGGTAACCAACTAAACGTGTTACAGCAGATATCTGCTCAAAAGAACATGCAGTACCATCACACTTCAACGCCTACCACCAGTACAATCTCTACCCATTTCCTCTTTATCCTCATCCTAATTATTAAACAAGCTCTCAACCACAAAAGGCTACATTGCAAACCATGTCTTATTGTTACTGTCATTTGCTACTGGTCCTAGCATTAAGCACTGCACTACTTTTTTTGCCAAAACAGATCTAATACCTACAGGAGTTAATTAGGAATTTTCCATTTTCATCTGTTTTGAAGATTTAATTAACATTACAATATACATATTTTCATTGCCACAGAGACTTGCTGATATGTATGGACACACATACATAACTAAAATAATTTTCTTGTAATTTTTTTAAACCTCAGGGTTGCAAAACATTTCCAGTGGCATTCTCTGATTAATTAATAAACATTGGTGAATTCTGCTATGATCTCTCTCTTGATTATTCTTTATTTGTTTCAAACAAGCTATGAGAAACCACATTCATGATTAAGTACAGGCATTAAACATAATATAGGGTACTGATTTGCTGTTCTTATTTGTGTTTATGCTTCACTCTCTTTTGTCCAGTGTCTGAAATGATACAATTTCACAGGCCTGCTTAGTCTCTGGACATCAATTATATTTGAAGGGTAGCTCTACATATTTAATCATACTTACATTTAAATTATGATTTTCTTTTTCCCTAAGAACAAACTTCTACCACTTTTACAAATTCTGAGAAATTTGTTTTCCAAAAATAAAACCTCTTTTGTTTCAAATTTAGATTTAAAAGGTAGTCTTTCTTTAAAAAAACGAAATTATGATGCAAATCAATTGCACAATAATGGATGAAAGTAGACAAAAATAGCTCACCAGAGCATGATCAAAATGCAACTTCTTATATAAGTAGAAAGCAGATTTTGCAGTAACTCACTGGCAGTCTTAAAAAATGAAAAGTTTTTTGGGGGTAAGAATCACTTTTTCTATCTATTAAAGAAGAAATATTCAGTATCTTCACTTTGAACTCAGTTAACTGTTCTGTAGCATTAGTCTAAAGAGTATTTGACTCCCTCAGTTAAGGCTGCAAAAGTTATTACTTTTCCTGCCCTATATTTGGTCACTTAATTGGTGCCAGGCTATGTCTTTAGCTTTTGCAGCACAGGAACAAGAGCTTTAGATTCACTAAAGCTAGTTCTAAAAAATCACCACAGCCCAATGTTCCACAGCAGTCAAAGAACCATTTAAAAAGGGTTAGTGAAGAAAAAAAGAAAACTCCATGGCCCACTTTGTCCTGAAAAGGATGTGCAATCCTGGTTCCCTCATCTCCAAAAGGTCATCACAGAGTAAGAGAAAGGCATGGAGAAAGATGTCAGAGATGAGAAGGAATTTGGAAAAGTTTCACTACAAAATCTGACTGTACAGCCTAGGGTTCATCAACCTGCAAAGACAACAATAAGGGGGGACATGAGTGGCATGGAAATGGTAAATAGACCTCAGTTGTTCACTGTTTTCATAATACAAAAACTAGGGAGCATCCAATAAAATTGTGAGATGGAATCTTCAAAAAAGAGATGCTGCTTCCCATAACACCTAGTTGAGCTGTTGAATTCATGCTCCAGTTGCACACAGAGAAGTCTAGGAGGGTTCAAAAATCTGCTCAGAATGCCATTTGACAAAAATAAAAAATCTGCCCATCAAAAACCTGAAAACAGCTCTAACGTCCCTGACTGGAAAATTTTCAGAGGCTGGAAGAGCACACCAGAGAACTACTATGACATGTTCTTCTTGGTCTTAAACTTTTCTTTGCATATCTGCAGTTTATAGCTACCAAAGAGTGGATAATGGACTGGACTGTGAACTGGTCACTTGACCTGACCCAGTGTACTATTTTCAGAGAACTTGCTAATACAGAAACAGAGATACAAAATCATAAAACCATTAAGGTTGGAAAAGACCTTCAAGATCATCGAGTCCAACCATAATCCAAGTGCCACAACCACTAAACTATATCCTGAAGAGCCACATTTAAACACTTCCATAACACCTCCAAGGGATGGCTATTCCACCACCTGGGCAGCCTGTTCCAATGCCTGATCACTCTTTCCATAAAGAAATTTTTCCTACGCTAAACCTCCCCCGCATCTCCAATACTGAGCTCTGGGGACACTGCTTGTGATGGGCTGCCAGATGGATTTAACTCCAAGGAGAAACTCTTTGCAAACAATTACCCAGATCTGCCCATTTTATGACTTAAGGCATCCCTTATCAGAGTAAGGAGTAGAAAGGTCCATAAAGGAACTTTCATGCACCAATTGCATTTGCATTCTGTGCATTTTGGCTGTAGCTGAAGGCTGAAGCATAGTTTGATTGTCCAATCTGTTCCAGATTTGTCAAAAACATATATTTATAACTATGAATTCTGTCTGCCTACAAAGGAGTTATGATTTGTGTTCTTAACAGTTTATTCTTTAACTTGTAAAAAGATTAGTTGTTTAACAAGTACAAATCTTCACTGCAGAGCAAAGAATCTAAGCATCTCTGGAAGATGTCCCCTTTAAGTAACAGAAGAGAATAAGCAATAAGCCTAGAAGAGAATAAGCAATGAGGATAGAGACAGAAAAAGAGACAATGTCGTTGGTTTACACCTACAACCCTCTGAAGTGATCTTCATTGATAATTCCAGAAGAATATAAATATTCGGTGTAAAAAGTTGAACTAGGGTTCAATTAATCTCTATCAGATTTGCAGCACTGAGGATGATGTATTCACAAATGCTATGGGAGTCATCATAAGGATTCTAAGTTCTGACTTTACCTTTCACTTTAACTCGCTTTGTAGCCAATGTTTTACTTCCAGTTTAACCAAGTTAGGAACTTTACCAACACAGCCAATACTCAGTGTTGAAGTTGATTTAGAAAACTAATAAATCAAACAGCAAACAATAGGATATCTTCCCTTTTACCTTTATCTTCCCTGAGGACACACTACCTTCATGTAATTTAGTAACACTAAAAAATATATCAGACAAAACAGAACTACAATTGGAACCAAACTCAAAACAACTTCACCAATGGCAGTATGAAAACAACACTGACATTTTAGACATCAGCTACAGGATTTTATGATGGAACTACATTTCATGGGTGTTTTCTAGTTTGTCTTAATTATAATTGTCAGGACTGTCAAAGACAGACAGGTCAGGCAACAAACAGTGAGAGACTGAGTAGATGCGCACAAGTACAGAGGGCATCAAGGATTTATGACAAGAATCGATGGGTATCCTCTGGCATCTAAATTTTATTTAAGATTTTCCATTCATTTTTCAAATTATGTCTGAAAAACAATCAGAAAACATGGAGATTCTACTTTATGTTTTGTTATTATGTCATTTATGGCAGGATTAGAGCACCTCCTCAGCACTCCTGTGTCTGTTTATATAACTAACAGCTGACCAAGTTTTCTTTCCTCCCACACCTTCTAAAGGAGTAAAGCAAAGGTAAGGAAGCAAAAATCGTACAGAAGTGACCTTCAAATTAATGTGATTGCTTGAATGACAGAGTGGTATTTAAGCCTGGCATGAAAAGCTCAAATTGATTTACACACCTAGAAAAGAAAGGGAGACCCTGAACCCAATCAAAATCTTCAACTGAACTTGAGAGGTTTTGCCCATACATACGATCCTACTGACAAGCTCCATTTCTGGACATGGAGACGAAATTCCAAAATTCCTGCTGGTAATACTGCAGACAGAGCTACTTTTGCCATCTGGCAGTGTAGTGACATGAACACAAATGATGGTCTGAAAAAGTGCTATAAATTGCTGGTAACTCATCATGGCAATCACAACAAACTTCTCACTGCCAGGATGGACAGACTGAAGAAATACCTAGTCTTTAAGAGATGCTACAATGTCAGCAACACACTCAGTGCGAATATTGCCTAATGGGTGTATTCTGCATAAATAATTCCAGCAAGGGGAAAAATGGAAACTGAGAAAAACTCTGTCAGTGGAAACACAGACTCCTGTAATTGCTCTAGTACAGAGAAAGAGAAATGCTGGTGGTAAAATTTCCATGTGTGGAAGACACAGCACTGCAATTCACAGAAAATTTCACACAAGGTGTTAGAGCAAAGACTCTCATTTGTACTCTTCAAAAGTCAACAGCAAGCCAATAGAGCATTACTTGCTGTGGGATGCAAAGCATCCACCTAAACTATTCTCCTTAATTTAGAAGTCATCCAGGTAATGCTTGAACATAATGCAATAACTGCCACATGCTGCAGTTTCAAATTCTGAGGTGTTTTGCCAAATGCTGAATATCCTTAAATTAAATCAATGATAACATCTTTGCTATCATTTGAAACTGTACCAAATTGATCACCAATATGTATTCATTCTCTATTCTTTTGAGTATAAAAATAGATTTAATTTCCTTTGAATAGGTTTTCTTGTTTGAAAGAGATGCCATCACACATAGAAAAGAAACATTTTTTGACTTGCTGGACTGGAGGAGCATTTGTAAAATAAGCTATATCAATATATCCTGCAAGATACTTGGAAGCTTCATTGTTTGGAGCCTGTAAGTCCTGTGCCTTCTGCGCTGTCAGAAGCAAAGAGAAAAAGTTCTTTGTCTTAGCCAGGTGTTAAAACAACTGCTTCATTTTCAGCTTTAAATTAATATTGGAGGAGCAGAAGTAGATGAAATGGAATATTAGTCCCTAATAAGCAAACAGCTTATTTACACTGTTAATGCAAACTAGGGTAAATGTCAATAGTTTTTCTATTCGGAATCTTGTTACTACAGAAATAAATATCTCAGTAAAACATACTTTTTTTTGTTTTTTTCCCTGAACAAGAAAACTATTTCCTCACAATCATTAATTCATCATATTATTATATTAATTTTAATATTATTTTACCCATATAAAACTTTCAGTAACTGCATCTTGTTCAATGTTTCTGTGTCCCACTCAACTTTAAGCCATTGCTAATAATCACCATCTCCCATGTAAGTACTTATATGTAAAGTCCTGGACAAAATTACCTTCATTACCTTAGACCTAATTAAGCTATTTAAAATATACAACTATTTAAATTATCTTTTATTTCAGGCTTTATTTCATATATAAATATTTTATTTATATCTGATCCGCTCACCAGAATTTTGCAGTGAGGCAACAAAACTGCAAACAATGTTAGCTAACAGGTGTTCAGATAAAAAACCCTCCTGATTTGTCATCTCACAGAGAGATGACAGAGAATTAATTGCTCTTCATCAACAGCTAGCTAGCAAGTAACCCACACAGTGGAGTAGTCATGCAAACTCAAAATGTCATATTTCTTGACTGCGTGCTCTCCCAGTGTATGAACAAGGTCACATCTATAACATAGCAGGAGAACAGCAAAATGCAGCATCGCCAGCAAGAACACATTTACTATTATCCTGGTGGTGCAAACAACAAGGAATGTTAGCACTTCAGAAAGGGAAGGATAAAGATACCAAATATGTA
Source organism: Phaethornis superciliosus (assembly GCA_023637945.1). Lineage (NCBI taxonomy): Eukaryota > Metazoa > Chordata > Aves > Apodiformes > Trochilidae > Phaethornis > Phaethornis superciliosus. The sequence goes on along the minus strand of JAJQWJ010000007.1, from coordinate 16,748,860 downwards.
ACTACAGTAGAAAGTATCAGTTAATTAAATGCTGACCATGATTTTTTTTAAATTTAAAATACTCGCAAGGAAGTTTAAGCGCTAAGGTCAACACCACAGTACAATCTTTTGAATATTTTATAAATTCAAAAATGAAATATTAATTACCAACCTTAATGCCAAAGTGTAGGTTCCAGGTTGCCGCTGGCTTTCACGAATGAGATAACTTCCCTCTGCAACACTTAATAACCGATCAGCTTCCTCCCTTGAGATCATCCCATGGAATCTAAGGAACAAAGACTTTATGAAACACAGACTTTTTCACTTTTAGATCACCTTTTCCTCCTCTTTCAAAACCACCAACCATGGTAATTAAAAAAGAAACAAACACAAGAATTACTGATTTGCAGGAATTCACATCTTAAAATCTCCCATTTGGTCTGCTTTTGGAGTTGCTTTAAATGGTTTAAGAAGGTTTCTATAAAACAGTATCTATGAAATGAGGCTACTGTTTTTAAAATATGCATCCATTGATGAAATATGTAGAAATTAATCTATTTTCTCCTGCTGCCTTCATGTGTTTTCTGCCAGTGGCATGAAATCTTAACATTTTGAAGCATTCAGGAATATTAAGTCAATTTGCTAAAATCTTGGGGAATGCATCTCAGTAATCACTGGTGTAACCATCTAGCAATACTAACATCTTTATCAAAATAAACAAAAATAAGATCTGCTTTTTTTCCCCCACATTAAATCTAACCATCTTTGCCTTAGCATTCTGAAATAGAAGTCACATAGATACTGTACACTCATACGGCAGTTGTAAGCCAATTTTTTTTTTTCCTGCACATAAACATCTTCTGCAAAAGCCATCTGGAGGTGGGGGTAGAAAGATATAACCCTTTGAAAGTACAGAAGTGTGTTTTTCTCACTTAAATACAGCTCAATGATATTCATATCCATCAGAAAATGCAGTTGTTAATTTTAGGCAGACAAAAGTGATGGTACTTCAATAATGATCTGATGGTGAGCAAGATACACTGCTGTAAAACCACACAGTAGAATCAAAGGGCCCAGAACAAATGCTTCCAATCTTTTCTGTAACTATTATAAACCAAAATGCCAGGATAAACTAGTTTGAGGGATATATGTTACTTACTCTCTTCCATAATATTTGGGTCTGTTCTCTACCTAGAAGAAACAAGAGAAATTGTAATGTTTCGTAACAAGTGAACCCATACAGTAAGCATGCTTTCCATAGTATAGTATTAAAACCAGAAAGGGATATAATGTGAAAATCCCAGAATTTCGCTTCTGGATGGAACATAGCAAAGCTGAAGGTAGACCTGTGGGAAACACTGCATTTCTGAATGGCTTAACATAGAGAGATAGAATGAGCTGTTTGGACCACATCATCCTCAGGGCACTGGTAATACAAACTGATGACATTAAGTACTGCTTTTGCACACTGCCAAAAAGGGGAAACAAGATTTATTTAGTGTGTGTAAGTGTACTATTTTGGTGAGTGCACTAATAGAGTGAAACACCTAAAAAGCTCCTAAATTTACAAGTTATGTTCCATCATAGAGCTGTTGGTGCCACTGCTCCAAGAAATTGAGCCATTACCATACTTTCTCAAAGTGAGGACAAATGGTAAATGAAATGATCATCAGCAAATGCCCAAGTCTTGCACTTCTTGACTTCACTAAACTGTGATCTGTAGAATCATCTAGAAGACCCCAGCCCCGGTTATGGATGTGTTAGGCTGTATACCATGAGCCTGTCTGTGCTCTAGAGACCATACAGTATAAATGCACAAAACAGGAAAGGGTGATAAAACACAAATCACTTGCTAAGTGTTTCAGGTGAAGTAACTTACCTGCAACTATCAACAAGTAAGGAACTGCAGATCACCCAGAAATCAGCCCAGTAATCTAAACCACCACATTATCCCTCCTTGCAAAATTTAGAGGAGGAAACTCTTTGGGGAATAACATTCAACAGCCTGAACTACAAGAGCATAAAAGCATCCATCTATAATAAAACAGAAAATACAGTAAACTGCCACTTCAGTTTCTTTTTTCCAACTTTGCAGAAGGAAGCCTATTAAAATAAGCCCTTCTCTCCAGCTGTCTCACTAGAGTATAAATATTTCAGATGTCCAAAACAACAAAAAATATATCCTGGTGCACAGTCTAACAACAACTTTTTCTCATTTCCAGCAAATAAAAAGCTATTGTGATGATTCATTGCTTTGGAAAAATCAGTCCATCTCTGGAAAGATTTACAATGTTCTAAAAGATTTCTTTTCCTACATAACAGCAAACAAGAGTCGACTGGTGCAACTATTTTCAATGGGCCTAAAGAGACTGGATCATTTAAAAATAACATAAAAGGCTTATTTTTGTTAAATGTAAGCTATTTCTTCATTAGAAAGATAGCAACACGAATGGAGAAAAAGAGAAGACATTTTATTGTTGCTGTTATAGAAACTTGCAACAATTCTTTAACAAAGCCCTCAAGATACTAGTCTCAGGCCGTTGTTAAAAAAAGAATCCTGTTGTGAATTAGATTTTCTTGTCTGTCACTTGAGATTTCCTATTTATCTCAGTGAATAAAGTAAATTTATATGATAGAACTGGAAAATTTGTATAGGCAAAATATTCAATTTCAGAAATCCATTAGTCATGTGACAGGGCATCTTCAGAGTTCTTGCAAATCCTAAGACAAATTATAATATTATACTTTGTGTGCGAACATTTGAAAATGTGAACCGGCAGACAACTGGAGCAAAGCATCAGAGAAAAGCTCTGCTGGACTTCCAGGCAACTGCAGCTGGTTTCCATTTCATCTTGGTGAACCATAGAATCAAAGTGGAAAATAACTTCTATTAACATTGAGTCTCTATTGATCAGTTTTACCAACTCACAGAAACTTCTGTATAAACACCAAGGTGTAACACTATTTGCTTATATAAGACTCAGTGCAACTGGAACCCAATTTCACCAAAGTTTATTGCCTGGTTTTCAGTGTTTTGGTTTTGTTGTGTTTTTGTTTGGCTTAGGAGTTTTTTTTTTATGTGTGTGTGTGTGTGTGTGTGTTGTGTTCCCCCTGCCCCATAACTTTTAAAATTTATTATGATAGTAGGTTTTTTGACCTCTAGATTTGACGCATACATTGAGACCCTAAGGCAACTCCATCAGAACTGGGCAGGGCCTTTGTCATTCAGTCAGAAGTAGCTGGGCTCCATACACACCTAGTGCTGTCCATGTGAACGTAATGAAAGACACAGATTGCCTCTAAGCCAAATTTACCTTGTGAGATAGTGAATACTGTTTACTTCTCCAGCTCTCTATAATGCTTCCTACAAGTAGCGTTACTCCAACTTTAGTCATAGTAATTTCACCATAAAAGGCAGTATAGCATTTGTTCTTACTTTAGGTACACCTAGCTGCACCAGAAGTAGAAGAAACACAGCTTTCTTGGTCTTTTGTATCTGCTTGGACTTCATAAAGCTCCTGCCAGACTGCATTTCAACACACTGCAATTGCAGCCACCCACTAATCCTCCAGTTGCATGCAAGCACCTAAGAGTCCAAACATTCATAGACTTCAGTAGCCTAACTTTCACACTCACTCAGCCTTAAGTCAGACACAACCAAAGCATCCATCTGGACTGCAACTAAAACCTACCTAAGGAAATAGGTTTTTAAAATAAAATCAAAGCAGTAGCAAGAAAAATGTCATTTTAACTAAAGCTGTTAGCTGAAAATACAGTGTAATTATCCTCTGCAGAGTTTCTTTCTGATTTGGCCATACCACTGAGCAAGACTAAAGGCAGCCTTAGATACTTCAGTTTCTCTGCATCCAGCAAAAAACAGCTGAATGCTCAGTCTTTTGACCTCTCGGAACTTTTTTTTATGGTAAAAAAATTCTTACCACTGTTCATTTCACCAGTATTTGGCACAGTTTTAAAAAATGCAGCTAGCTTGGGAAAAAAACCCCAAAAACCTAAGATACTAGTTTTCAGCGTGCTAATTTGTCTAGCAGAGGCCACAGGAAAGACTCTGGTCTTGCTATGATGCTAGCAAGATACACAAAGGTCAATGAGATATCCATCACTGTAAATTCTGATTTTTTCAAACTGAGGGGTGAAGCCAATGAAACCAAGTTTTCAAATAGGTAGATGGAGCAGGCTTGGCAAGTGCTTTACCATAGCCATTGCTTTGGAGAGGAGTTTGGTTACCATGAAAGTTGGGAAGATATTCTGGTGAAACATCATATAGATAAGCCACCACTGAGAACAGTGCTGTCAAGGATGTGCATTGTATGTGCCCATCTATGCTACATTTATTGACTACTCACAGAGGCCTTTTTCACAAGGCTGCATAGGGATGTGTTTAACAGGCTTGTAAACTACTAGCATTGCATTAGGATGAAGCCTCATAATAGGACAGAAAAGCTTAGTGATTTTTATTATGCCCATCCTTTGTATGTTTGATATCTTCATACATATTTATTTAAATTTATCTTGGAGTGCCTTCATAGAGCAGTCAAGAATGCCCTAATGTAGCTCATTCTGTTCAATACATCTCAGTATGAGCACTTGTTCAAGATGAGCCTTTGTACCTTAAATAAGAGGTTGGGGTTTTTATTCCAATTATTCTTTATCAGGTATTTTCTCCTCTAGTCATCAGTCTTGCTTATGTCAACAAGTGGGATACAATAAGGCAAGAAGAGCAATTTATGTGCTAATACCTTACCAAATTACATGTGTTTCCCTCCCACTGACCTCTTTGATGCTGTCTGGATGAACATTATCTTCCTAATATTTATCAATTTGTTTACACAGCTGAATAATTCAGCCACTTAGGAGAAGAATCTGCTCCCCACTGACTCATGCATGGCTGCTAATAGAAACCCAGCTGAGAAAGAGCAGATCACAAAGCTCAGCACTAGCAGGAGAGGCTGAAACCAGAAAGGTTAAAACATTACTGCTCACTGAATATATTTTCACTTCAAATCTGTCTCAGCTGCATAAATTTTCAATACTTAAAATGAAAAAAAAATATCTGTATTATAAAGAATAATACAGAAATATAGAGTAATACTGAAAAATGAAGGTTCTAATTCTTTAAGACTCAAAACATTTGCAACTGAGGCTCTCAAAGCATCTAATTGAAGAAAATGAAGAATTGTTGCTAATTACCACGAGAGCCAGGAAACTTTATAGACTCTAAGAAAGTCTGTCATTACATGAGCCAAAAATTCTGAAATACCACCCAGCAAAAAGAAGACCACAGTGATTGTACAGGCATAATGTCAGCACCCCAATAAACAGAGTCAGAAGGCTACCAAAAATCCCCCAATCATTTCATAATATGCATTTACACATATACCTACATGCACACAAGCACTTCCACCAAATACTTGGTGGAAAGCAAAAGCAACTATTTGACATTAAGTAACAATAATACACACAATCCATTAGATGCAGGGAGTAAAATATTTAACCTATTATCCAAGTGTGCACTCCGCACAATCTCAAACTTGTATTACAAGACTCAGATATTTTGTACATTAATGTAATGAAAAAACATAGAGAGAACACACAAAATAGAGAACCTTCCTAATGTTGCAGTGGAAATAAAGAACTAGAAAACCTCCTATTTTTCACAGTTCAGATCTTACCTTCTATAGTTCTCTCCTTCAGATCTCCATCCCAGCTTATTTCATGTATATTTATATCTACATAACACACTTAACAAGAATACTCCTGATTGTATTATTACCAGTAGAAACATTGATTAAACAATTTTTCTTGCTACAATGCTTCCTGTAAAATTAATGTATTGTTCTTTTCTATATCTATGTCTTGCTTAAGTGCAATTACCTATAGTTATGCCTTCTACAACAATACAAAGAAACCAATGCCACAAATGCTCCTGTTAAATTTCCACATTACCTTAAAAATTGACAGATTACTTCACAAAATCACAAACAGGCATTTGAAAAGATGACACCAAAACAACTGTCTAATTCTATGACGTAATCCTCTTTGTGATCTAGACTACAAGATTCTGTTCCTGACAGTGCTATGTCCCTCTACTGAAGTGACTAACATATTTTCAAAGATTAATGTGCACATTATAAAAACGTTCAAGTTTTATTGCAGCAATGTAATAACTTTCTGTTGTGAATTGGTGAGAGCTGTGTTTTCTAATACTGCTTAACACATCAAGTCTAGCATTTCAGCATTTTTGAAATTGAAATTAATGTTTCCCAGGTTCTTAAGTGAGGCTGCAAGAGAGATGCACCTGTGAGTAAAATCCTGCTGGCACAGACATTTGGTACCTGGTAAGCCTCCAGCAGCACAGCTCTGCAGAGGTGCTGCTCTGCTGGATGGCAGCTCAGGGCACAGCAACAATCTGGGCTCTGCCTTGACAAATGACCCCATGAGCAGGTACTTCTGTATCACAGGATATCAGAAGGATCACATTGTCATTCTCTGGAGCCTTAAAACCTGGGGCTCTGCATAGCTTAGCTACTAGCATTAATGAGTCTTAAGTACTACAACTCCAATAACATCATGACGGGAGGTTTCAGTCTTCGCTCTACTGATTTATTTATTGCAGGCATCTCCAAGTGATGTGTGTACAAATAGGTGGGCAGTTCCCCTTTACAACTCTGCTCTTGCTTCTCTGAATTTCTGATCCAAAAAGGAGGAGAAAAGGAATGATCTAAGAATCAAAACCCAATAGATGATTCTCAGATATACGTCATATTCAAAATAATTTAATTTGATTTTTAGATCAAATGGACTTCCACATCCCAGTGCCCCCAAGACAAAGTACCGAAGTGCCAAGTCTCTGAAGGAGACAATGTTTGGGTTGGACACCATTAAATATAGACTTGGAATTACTAGACTCTATAAAACTTAATATTTGTAATACCTACCTCACAAGTGCAGGTTATCCTTCTAGGATGGGGAGCTTCCTGTTGCAACTGATACACTGAGAGACAGTAGAAAAATTTTGATTAATACAGTCATTATATAAATTAGGCATTTTAACATTAATTTTTTGTGGTTTTAAAAATTAAAGATGACTCTCTGCAAGATTTAATGTGAGGATACTTACACCAAGGTCTCAAAATGTACTTACAAAATGTTGCTAGCCAACCTGGAATTAATGATTAACTTTACAATTAATCAATTGAGTACTGGGGAGTCAGTTACTGGGTAAGAAAACTCAAATTTCTATCAAGCAGATCAGAAAAACAATCATGATAAACACAAATTAAATTTCATTATATGTCAAATCAGGCTTCTGTCAGACTTTCTTCACTAAGGAGATGGAGCCCCATCCTACTATACTGGGCACATACTCAGTCACCTGAAATATGTCAAGAATTCACAAGAATTATTCAGAACTCTGCAGGATCGAACCTGCTTTTGGTGCTGCTCAGTGGTGAACTTTCTGGACAAAGGAAAAAATGGCCTGTGAATTTTCAGATTTATAGACACCAGGAGTTGAGCAGCAGGGTAAAATAGTTAGGGCCTAAATTATGACATAAGCCTCAACAAGTCAGACTAAATCTTAAGAGCCAGCTATGGTACTAATGTGCAGACTTTCTATATAATACCAAAGGAGTGTCCTTCAACGTCAGTCCCAAAATGAGTTTGGTTTGGCCAATCACATTTAAAATGAGGCTGTTGACACTAAATTAGTATTTGAACAGTACTCTGAAACTGATAAAATGGACAACTGGCATTGTAATATTTTAAAATTAAGTTATTTTTCAATAATTTGTCCTAATACCAAGATCTAATAACATGCGCTGTCACCTTCTTCAGGTAATAAGATAATGCGTTGATCTATCTAGTAAGATTTGACTTTATTACATTTCTCATTTGATCACGAGTCTTTTCCATTGATAAATGCTATACTTATATGCAAAATTACATGGAAATGGAGAAAAATAGTAAGATGCTTGATGACATGACAATCATAGGAAAAAAATCACTCCCTCTGTTCCCAACAAGAAACCTAACGTTTTTTCCTGACATTACTAAAAATCAATCCTTGCCATTCTGTACTAGGATAACAAAAATGATAACTTGCAAGCAATGAAAAATAGCACCCTAGTATATAAACCTGCAATTTTCATTGCAAGCATACCATGACCATTTGTTTACCCACCACAGATTTTCCCTAGCTTCCATTGTAATAAGTCATATTTGATGTCACTTGCCATTGTCTATGTCTAATTCTGCAAAAAGTAGAGTCAAGCTCAAAGGAAAAAAAATATTCATAAAGTAAATATGGGTTCCTCTGAATTTCACAGAAGAGCGGTGGAGACTCACAATCAGCATGTTCCTTACAAACTAGCTAAAAACTGAGATTTGTTTCCCACCTTACTTGAAGTTGGCTGAAAATATTTTCTGGAAGGAAATTCCTCTTCTCAAAAGGCAGTACCTTTCTCCTCTTCCAGTCAGAAGCACAGCAGGTAGACTAGTTAAGTTAGAAAAGATGATGTGTGTTCCTCCTCCTCCTCCTCTAAAGCAATTCAAAGCGTTCAGCCCCACTTTCCTTACTGCAACCATTGCCAGGGAAGCCAAGCAAGACACTTCCATTCATCCATCATGAGACAAAACTATAACCAAGCCCCATGACTCTGCACTCAATTCTGAACTACGGGAAGGCTGCACCTTGGCAAACCATGATGGTGAAGGAGAGTGGGTGCACACATGTTTGCATGAACCCAAAACTTCAGCTCCTGGGAAGCTGTCAACAAGGCTTTGCTATTGCAGAGGATGGGTCCTCCTGCTAGAGATTATGGCATGGAATAAACTGAACAAAGAGGCAGTGTTCCCCAAGTTCACAGAAGGTACAGAGCTGATTCATTGTTCATGCTTACAACTGGGGGCAAAATACACAGATCACAGTAACAGCTATTGCAATCATGACTAATGATGTTTATCACCAGGGAGTAAAGTGTCTCAGTTTTATCTTTCAGCTGTCCATTGCAAGAAAAAGCTTGCTGAAATAATTCTGTGTGCAACTGCTTAAATATTAAGTGGCTGACTTGGCATATGACAGGCTGGCATAATAAATGATGACTCAAAAGGCACAGGCAGGCTTTGCTGCTGGATTCAAACACAGACCAAGGTCCCAGGCATCTCAAGCACATGACAGCAATTGCATATGCTGGCAATTGCTAAAAACCATTCAGTCATCCACTAAAGAAAACACTAAAGATGAACAGATTGAAAGTCTACAGCCTTTTTTATACTTGTTGCCTTTCTGTGTTTTCAAGTAACTATAAGAGGCCTTGACGTTCCTAGACTGGTAAGGTATATGTAGTTTTCCAAACTCCTGTAATTTTTACTACAAATTTCACAATATCTGATTATTTACTTAGAGTCTCTGAACTTTCTTATAAGATACAGTCTCATGAGAAGTAATGCTCATAATGCATAGAAGATCTTGACCATATAACTCATGATCACTTCAACAACTCAAAAACTCAAAACCAAATCCAAACAACAAGGCTGATTTTTCAGTTTTAAGGCATAACCGATTTTTGACTGTGTCAGCTTGTCAACTGCAAGCACAGAACAGAGAAAACTGACTTCTGTGAGCCATTAACTGGTCTTGGTGACAGAAAAGCTGTTTTTCTAATGATTATTTAACTCCATTATATATTTTTCTAGCTGACAAAAAATTTTAATCTGCTCTCATGCACTTACTCTTTTTTTAACTGTGGTTTTCACCAAGCTTTTATGATCAACCTAAAATCTCCAGTTGAAAAGAATCTCCCATTGCAGGATGGAAACCTTTTTGAAATAGCTATTTTCTCGGGTGCTAAATATCCCCCTACATTTATAGAACAACATTTTCATCATGTGAAATGCTGCCTGAGCAAATTCCCTTAGCCATCTTGAAGACACCAAACCTTGGAAATTTATACAAATGCAAATATGAGTCTGACATCCCTAAACTGTTAAATGTGTTAAACACACAAACACTCTGCTTTCAAAATCTGCTTTTACCAGAAGACTTTTCTGTCTTGCTTTGGTTCCTCAATTCTCAAAATTTCTCACACCTTAGCTTTTCTATTTACAAAGAATTAGAGGTGAGACAATGTGGGAGGCTACAATGTTTCGATGCACTGCCATGTCTCACGTTGTTCTCTTAAATCTTCCTGAACTTTCATCAGCACTTTCGAACAACATATTATTATCCCTTTAAATTTTGAAATACAGAAAATTTCCATGGAGGTTTGTTGTTTTTTGATGTGTGTTAGGGCTTTTTTTGGTTTGGTTTGTTTGCTTGGTTTTTAATGTATGAACAAAAAAGAGAATGTTGTGAAATTCCCAAGGGAGAGGAGCTCTGGTCTCAGGGCAATATGCCAGGAGCACTGCCCTGCACACCTGCCCAAGTGCAAAACCACTTCCTCAGAGCTTGGCCATGTACACCAAAAAGCTGCAAAGCTACAGAGGAGGGCTGGTAGGAAACCAAATACTTCTAGTTAAGAGTTTCAAAAAACTGCTTGTGGTTTGTCACACAAGGCCAAACAAATGCTCTCATTTTACTACACCAGAAAATTCTGGCAGAAACTATTTATATGAGTTTTTCTAACCTGCTTAAGTCTCAGCTCTAGTGATGCAAGGTACTAAAGCACAGGAGGCCTAAAAGCATGCAAGTGACAGCAAATTTAATGCACGAATGGTGTTTATGCAAGTCCCAGCTCAGGCAACCAAACCAGTATAAGCCAGACCCATACAGGAGGGGGACCACTTACATTAGTAAGGCACAGAGAATTTACTCCTCCAAATGAACTGCATTCACTTTTCCCAGAGGATAAACAATTGCACCTATCTCTAAATAGTAATGAACCCTTTGATAGTTCTTAAACTCACATTGTGATGAAAAGAAAAAATAAGTGTTTTAAAGCATCCAACCGAAACTTTTTCAGTTCTGACGTGGAAAGAAAATCTGTTGAGATACTTACAGTAAGATTTCCAAACAGGTGGTCTGTATTCATCAGTATCTGAAAGATAAAAGATGAATCCTATTATTTTGGGTTGCAAACATTTTAACACAGAAATAAGCCTGCAGAAGCACTTGCACATACCTTCTAAAAATTATCTTTACTACCATAGTCTAAAACAACATGTTAAAAGATCCTTCAACTGAAAACATTAAAAATATGAAAAGGTATATTTGCAAAAATGACAAACAAATATGCAGCTCAGAAGGCAAAATACTGGGGTGGGGAAAAGGAATGCATATTATTTTACTATGTATATATTCACAAATTCACTTTTAAATTTCACAATTTTTTTTCTTCATCTCCATTTATACTCTGATAAATATGTTTTTATACAGCTTATTCCTGACATTAGCTTTTTCCTATTCTGGATGGCAATTAACAACTCCTAAAATAAAATCAGAGCATGTACTCTAAGTTCTGTCTCCCTTGAGACTTGCCAACAACTGATGTGACATTGTGAGTTCAAGGCTCTGTTACAAACTTCATCTCTGATCCAGAACTGTTCTACAGCTCTGACCAGCTTCAGTTCTGATGCTAAAAGGTATGGAGGCTTTCTGGAGGATGCTGTGCTCGTCTGCCTTGGAGCTGGCAGGAGTTACTCAGCGCTCATTACACCACAGGCTCACAAGTTGAGGATACCTCACAGCGAGGCAGCCAGCCTTGCTCTCTGAAGCCTCTTCTCTGCATAATTAATTTCTGAGCTTGGTGTGCAACTGTCTGCTCATTGGAACTATCTGTTGCATCGGACAAAACTCTAATTAATAGTTTTTATTATGTCAAGATCAAGCAATCTAGGAACCCGATGCTTGGATTTTGGCCTGAGTAGCATCCTGCCTCCTTTTAGGATTAGTAATTTGCCTTTTTCAGATACTGGCTTTCTAAGTCCATCTCTCCCACCTGCTGTCAGGTCAAAATATGTCTAGATCAGATCTTAATGGAATGAAGTATTTTCCAGTTTAGTTGGCACAGATTTGCCCAGATCCTCCCCAGACCCTTCTAGCACAGTCTCTGCCTTGCCTGGGCATATTTTTAGTACTATGCACAAAGAGGCCACAGTCCTTATGGAACACCTTGGTGGCAGTGGGTTTTACAAATGCAATTCATTAAGACTTAATTATGAAGGCAGCCCTTACTCAAATTGCCACCTGTTGGAATACAATGGGGTTTGAACTTTGGGCAGTTCTGCAGATGTGCTACCGTGTCCTGGGATGGGCCAGAGCACCTCAAATCTGCCCAGAGCCCCTCAGCGCCTCACCGGGTGCTACAGATGCAGCCCTGGCTACTCATTCCTAATTTGATACTTTTAATTAAGGCAGTGCAAATCCTGAAGCATTTTAATGAGATCCCTTAGCACTGCAATGTCACATGGAAAAAAAGCAAAACTCGTAAGTAAAAATAATGGATTTAGTCCCAGAAGATGATTCTTACCCCACTAGCTGAATTTGCTTTTACTGTAATGTGGTTTTATTTAGCAGTATATGCACCAGTTGGATTTACAAATAAATAATCTAAGTAAAGAAAAACACACACTGTATTTGTAAAATATGAGCTGACTGTTATGAAAATACAAATATCTTGGCAGTCTAATGTACACTTGCTTGCACTCAAGCCCTGTAATTGCTACAACTAAGGGTAGCCTGACTATAAAAGTGAAAAGCAACAATATTTGTGCCAAACAAAAAATCCCAAATCTTGTTAAAGTCAGACAAGAACAGCAGTAACTTTCATACAACAACATTTAACATCCAGAAATTGGAAGGAATGATTTATGTTTTGCAGCTGTGAACAAAGGATTTTGTTAGAAAATCTTCTGGTGAGCTCTGCTGCCTTTATAGTGCGACAATACCCTCTGGCTATTCCATATGAGGTAATGAATAAAAAAACAGAAAAGGTCATTTCTATTGTGATGAAAAATAAAATTGTGTAATTGTTCCTGATAAGAACATTTCTATTACTAAAATCACTTCACTACACAAAGATAAAATAAAATGAGCATAAATATCAGACCAGTCTGTTAGTTATCCACTTTTAAAGATGAATTAATACAGTCCCATTTAACACATCACAGTATTTTGAAATGTATTATTAGGAAAAAGGGCTTGATTTTCAGATAGCACAGGCTTCCAGTCTTCCCAGTTAGGCATCCATACCCAAAAAGCACTTCAAGGCATGCTAAAAAAATCAGCAGAAAATGCTAAACTCAAAATATATTTTCTCACTAACACTGCACCACTTTCTAATTAACGCAATAAACTCTACGCTGTCAGTTCTCAAATTTTCTACAGCTCCCATCAGCACTGTATCTCAGCTCTGCTAAATGTTTTCCATGATAAAATAAAACCATTTTCTACAAGCTGTGAATCATGTTTTTTCTTAGCTGTATTTCCTGCCTTAAGTAAGATTCAGCTTTAAGTTGCTCTTCTCTAAAGGTCTGGAGCACTACAGAAAACATGAATGCATAAACTGATCCTACCAGCTCTGGTGAGCCCTTTGCCAGTGTGAGGGCACTCTCACCAGCAACTACATTTTAGATCAGGCACACTGTCCATGTACATAAACCAGTTTCAAACTCAGCCCAGTTCAAACTGACAGATGATGGTGCTGAAAACTCTTCCTAACCTTGAAAAATGAAAATGCTTGATCATTTCCTATTATCCTAAGCAGCAATAGTTTTTTAATTTGTCGCATTTTTGCTCTGATTAGAAGGGTGTTTTTTAAGATTTTTTTTTTCCCCCAATATAATGAGACTTCTTCACATTCTCTACCCGGAATCCATACTGATATCTAATAATTTTCCAGCCTGGTAGAGATGAGAAAAGAAATAACTGTCTGCCCAAAATCTGTACATGCAAGCTCCTAAGTAAAGCTGTCATAGTAAAAATATATATGTATGCATAAAGAAAAGAGTAAGAACATCTTAATCTGATGCATCACTTGAAATTCCACTGAGACTCAAAGCTACATGCAAGGTAGAGAGATAGGAAGAAACAATGCTGCAAGACACATGAAAATACATTTACAGTCCTTTACCCTGTAGAGTCTTTTTTTTTTTTTTTTTTTTTTTTTTTTAAGGTCACAGGAAAATCAAACCCATCTTTGAAGCAAGCATCTTGTTACAGATCCTTAACAGCTGAGCCCCTAGTTCATGCACAGATCTACATTTCTTATGTACCTTATGGGACAGGTTATGTATCTCTCTGCTTCTCCAACAGCCACGATTTGCCAGCCCATCTCTCTGCCCCGTAGACAAGGAGAGGAGCAATCCCTATTTTTTAAACAATTCTCAGCACTTTCTTGTCATCATCTTCCTCCCTCCCAAACACACTCCTCTTTTGCCCTCCCCCAGCCCTAGCAAACACAAGACCTCTCCCCTCACCCTTGAGCAATGCTTTGCTTTATCACCACTGCTCTCCTGCTAGGACTCGCCTGTCCAGCCCACTTATCTCCTCAGCATCTCACTCTCAAGCCATTTCATCTCTACACAAGGCTTCCTTAAAATTTGCCTGAACACAGAGAAAAAGAGAGCAGAAAAGCTCAGAAAAGCACAACAGGCAGCTTCCCTTTACAGGCAGAAATGTCCCAATGAGGCAGGAGGGTTGCTTTGTGGGCCCAGTGTGCCCTGCTTTAACCACTAATTAAGGCAAGAGAAAGAAAACCATGCATCTTGGGTGTGATCCATGTGCAATTAAGAAGAGAGAAGCACAGAATGATACTCAGAAATACACATTTGCACAGAAAAGGGCTTCTGCCAGTAGGAAATCATACAACCATTTCTTCAGGATGGGTTCATATTAAAGACACAAATGCTATGAGAGCATCTCGGATTTTTCCATAGACACAAATGTGACTAATTGTGACACTACAATGTAGTATTTTCCCTTCGTTACTTTCCTTACTTCTTACCCATTTCCATTTTATCCCTTATATAAATCTGGACAACTCTAGTACTTTCAGAGTGTACGTTTTAACTGCAGATACAAAAACTGTTACTGTTGCCTCAAACTGTTTAGGCTGCTTGTCTCTGTGTATTCCTTTTATAGAAAGAATAAAAATGTTTACCTCTGCTTGAAATGGTTCTTTCCCTCTCCCCACTGAAGATCAGTCAGCTCTAGGGTAGAGCAGCAGCAGCTTAACTATGCGTGGTAACCCCATAAAGCAACTTAAGACTTACTATGAGATTTCCTGTAGAGAACTCAGTTTTATTTTTATTTTACTGTATGCCATTCCCTCCAGCAGGGTGACCTGCAACATGATGCTGGAGGTTAGTTTAACGCTGTCTGGGAGGAAATAATCAGCTTTCTAATGACATGGCAGCTCTTGCCCCAGACTTTGATTTTATTTGGCAATATTCCTATGGAACACAGTTGAGTCCTCAGGTGGTGAAAATTGTGGAAGAGGCCAGTACTGAGCCATGTGGACCAAACATCAACATGATCAGGAGAAAAAAATCCAACTGCGTATTTTCTGAACCAATCTAGACCTTACATCTAGCAGTGTAAATCATAAATATGAAAATACACAAGAAAGTATAAAACATTTTTCTGTAAGTTACAGCCTAGGCACTAACCAGTAGTTGTTTACATGTGTTTTAAGATGCCAATCTTGCTTTGTTTGGCAGCAGCATGTGTCAAAATTTAATTCCTGGAGAAATGGATGACCAGCAGACGTGGCCATTTGCTGACCCATACAACAGACTCCTTTTTGTGCTTGAAAAACAACTTCTAAAAAATTCCTCCTCGGCCTCAAAATCTTGCTTGTTAGCACCTTCTCTAAGCCCAAAGGATGCTCATAAAATCATTCTACTTACAGAAATGAAGCCATAATTTATTTGCTGGTGAGGTTCTCAAGCCGCAAAAACAGTGCAGCTGAACAGGAAATGTCATTTCATCTCTGTTTTTCAGAGTACGAGTGCCAACAGCATTTCAAAACCTAAGCTCAAGCCATCATGAAACATTTGAAACAGCAGCCAAGTAAGCCCTAGCACTTAGGACTTTTCTGTACTCCAACCAAAATAAAACTCAAACAGCACTGAGGTAATTAAAGGATGAATACAGCCACTGCCCTAGGCAGTGCTAGTACAACAGATGGGCTACAGTCCTGGGGTTCCAGGGTAAGCAGGAGAAGCTGGGTAAGCAGCACCCAGCAGTGCTGGAAACTTCTGCACAAGTCCCCACACAGCTGGTGGCAGGAGGAGGGGAAGGGGATGGCAGGCAGCTCCAGATGGGGCAGCAAAGAACAGCCCAAACATCCCTGTCCTTGCGTGTGCACGGGTAGGAAGAGCACACACACAAAAAGTCCTTTCCATCCCTAGATGAGACCTTGGAATCCCCATTTTTTCCACAAAACCCCTCTCCACCCCATTGCTATCAGCAGACAAGAAGTTAAAGGATGGTCTGTAACAGGGTGCCAGGCAGAGGCAGTCTTGAGACAAAGAGCAAGAAGCACCTGTGGGTGGCAACCTGCCTCACATAACCTTCTGAAAAAAACAAGCCACCCTTTCCTTGCACCATGGACACCACCACAAAAGGTTGCAGAGAACTTAATTTCTGTCGGTGCTTGGTAAACAAGAGAGAAAGCCATGGTCAACCTTGCTTGCTTTTTCTTAAGGAAAAAGAGCATTCAGGTCCTCCACATGAATATAAGAGACATAATCTTCTGGCTCAGTCCTGTCCTGTCTTTGCCTTCCCATAGCTCAGGGGTAACAAATAATTTCTGAGCAAAATACCTCACACCAGCTTACACTACTCTTTTAAGAGATCTCATGCAATTCCTGTATATATTCTTTCTCCTAAATAAATACTATTGTACTCTTACATTATGTTACAAAAAAATGCAGACTTAAAAATTACTGAATAAATAATGTTAATCCAAAAGTAATATTGCCACATTAGTCGCTAAAAACAGACATTAATGACAAGAAGACTAATGGCACACATTAAGGGCTTAGATGCATGTGGAAAACAGGGCAAGGTTTCACAACTAGGACATCACAAAATTTCCTTTATTTATGGGAAGATCCTTGCAGGGCTGAGAACACCCCAGGCAATAAAAGCCACGTTTCCAAACGTACAATGTAATGCGTGATACTCAGCAATGATGACTGATGCTTCTAGGCTGCAACTGAGTCTTTGACGCGACAATATTATCCTTGGCAGATGAATTCCTTTGAATTAAAACCAAAAAAGCTTTGAAAACTTTTAGACACATCAAGGCTGTTCCTCAGGGAGGCAGACATCATTGCATGCTGTGAGGCACTTCAGCACAAACCATTCCAAACAAGCCACTACCTCGTCCAGGTGGAGAAGAGACACCAGAGAGGTGTTCCAGTGCCATGCTCCCCCCTCCCAGCCCACTCTGCTGCTGACACAGCCCACGCCGGTGGGCAGCTGGAGTGGGGCAGCTGCTCAGTGTTAAGATAAAGCCCAGACTGACTCCAGAGACAAATGGCCTCTAGGTCAAAAGAGGAGCTATTGGCAGCTTACGCCACTCACCTCCTGCCAGGGGATGGCAACATGCAGGCAGGGGTTACAGGCAGCTTGCTGACCTGAAGCCAGTGGTTTGCAGGGCAATCTCAGAGAAGCTGGCACACAGGGAAGTCACATCCACAGGGACTGCCCAAGCCTGTGGGCAGAAGGCATGATCACCAACAGTTCTATTTAAGCAAGGTTTCAGTCCATTTCCTTAACCTTTGATGCAAGTAGTTAATTCCTTAATTAATTAATTCCTTAACTCCTTAATTCACATGGAGCCTCATGCTCCTAGGCAGCTTTTAAAATTAAACTGTGTTTAAGTTACTTAAGCAAGAAAACAAAAAAATCGGCTGAATGCATTTTCTTCCCATTTTCCAAAGGCATCCCCCCATATGGAGGAAAAAAAAAGAGTATGATACAATCTATAGAAAAGCTATAAGGCCACCACAATAAAACCATCCCTTCAGTGATATCATGGCACTAGATCATCACCCTGTGTCCCAGGAAATTTAATAGGACAAAACTTAATTTGCTCTGCTCCTTCATCCTCACGTTTTTTCTTATACCACCTCAAACAAGTACAATTAGGTTTCTAATTATTAATAAAGTCAAAATAATTAAGAGAAAGTGAGTGTGAACTATGCCCCAGAAAGCTACAAGAGCCACATCTCTGATGGGACCAAGAAGAAGAAAACACTATCAGCAGAAGCAAAGGGGCTGAAAGAAGAGTATGCTCTGAATAATTGCATTAGTCTTCAGGGCTAGAAAGAAAAAAAGATCACCCTGTCATACTGGTTTCTACAGACATATGATTTGGTAACTATACACTCTGTGGAAATGCTTGTAATGGGGTTGAATAAGAGACCCAGCAAAACCAGCTATAGAGTTCATTGCCTTTCATTAGCAGCTCTGCTATTACTGCCGCTTTATGAACAATAGGATAATTTTAATGAGTAATATTTTGCTTATCACAGGCACTGCTGCTGTTAAATTAACTCATCTAAGTGATTAGACCAGGTTGCAAAGCAGGGGAAGTTAGTACTCATTTTTCTCCCCCTATGCAGATAAGTAGTGGTACTTGATGAAACTAATGGTAACAAATAAAAAATTTTTAAAGCTTTTATAGTAAAAATATTTTTTTTTAATCTTAAGATGGAATTTTTACATGTGCAATGATAACAAGCAAAACACAGATGTTGTCCTCTTTCTCTTCACTGTCATTTATTGGAGGAGAAGGAAATACCACTCCCATGAAAGCACAGCTAACTTACTGTTTAAGAAAAGTTTCAAAACCTCTAAAATTATTTCCTAGTGTTTCTGCAAGTATAAAAACTTAGGTTTCAGAGAAGTAAAAAGAAGACAAGTGCCACCTTGTGGGCATTTAATAAAGACACAATTTAACGTTGCTTTCCATTTCCAGTGGGGCATCACGGCCTCCAGATGAGCAGGCTGCAGCCAGTTTTCTGCATTTCTAGGAACACCATCTTTGCTCCCAGAGAAGCAATGGCAGCTGCTTCCTGATGTGGCTTTAGGTACAACTGGGTCAGACCACCAGCTCTCTATAACACTCTGACTTATCTTCCTTTAGGAGTTATGATAGCTCTACAGATTCACAGGGATCCTGAAATATCCGGTTTACAATAGCAAACAACTTCTAACTGAAAATGCTGCAAAAAATTAAATATGCCTCTTTAATTTATTTATTTGAAAGAAAAACTGCCTGTCAATTTTATTTTTTCCTTAAACTCATCATGGCAAATCTGACAGTGGCTAGTTGAAGCCCAGAAGGGCTGGATCAATGAGTTAGGCAGTTTCTCATCCTTCCTAAGGTTTATTTGAAAGGTCATGTGCAAACTAATTTTTCAAGTTCAAAATTGACAGAAATATGCCTTATTGGATGAATCACATCTTTTAGACCTGACAGATAATTTGTCCAATTGTCTTCTATATCAGTACAGCAAGGTCTTGGAACAATTCAGAGACACGTCAGGTAAGACAAGCGTGAACACTGTAATTAAGTTTAAAGTCCAAACTGGTTTTTGCTGGAGACACTGTTTTGATCTTGGTCAGTGCAGTTTGCTTGGAAGGCAGGAGAAATACCTGTCAAGGCTATTGTTCTTCCACTGCTCTCATTCTAACCATGGCAAGGCATAATGTAGGAGAAAGCATCTGCCCTTTGACATATCCTTTCCTATTTTTTGTTTCCACACATCCTTCTTTGTCTCCTGTTTTAAAAGTCTTCCTGCAGAGACTGAGCTCATTTCCCATCACTAGTTTTACTTCTTCCAAACAATAGTATCACAACAAGGGACATCAGTTTTACTGTAACTTCAAGCCAGTGCCAACTGTTTTAGTCACAGCCCCAAGGCATTCACAGAAGTACATTTTTGTCTTGATTTCTCCAACATATTCAACAGTCAATATTGACTGGACCTTGATCACACAAATATTCTGAGCAGTTATCCTAATAATGAAAAAGAACAACATGATAGGGTATAAAAGTGTCTTCTAGCTGTAAATTAATCCCTTTCTCTGAATAAGAAGGCTGTCCAGTCAAGTTTGAGTAGAAAAGACTCTAAAAAAAAGACAAGCTTTCAGGCACTTTTGAAATACAACCCCTCCATCCCTTGCATAATGCCCTAATTTGCTGAATGGGAAGGAATATTTTATCACTGTTCACTTGGTGGCTTTACTTCCCCCACCCCCTTCCTTCAACACTGATAATAAACATACATTCACTTTCCTGCTCTAAAATCCACTTTTAAACAGACTATTGTGCTTTTACCAATATCTGAACCACAACAAAAGAGCACAAGTGTCCCTGCCTCCCTATCCATCGGTAAAAACCTACCAAGACCTTGCCCTTCTTTTCATTTTAGACTGTGCATTCATTAGTCTCCTGGGGGGAAAACAAAAACAAAACCACCCATTAGCAGCTCAGGCAAAAATCAGAATCATCTAGAGAAAATTAAGAGCAGATCCCATTTCTGACTGCTGTTACAACTGGCCTAAAGATACTCATGTATTCCAAAGCATGCCTTTCTCTTTAACTGTGTCAGATGGTCTAACAAGATGCTACTGCCTCTCCTTCCCTGAACTTGACCCATTTCAATTTTCAGAGCAGAGTTATAACAAACCTATTACAATTCTTATTACAAACAGATTTTTCATTTTCTAAAACAGTCGTCAATAACACGCATCATTGCTCATGCAAAAATGTGGCTTGTATTTACATCCTTATTTCTAGAACAGATGCAACACATCAGCGCTCATGGCTTGAAGGAGGACAGACTACCAAGTAAAGCACCCTTGCCTGGAACCATGATCATTTTTTATAGTGTCATGAAGGAAACTCCTAAAAAACAGTATTGGCAGGGTCAGAGAAAGGGAAAAGGACACAACGTGGTGGGATGTCTTTTCTTGAACTGGAATAAAGTTTTTACTCCAAAAATCATTCTCCAGATGCTGTGAGCTGCTTCCCAATGTCAAAGCTGCAAGCATCATTCATTATCTTTTCCTGTTCTCATACAAAACATCCGAGTAACCTCCAATGGCACAAAGTAGGATGCTCCAAGTAGAAAACCTCACATTCCTTTTTGGCAATTCCATGGCTCACTATTATAACTCTAGTCAAAGAACTACAGCAAAAGACCAACCTCTCTCTTTTTATATCATTAAAGCTACCTTTTTCATATCCCTCTTAGACCTTGGCAGGTTGATCTGCTACACAAGGCAGGAACCAGAGAAAGGAGAGAGAGAAGGCCAGTTCATGGAGAAACTGTGCTCTGGGTCCACTCCTGCATCACCCAGCATGTTGTAGGGCTGGAGCAACAGACAAATTATCATCTCGAAGGTGGTTTGGGAGTTCTGTAAGATTTTAGATGTTTCCTGCATGGGCCTCACATTTGCCTTTAGGTCCCTTTGCTGCTGGAAAGGTGAAAGCAGAGCAGGGAAGCTGGGAACAGGCTCTTGGAAGGAGAGCTGAACAGTAAGGTTTGTCACTGCCCAGTGGGAAGGTGAGAGCTGCCTAGAAAGCTCAATACGATCAATGCTCAGAGATAAGCTCCAAGTCCTCTCCTGGGTAACTCCACACACCTTTCTCCTGTCCAGGAAGTTAATTCTGATGGTTTTCTTGTCTCTTTTTTAAAAGTTCTTTCTCCTTTTATCCACTAATTAGAAGAAAAAAATTGGCCTGCAACCCATGGAAAATTGGGTTGATTACCTGTCACTTCATAGTGGCACCATGTTAAACAGGAGGTTTTCAAAAATTATTAGCTGCATTTCTTGGGATACTGATGCACCCCGACTGGAACACAGATCCCATGGGATTGTCCCCAAGTGACAAGCAGACTCTGTACTACAGAGCGAGACATCTAAACATAGAATAGTTGCTGGCGAGAGAAACAGAGGCTCACATAGATTACTTCATTCCACAGATCAAAGATCAGTATCTCTATTCCTAAATCTTGCAGATCCAATAATCCCCCAGCCAGCATTGCCTCTCTGAGTAACAGCTCTTCTGGTGTCCTCAGATCCACTTTGACTTCATAAAATGAACCCCATCATGGAAATTGGCAGCACAGGAAAATATGTACAGACAGACAAATGGAGAGCTATAGGATGGGAAAGATAGAAAACCCAGTTTATAGTTAAAAAATGGTTATGGCCTACCAATGTGGCTAGATGGGAACTGCCAGGAGGCAGAATAAGGCAAGCAGTTGTCAGAGACAGTAATACACAGGATTTCCACGCAGAAATGTGGACAGTTGCTACTAAAGCTCTGAGACACACAAGCCCTGCCTGTGTCTTCCACAGCTGTTCTTGCACAGCAATGGGAGAAAGAAGATGCCTTCCAAAAATGGCAGAGTTTTTACATTTAAGAGTCATGACTAGCAGCAGGGCTTCCCCATCAACAAAGCATTTTAAAAGCAGAAATATGCCAACAAGCCCAGCATCTGTGTTAGCCAGTGTGAGCTCTCCCTCAGACAGAGCAGTGTACAACTCACTCATCTCAGAGGCTGCTTGGAGATACCCTCCGAGTCACCATTTCAAGAGTGCAGCACACACTGTCTCACCATGCTTCAGGGTGGCAGCAACACAAAACCAATGTGGACAAAACAATGACCTTGCTTTGGTCTTTGGCCTTGCAGTCAGAGGTTGATGAGGGTGAAACATACATTCTTATACAATACAGTTTCAATAAAAGCTAAGAATAAGAGATGCTCCATCAAATTACTGACGAGCTTGCTGCTCTGCCCCTGAGGAGAGGCAGGCAAGGGTGCTGGAAGAGGACTGAGACCACAGCTTCCTTTGACACCACGGGTAAGTGGGCAGGTACCAAGTGCAGACAGGAGCTCCAGAAGAGCATAGTAAAGCAACAGAACTGTGTGCACGTAAGCTCACTGTAAGAAACACCATGATAAAAGTTTCCTCTCTTTCTCTTTTTCTTTTTTGTTGTTTTTCTGGTTGGTAACTTTTCTTTACATACTTGCAAATATTTACCTTGTTATTCCCTGGTAAAAAGAGTACCTGATATAATTTCTTTACCAAGTAAATTCTGGTATTGAAATAAAATGCAACGTGAAGTTTCTGAATGTTTTCTCAACAGGAAGAAGAATCACCATTTTATTTTGAAGTAGTTATCTGCTCTATTAAACCAAGTCCCACTTATAAATATACTCTTTGAAAAACCTGAAAAGGAAATAAGTAAAATTAATTGCTGTGTCAAAAGCATGCTTCCTTTATTGAAAGGATATACCCAAGTGTGCATGTTCAGCCAGTAAGGCAGAGGTGAGGAAGAGCTACATCCTGTTTGGGGTTTTTTGTGGGTTGGGTTGTTTTTTTAAATGAAAAATGATCCAAGATTGCAGTGAAGCATTGTGTCCAGATTCATATGGAAAAGTTAAAGCACAGATGAAAAAGTATGAAAGCCTGATCCAACCAAGTAATTATCAGCAACTTTTATAGTCTGCTCTAGATTGTATATTTATCAGCTATTAATTCAGCATTGAGGAGACTCACTTGTAACCTGCCTATGAAAGAGCAAGGAGCAGTTCAGTAAGCACTAGATTTGTTTTTCAGAACTGTACTATCACTCCATTTTTCACAGAGCTCCATTAAGTCTGCATGAGGAATAATTCCATACCTTCTGCTACTGCAGCAATACACAAGACTCTGGTACATGCAGAGTAGATGGATGCTCTATATTTTACTTGCTATACAATTTAACTGGTTGTGGTTGTGGCTCTGCTAGCCATTGTAGCACACCATCACCCAGTGGGCAACAAAATAATTCCAGCATTTAGGAAACAGTGTTTTACCTTTACTTTTGGAGGAGGAATTTTTCACAAGCAAGCTGCCCCAGGACTGATTCAGTTGCTGATCAGGTTCAGAAACTACGTTTTTATTTCAGCTTCTTAACTGGCAACCCGTAAGCAGCTGCTCTTGCAACAAAGGAAGTAGGAAGGAGCCAGAGATGAGGAGGAGGAGGGCAGCAGAGAGGGAACCATCACCTCCCATCAGCACCAGGAACTTCCATGACACAACTGTTCAACAGAACCAGATTTTGCCACCTGTGCCAAAGCTGGATGGAGCAGTGGGTATCCTCACAGCAATGACAGTCACCTGCAGACTGGAAGCAGCAAGGTCGAGCCTGCAACTTCAACTGTGGTCCACAACCAAAGGATGCAGTTTCCTTAATGGATTCTCCCAGGGGACTAAGATTTGGTCATGTGAAAAAATCGACCATTATATCCTATTAGCATTAAACAAAATTTTAAACAAAAGCTAACCAGCCCTGATAGTGTCTCCAAGATACTTGTTACAGAACTGCTAACAAAGTTACAAAACTGAATCTGGGGATGGCTATCAAAACATATAATGGAAATCAGACTCACACAGGAATAAATGGTATTTTACAGGCACATTTTTCAGTAACTACAAAGTCACTTCTGAAATATCACTTTCTTCATTCAGACAGAGGATGAACAAATATTTTGAGTGCTGGAAGTGTCAGATGTCAATCAGCTCCTGCACATACACAGTGAATTCTCCTGACTTCCCAGCTGAATGTGATCAACCCTACTCCCCCTGACTAGAGCTGGGACATGGACCCATCACTCCACCATACAGCAACACCCTTGGGAACAGGGTGGAGAACTGCAGGCTATTCCCAGTGTCTTGGCTCTGTCTAACAAGGGTGCTTGAGGCCCAGATGCTATGCAATTACAAACTCCTAGCAGCACTGTTAAATGCTTTAGAAGATGAAATATTACAATGACTTTAAAAGACACTTTTTGTTGTTTCAAGCCAGACTGAAAAGAAGCAAAATCCAGAGGGTTTTTAATTTTCTGCCCATATTCATGAAGATATTCAAGGCAGATACAACCCACTGAAATAACAACCGAGCCTGTTTATGATTTTACAAGGAAGCAGGAAACATCTTGTATTCTGTTAATAACCACTAAATTGCCCTTAGGTCAGGTCCTGGGACTGTTTTGTTTCCCTTCGTCTGAAGACATATTTCTTAAGAATTGTACGATTTCTGTCCACAAGGTGGAGCAGCAAAATCGCCTGAGATGAAGATGCTAAGCTCCAAGCTAAAAAAAAAAAAAAAAAAAAAAAAAAAAAAAAAAAAAATTAAAAAAAATGTCTAACAACAGCCAGTTGACTGTTTGACTGCACAGCACGGTTACCTGTGCCTGTAGCCCTGGAGGATCTTGACTGATGTGATTTTATTTGGAATTCCAAAAGGCTTGTATTAGGCATATGGCTTTGATTAAAGTAGTGTTTAAGCCATAACTATGGCACATGCCATGTAAACATGTCTTGACACTGAGACATGCTTCCTAGCACACAGAAAAATATTTATATATATATATATATATATATAAAAGAATTCCTGGAGGGAGTATGTAAGAGAATGAAGTCCCCCAAACCTGATGAGGAAAAAGGGATCAGCTGAGCCCCCACAAAATTGAACAAACCCCAGATTTACACTTGAAACATCAGTCCTTGACTGATGAGAAGCATGCATCAGCAAAGCTTGGAAACCCTTTCTGGATCCTCAGATCCAGATGGTATTTCACTTCAACACCATCAGAAGAGATTCTGTGCTCTGCAGGCTGTCTCCACTTCCTAGTGCACTTGATGCCAAGGAGGAAACTGATGCCATTGTTCAATGGTGTGTCTGAGCTGCTGATATCACAAGAGAATATCCTTGAAGAAAAATTCGAAACCTCATCTTAATTTATTACTTGTGCACAATTGGACCTACCCTTTCCAAGTTTAGCGACAAGCCTCAAACTTCCAGTTTCTTAAGATTCTAATACAATATTCACAATCAACAGAAAACACAATTTTATACAAGGCAGTGCTTGAAGCACACATCTAAGCATTAAGTTGAAAAGCCATGGCTGAATTTTTTTCATCCTCTTCTATAAGTGTTAGTGTCACTTCTCTGATACTTTGATCAATTGATACCAATTTACTTGTTAATAGATCCATCTTCTTTTCCCAGTTCCCATGCAGCTTTTCCTTTCGATTTTTTCTTGAGATTGCACTGACAGCAAAACCTTTTCAAGGTTGCTCTCCTTATTTGCTTCATTAAGCTTCTAGAAATTAGGTAAGGTTAACACAGCACCTAGGAGAAAATAATCTTACCCTTTTCAGCACTTGGACACTTTCCCTCTGGGGTACATGCATGGGAGTTACAAGACTGAGTTTCTCTCAAACATTGTTTCAATTTTTAACAAATCACTTTCATTTTTAAATCTTATTTTAAAAAACCCAAACACCATACATTGTACTAATGTCCCTGAATTGTTCTGTCTAATTAGACTCTGCAGTTCCTGTTGTGACTAGATGTTGAATTCCTTAAAACTCTTAAAATTAGCCTACGTCAGTCAGGGCTGAATGAAGCCCAAGTATTTTAAGCAAGAGTTAACACTTCAAGAGCAACTACTATAAATGTGTTTTAAAAGATCACCTTAAATTCACTGCTTTATTGAAAAAGATCTGTCCAGGGCAGTGCAATGTGGGGTATGTATTCACAGTGACAGATGCTTCAAGAGTGTAAGACCAGCAATGAAGCTCATTATACTTTTTTTTTTTTTCCCTTGATGTAGAAGCATCAGTGATGGGTACCATTCCTAGAGCACTCCACATTTCTGTTTCCTGTGTAGTGACAAAAGCCCTAGCATACATGTTCCATTCCATGAACAAACTTCCACTACCTACTTCAGTTAAGAGCAGATTCAAAGAACATTTTTCTGGTACAAACTGGCTCTTTACTTGAGGGGCTGTGCTGGTAAGCTTTTACTATTGCAGCTAGCCGCAGGTTTTAAGTGTAGTCCAGCGCCACATACAAAAATACAGCATAAAACAAATTGAACTGTAGGTATTCTGTTTAATTCCTGTTATTAGAAGGCTCTGCGCATAAGACAAGAAATAAGCCGAATAAATTTTGAGTACTTCCTATCCTGCAGAGAATCTGCAGGCATTACCTGGCTGTGAGACACCCTTTAGAGGACCATTTATGTTCCATGTACCTGTGCACATAGAAACCGATTACCTTGTGCTGGGTTTGGCTTAGTTAAGTTAGTTAGGCTAAGTTAAGGCTAAAGTTAGTTATCTTCATAGTAGCTTTCAGGGGGCTATGTTTTGGATTTATGCTGAGAACATTGCTGATAACAGAGATGGTAGTTATTTCTGAGCAGTGCTTGCACAGCATCACAGCCTTTGCTGCTTCTCACACCACCCCAAAGTGAGCAGGCTGGGGGTGCACAAGAAGCTGGGAGGGGACACAGCTGTTAGAGCTGATCCCAAGTGACCAAAGGGATATCCCATGCCACATGATGTCATGCTCAGCATTTAAAGCTGGGGGGAAAAGGAGAAAGGGGCAGACATTTAGAATGATGGTGTTTGTCTTCTCTAGTGACTGTTACTCATGACAGAGCCCAGCTTTCCTTGAGATGCCTGAACACCTGTCTGCTGATGGGAAGTAGTTAATGAATTCCTTGTTTTGCTTTGCTTGCTTATCTATTAACCTGCCTTTATCTCAACCCATGAGTTTTCTCATGTTTACTCTTCTGATTCTTTGCCCCATTCCAGTAGGGAGAAGCAGCAAGCAGCTGTGTGTGGCTTACAGGCTGGCTGGGGTTAAGCCATGATGCTAAGCAAACCAGGCACTTTAAAATTTAAAAGCTTCCCTAAGCAAGCAAAACATTTTATTTGTAAAACAACTATTTGATTTAGTGTCTCTAAGACTATCACACTAGAAAATGTGCTTGTACCAACATAAGCATACTCTACCTTTAAAAGCAGCCAGAGTATGGGCAGCTTGCATGGAGAGCACTAATTGCAGATGCATAGAACTTAAAATAGTAATTTCTTAATTAGCATTTCAAGTAGGGAAGAACTTATTTCAAAATGTCTGCTTCATACCCACAGTAGCACATAGATTCATTAAAAATTACTTCTGTGCCGTATGATACCAGAGCTCGCAGCTGTGAAAAGGAATTCTGTTAAGTGGGCAAATTAATATTTACTTGTTCTTTCAACAGTGTACGGACATCTGATATGCAAGTATAATTGGTTTCTTTGTCCCTATCTTCCCTGCCTGTAACAATGTTTTGCCTGTTTCCTTTAATCTGATATATTCCCTATAAATTTCTCTAAAACTACCCTTGTTCATCATCTCCTTAAATAACCATATCTGTCATGCTGACTACAGCTCTGTCTCTAATCCCATTCATCTGTAGCCATTCATCAGAATGCAAGCACTTCAAAGATTAAAAGAGAATTGCTTCACTTCTCATTTCTTAACCACCAATATTCAGGAGGGTGAGTTTTCATCCATTGTCAGGCTCTGAGCAAGAAAGCAAGAGCATGAATAACTAATGACAAATATGTCCATGAAAATCTCTCCTGGACATTTTGAAATGTCTTTGTTCACACAAGAGAGTTGATGAGCAAACAAGTGAACAGAAAGGAAATTCATAAAACATAAGGACAACTCTTAAGCACTAAAACACAACATCAAACTACTTTTCTTTCAAAGTACAATGCTGATTTTCTTTAAACATGTCTTGGGACATTCAGAGACAGAAGCAAACAGCAAGAGCAATGGGATAACTTAACACTTCTCCTTTTTCCTCTACCTTGTTACCTTTCCTGTTTTTGAGTTATCCAAGTGGTATGACAGCACACACCGCAGCTGTGTCACTGGGAGATCTCAAAGCCTAGGGGCTATTAGCAGATGGGTGCTAGGAACTCTAGCCATAGGAACAACTGATTGCTCTGCCTGCCTTGAGGAAGCTGCTACCTTCACAGGGATTCAGCAGAGCAGAGCCAAGGGGAATCTTTCATCTGCTCCCTGCTAAACCAGGTGACTGGCTTCAGACCAGCTCCTCGAAGGCTGATTGTGAAGCCACCAGTTTTTATACTAAAACAGCAAAGAATGGCAGCTTACACACCATTCCAGCTGCTGCTGCAGCAGGCAAAAAGAAGTGATTAGAGAAAGAATAAGCTACATCTGCAATCACTACAACCTACAGAAGGTAAATGCGGACCTACCAGAGGACGAAAACAGCACTAGTATTGGGTACCTACTGGGTATCTATGCACTGAATGTATGAAATTCTGCACTCTTCTGTGAACAAAAACATTTTGAAGATCCTCACCAATTCCTAGTAGGTGATTCACAAATATAGATATCGAATTCATTGCATACATCAGTTGTGACAAACAACAGGATTAGGCAGCACTTCCCCCCACACACACACATCTCAGATATGGTGACTGGCTTTGAGTCTTCTACAGATGCGGTCCTAGTTCAGGTCCTGCTTTCCTCTGTTAGACCAAACTAAGTGCTTGGCCACTAGGATATAATAAGGTACTGGTGAAACCCTACTTCTACTTGTATTGCAAAATACCATGTCACACCTGGGTGACCACCTATGGTCACAACAGACCATTTCTTCCACCTTAACTCTGTGTAACTATGACCCCTGTCAGAATGACACTTTTGCCTGAAGTCACACAGTTGATAGCTATGCTTTCAAGTCAACAACTTCCACGCTCTCCCATCCCCCAGTCACTTCCAACAGGAGCTGCTCCTCCTCTCCATCTCTGTGCAGCTGATGACCTCTCCTTCATAACCCACACCCTGTACTGACACATCAGCTGTAACACTGCACAAACATGGGCAGCTTGCTACCACCTTCTATACAGCCAACAGCACAGGATACCTTGGAAGATCATGACAGGGAGAATATGACGAAACAAAGAAAAATAACTAAGACTGGGAAAGTAAAGAGTCTTAACTTTTGCCTCCTCTTTGTTTAAATGTTACATCATAATCTGGACAGTGAACTGTAACTAAAAAGGAATGTCAGGAGACACAAACAGATACAGGTTTAAAAGCCTTTTTCTGGAGCAGAAAAATGCTGGTGATATACCAGCAGCTCTTTTCTCCAACCAACTTTCCAAAGTCTTGAGGTGCCACCTCAAAGGCAGAAATTGCAGCTAGTGCTCCAGCAGCTACATGATGCTGCTCTGAGGAGAGCAGTGAAGGGCAACCTCCAAAAGGAACAGGAAACTCCCAACCACTCTGCCAGGTAGGAAAAATAAGGCATATTTGACCTTTCAACTGCCTGATAACCACATTTATGTTTCAATACAAAATCCACGTTACCCTGATCTCTAGTCCTGTCCCCTTTTAGTACAGTCTTTGAGCTGTGTGTGCACCGAAATATCCATAAAACAGTATCAGAGAGAGAGTGTGATGACATTTCTTGTCCTTTCACATCCCTCTCCTCTCTCTTGCTCCATTCACACACACAGATTAATTGAAAGCAACACAGCAAACTTGGTGGATTTCCCCCCCCCCTCAAGCTGATATGGCAATTTATCTCAAGTTTTACATGCTTTGTAGCAAGTCCTATTAGAAGTAGCCCTACAATGTGTAAAAATTTGGTTAAGTGTGATACAAAATTACAGATTAGGAAAAAACAAAAACAAAACCTAACAACCATGCAATATTGAGCCGACGATTTATGTGAATGAGCAATAACAAAGCAAACACCTCCCTTAGGACGTGCTTGCTCTGGACAGTTTTACTGGTATAAGGTAGGTGTGAATTTAAAATAGTACAATTACAGCTCCTTAATCCTTCTAAACAGATACATTAATTCAGGCACATTTATTCTGCCTTTCCCCAGATCTGCTGATGTTGCTTTGGCAGGGGCCTATATTACAACAAACAAAACCCACTTTTTTGTGAGTTACATTTTTACTGAGTTACTACAGGTTAGTTGTGGTGCAGTAACTGAAAATGCAACCCTCCACAGGCTGCCAAAATTCAAGATAAAAGCTGAACACTGTTCTGCAGGTTCAAAGAAAGTGTGTTGTGGTCTGTCTTTGTTATATGGTAAGAGAGAAAGTGCTCTGAACTACCTCAGCTCAGAGAATCCACAGCAACACACTAAGCTGTGCTAACTCAACCGTAAATTAATCCCAACCTCATCTGCAAACAGATAGTGCATTTTCTGCATTTACCCAATTCCCACTCACACTCCTGCATTCATAGTTTTAGACATGCTGTAAAGCTTTTACATTTACAAAAGGCACCACATTAATTTGTTGACACACATTAGCCTGATTTGTTCATTTTTTATCATCACTTTGCATTTTCTTAAAAGTGTGAAATCTTTAGGTTTTGCCTTTGGCAAGATATTATTTAAAACCTACACACAGCTGAGTAGCCCAGTCTGTCTTCTCCTTGCTCATTGTCTTTTACATGTATCAATGTCATTACTCTAACAACAGATGTGACAGCACACAAAAACATCTAATTCAATTTACTTTAGAAAGCAAATTTGTATGAATAGAGAAATGTCATTAAGTAGATAACATACATGTGAATTCAAAAAGAATTACTTAGGCTTAAAAAAAGCAGGTACCTGACATAGGAACGCCACTTTATTTAAAAGCTGAAATTAAAATATTCTTAATTTTTGGAGCCAATGATTTTAACAGCACTTGCCACAGAACAGCTGTATTTTCAGTAGCCTAAAAATTTGATTTTTGACCAAGAACAACAACAGTATTTACCCTGAGTGCCTGAATAGCCTACACCTTTCCTCAACAAACTGAAGTTAAAATGACACAAGGTAATATGCATCATAGGCTACCTTACAAAAGCCAATCTGCCATTTGAGCACCCTTTACGTTGATTCCTAAATTAAAGAGCTCAATGCCCACCCTGCAAATGACAACACACAGGGCCCCAGCCCCTGCCCCAACTCCTCCACAAGTCTGGGGGCTCACCTGAACTGAGGAAGATGAAGCCTACAATGACAGCGAGGGTTTGCTTCCCTGTCAACTACAATTTACCACCTTTTGCATCCTGAGACACTCAGGACAGAAATACAGATTTAAGCGACAGCACTGTAGCTAAATCCAGTATCTCATAGATCTTATCTACTGAAAAGTGTTTTGCAACATGCCCTAAACTTGGCTGTAGACAGAGCTTGATATGCTACCACAACAGGTGTCAACATTTATGAAAACCCAGGAGACAGTTTTTATTCTTTTGGGAAATCATTCCAGCCAAAGAATCACGAGTGGAATGAAACAAAATTATTTGTCTACAAAGGAAGTAAAATTCACAGTCAGGACACTTAACAGTCTTCACATCAGCACTGAAAGTAAACAGCGATTTAAAGTAAATAGTTTTATTTAAATCACTTCTGGTGCATGAGCTTCTTACAAGTAAGAGCATCCTGATTGTCCCGTTGTTTCCGTACTGATGTTAATCACGCTAATTTCTGCTGTCCTTTACATTGTTGTATTTACCTCAAGTTGCCAGAAGCACTTCATTGCTTTTTTCTTTTTTTTTTTTCCACACTGTAAAATTAAGCGTATTACCCATAAGCAAGCTTAATAACCTTACTTAAGAAAACCCTCATGTTCAACAGTTTAAACTACAGCGTTCAGACGCTGGCTCCACTGCTCCGTCTCCACTTGAGAACCCAACCGAACCCGAGACCCGCAGCCCCCGACACTCTCCGTCCGTGCCCCTGCGCCGCACACCGTTACAGAAACGCACCCGAGGCCCCGCACCCCGATGCAGGAGTGCGGGGTCCGTCTCCAGCCCGCCCCGCAGCTCCCCGGCCCAGCGGGGGGGTGGAGGGGTTTGCCGAAGCACCGCAACTTTTATTTCTCCGTCGCGCCCCGCAGCCCGAGCCCACGCCGCGGCCGGCACCGGGGGCTGCCCGCGGGGTGCGTTGTTCTCCCCGCCAGCCCGGGCGCGGGGTTGTGCTGCGGGCCCGGGCCTGCGGCAGCGCTCCGGGCCAGCGCCCACGCCCAGGCGCTGCCGTGCGGCAAACAATGGGGGCCGGCAGCCCCGCGCCCGCCGGGCTCAGGCGGCGGTTACTCACCGAACAAGGTCAGAGCCATCGCGGCGGCGGCAGCGGGGCGGGCCCGGGGGGCGGCGGGGGCTGGCCGGGCGGCGCGGGGCTGGCATTGGCGCGGCAGCTCTCGCATCAGTAGCGGGGCGCGCCTGCAACACAAGTTGGACGCGGGGCTGTCAGGGTACCCCGCCGCACCGACGCCCGCTGCCACTTGCTGCCGCGGGGCGGAGCGGCCGCAGCCCGCGGCGGAGGAGAAGGGAGGGCAGGGCCTGGGGAAGGATGGAGAGGGGGGGAGTGTGGGGAAGGGAGGGACGGGGGACGGCCGGGGACGCGCGGCAGCAGCGGGGAGCTCCCCGCTGCCGCCCCTCCCGCTCCCGCCCGCGCTCACGCTGCGGCCCGCCGCCTCGGGGAGCCATCTTGCGCCGCCACACGACCTGCCCGCCACACGGTTCCCATAGCAACGCGGCCGGCCCGCCGCCCGCCGGGACACAAAGGGAAGCCGCGTCCCAGGCCCACATCCCCTCCCTCGGGCACCCGTCGTGGTCCTGCCGGACGACTCCTCTCCGCTGCGGAGATTGTCTGTGCAAAACAGAGCCAGGGTACCCCGGTCGACCCCCGGGGAGAGGGCCGGGCCTGTGCCTCTTCAGCCTTGGCAGGGCTGCGCCTACCTGGTACAGGAGAGGAGCCAGCGGTCTTGAGAGAAACGCTTTTTTGAAACGTGAAGAAATTTTCCACTTAAATGCCAGCAAGCATAAAGAGAGCAAAACTGTGGAATTCCCCTCAAAATGTTTTGGTGGGAGAGATTTCATCCAGCCCAGCTACCATCATTCTTTGCTGTCCAGGACTGTAAATTTCGGAGCTGAAAGCATTTAATGGAAAAGACAGCATCATGGTCAATAGAAATGACTTGGACAGCTTGCGTTATCAACCTGGAAACAGGTGTTTGGAGCAGAGGCTGCGTGATCAGCCCCCACCCCACCCACTGGTGATCCAGGAGTTTCTCCACCTCTCAGGTGCAAGCTGTGTGTGCCGAGAATTCACATCCAGCCTGAGCACGACTGACACTAATTGTTCACCCGAATGTAATCCATTACAGCTGTGCAAATCCACAACGTTCAGCGAAGGCTTCGGACACAGCCAGGGCTGGCAGGCTGTTTGGAGCATCATACAGCCAGGCAGACCTCTGCTTGGGACACTGTGGGACTCCCACGGCGGCTGTACAGTGGGATCCATGTGTTCCAGGCAAGGCTCTTCCCGTCGGACAGTGTGAAGGAGGATGAGGGTGTACACAGGCTTCATCTACAGCCACTGCAATTAGTGGTTCCAGTTATGTAAATGCAGCTTAGGGTCAGCAAGTACATAAAACACATCATCTTTCAACAGTGCAGCTAAAACATAAAGGTCTGCCTGAAAAATGGGTGTTTTATGTATTTAGTTGCACATAGGTTTTCATACTCTGAATACTACCTACTATTTTTGTAGAGAACAAAAGGGAAAGATTGTGTGGGAAAGTTTTGAATATCTTTGTATCTGTTTAATAAAAAGAGAACATGGAGGTTTGTTATGTCTGTCAGATATTTCAAAATACAGGTTTTAATGTTGGTATATTTTGCTTAATGTGCAAAGTTAACAAAATAAACATTTTATCCTAGAGTGATCGTTTCTTCTATTGTATTCCTTCCCAAATGAATCATAGCAGGACTGACCTGACCACAAAAAGTTTTTCTTTTGCATGTATAAAGTGCAAAAGTTTATTGAGCAGCTGGACTACTGAGAAATAATATTTTAATTGCAGTGCTTAAAGGGCATTAAAACAGATAAAAAATGGTTTGGAAAAGAAGCAACACAAAAAAATCTTTGCCATTCTGCCTACATGATTTGACATTCATGTTTTTGCTTCGTTTTTTGGAAATAACTTGGACCTTAGTACAGATTTTTTTTTTTCTCTTACCATTTCCTGGAATTAAATCCCAAGCTTTCACTCTAACTTCCTTCAATTAAATAGCCAGCTTTTACTCCTTCATGACTCCAGAATCTTTATTGCTATCTACTAAACTGCATGTTTATGTTAGAAATGTTTTCCTGTCCAGAGAGAGTATCATTATTTTTCATAATAGGCGTTATCAATACTAGAGTTGTTAAGATCAGCCTGAGTAATTTGATAAGTCATTTCAATTGTCTAAAAATGCCTTCACTATTAATGCAGTTGTGGCTAAAACCTAGGGGAGCGAGTTGGTCATTTCACCATCAGTTACTGAAGTGGTATTTTACTGGGGTAGAAAGAATTCTGCAGCTGATCTGTATTTTCAAAACAAATTGAGTTCAATCTTTATTTCTGATCAGATTTGCTCAGTTTGTGAGGCTTTGGCCAGGGCTCTAGCAGCCTGCAGAGAACAGCAGCAGCTTTTGGGAGGACTTCATTGCTGGGCTCATTCTCAGAGCTCCCAAAGCACCCTTGCAGGCGTTGGCAGAAGAAACCTGCTGGAGGTGGCAGGGGAGGTGGCTGTGTGCAGTACCTACCACCTTACCCAATGGCAACTCTGGCTTTTACAGAGGCTGATAGCCTTGACACAGCAGGATGAAATCTAATCAGGAAAAAAATTAGCCTGAAGTTCACTAGGTGAAGGTGTCTCCCCCCACACCCTCATTTTTTGAACAGACCTAAAGCCCTCATGGCAAGTTCTCTTGAACAACAACATTATCTTAAAATTACATAATGCCTTATCAGGCCAGCACATCTTAGTGCACCAGCAATAACAATGATTTAACTACAACTCTGGGAATTTTGTTTGAAGAGAGTTGGAGCTTAGCAAGCACTAACCCTGCATCACCTTGCACAGGAAAGGCAGATGCTCCGAAAAGCAGCAAGCACAGAGCCCCAACCTGGCCCTGAGTGGCCAGAGGGGCTGTCCCTTCCGAGAGACCCCAGCTCATACATTTGTTCTTTTGCAGGAGAGAGCAGGAAAGAGGACCTTGTTTTGCACAACCGAGGTAGTCTGTCATTTATTTAAATGGCAGCAAGGATCAGCTTGGTGTCTCGCTTCCCTGGCTCTTCCTTTTCAAAACTGGTTAGTTAGCACCACATTTTGTAGAAAAAGCATTGTTGTACTTGCCACCTGATAGGGGTACTTTAAAGTCCCCAGGAGATAAATACATGTATAACATGCTGATTTCTGGATTGTCCGTTGTCCCTCGGTCAGTTTCTTGCATCATGAGCCTCAAAGGCTCATTAAATATTGCAGTCAGCTATTACCGCTCTCTGTTCTTCAGGTAAAATTTCATTACTGGGATTTGGGGTTCATTTCCAGTGCTTAGGGTTTTGTTGTTTTTTTTTTTTTTGCTTTTGTTTGTTTGTTTTTCAATTTTGGCTTCTCTTCTTTTGCCCTCAACTCCGCTTCCCCTCTTGGTGCTGAGCACTGGAGGGACCAATGGACCATTTTCCACAGTGGCCTTTCTTTGCTCCATCTCCTAGTCTGAGGGTCTGTTACAATATTGCTTCTAATTACCAGGCATTTATTCTTCAAACCTTAACCAATTTGCTAATCATATAGTGATAAATGAGACATCAAAATTAATCACTGACATTTTAAAAGATTTATACACACCTGTAAAGAAAGGTTCCCAGATAGTAAATATAATGTTGTGTGAAGAAAAAAACCTCATAAATTAAAACTGTCCTGTATTATTAGGAAGCAGTACAAGTGTGATGTTGCCTGATGAATTCAGGTAGCATCTTATCACAGTTCATGTATTCCTGCAATAGACCCCCTTGAGAGCAGGAAACAGTACCATAGAAGCCTTATCACATGCAGAATTTAATTTCAGTTGTCATGTGTAAATGCTGGGAATTTGTAGGGTGGAAGGATGGCCAAGTGCTGCCTTACCCAGCAGATTCAGAGTTCATGCTACTAGCAACAGGACACTTACTCCTTGGAAAATGGCAAGGCAGATTTCTATCATTTGTGCATTAAGATAAATTCAACTGTTCTATCTAATTTACAAGTCATCAATAAAAAGACTGAAGACTGACTACTAAATTTGTGAATTAAAATTATTGCTTATACAGATGACATCTATATGAATGTAACATTAAGCCTATAAACAAACCCAGAACTGTCATTACACTTCACCAACATTTTGGATATTCTTTCTCCCTTTGATGAAAAAACTGAAATTTGAGTTTATCTTTCGGATACTCATTATTTTTCATTATTAGAAACGTAACAGTAAAGTCACTTGAACACATGACCCAACACTGTACTGGCATAGAGGGAGACAGAATCCCTGCACCAAGAACAGCAGCTATGAACAATGTTTACAAACCAGACATTACCAGTATTTTCCTGGGATCTTTGCTTGTCTGTAGATGGTGGTGGTAATAATTTTTTTTTTCTTTGACCGGCATGGTACAGACTAACAAAGGATCAGTTACTAGGAGGAACTTGCATGTTAGATTTTATAATCATTGCCAAAAAGAGATGCATGTAACCTGTCCACCGTACCTGTTGTTTTAAATCACAACCACCACATTAAAACCTCACATTTGGCATCCTGTAACAACTTAGAGCAGTTCAGTATGCCTAGGTGATGTACATCAATGAAATAAGAAATGGGCTTACCATGCCTGACCACAGGCCAGTGGATTGTGATCACTCAGCATGTTGGGGTTTAAACTCAGTCTCAGAGCTTTCCTCTCATAACAGGTTCCAGGTGGTGTTCAGAGTGAGCTGTATAAAAAAATAGGTGTGTGACTCAACTGCTTATAATGGCAAAAGGGTTTTTTTGGCCTGAATATACTTCAACGCCAGACTTTGTATGAACTTTCTTATTTCTTGTGTGCACACTTAGCAGCATGTATCATCCGCACAGATTTCTGATACAAGATCAGTTATTAATAAAATTATTTAAATATTAGGAAATTTCATATTGCTTTCACTTTTGCTCATACTTAAGAGATATGTAGTCTAAGTTTCATATTCAGGACTCTTAAAAACATAGCCCAATATATTTTTTATCACTTGTTTTAAATGAAATGAAGAGGCTAATTAAAGAAATTCCAGGAAATTTCTGCTTTCTGTCTCCTAGGGACAGGCCTCAAGTGTCAAAGGAGATAATACTGGTGGCTATAAAACACCCAAGTGTGTTTGTACTGGCTTTAAAATTCAGCTTATAGCTTCTATTTAACTTTCATAATATGTCCTTTTTATACCATGCTTAGAAATACATATCAAGGCATTAGCTGAAGTAGTGCTTCTATATATTTGAAGAAAAAATTTGGAAACTGCAAGTCAAAAAACAGAAGGTGAGCCACTGGCAAAATAATTTTAAACTGGCCATCAAAAAAAAAGAAAAAAAAAAAAAAGTCTGCAAGATACTTCTAGTCCTGACTTCCAAAATGTATTTAACCCTGAGCAGATATTTCTTACTTGAAGCCATAAGCTATGCTACTGAAGCAGTTCTTCATGCAATCACTTGAGACTTCTGGAATAACTGGATCCATCTCTGAATCCATGGATGGCTTTGAAGAACTGAAGAAATTAAACCCTATCACAAGCAATCCAAACCTGTGATCTTAAGTGCTATATAGAATCTGCATTCAAAAATAATGTTTTAAATGAAGGTACTATCGATCCCATGCAACTTGTTTCTAAGAGTTGCATCTTCTAGGACACCAATGGTTCCTTGAAAGACTGACCAAGTCTGAGCGCACGAGAAGCATTTCAGGTTGTCTTAAAGCTCAACAATGTGCTTTATCTCAACAAGGTTGGCACTGGTAAAACAAACTGCATAGAATTTGGAGTTGAATTTTATGTGATGGTTTAGAAAATGGACTATATGACTACAAAGTGAACTTTGGAAACATTCTGAGACTTTTCTGCTGTATAGACACCCACAATCCTGTTATCAAGTTCCTTTGTAGAATGAGATTTAATGACCTGAAGGTGCTTCTGAGTCTCAAAGTTTAGAGGTAGCAGAAGCACTGCACAATTAATTTGCAGTTCAACAAACTCTGAGAATGGTGTGCTTTCTTCCACCAGGAAGATTTTTTAGGAAAATATAAAACCTTCCAAACTGAGCAAGCAAGCACATGCACTGGTGGCTCCTTGCTGCTCTACTGCACTTACCAGAAACACAGCTAAACCTGCAAGCAGACAAGTAACAGCAGCAGGGCACAAAAAGCAGCACAGCATAAAATTGGAAATACCTTTAGAGATCAGCATTCAGTGTTGCAGAGAGGTGACATTAACCAAAGCAACTTTAAAGAAATGAAGGAGATTAATGTTTTTCTCATAATGATTTTAAAGTGTTATTGAAGGAATCAATAGCCTTTCCCATTAAACAAGTTGTTCAAATCAAGTTATTCCTGGACAGGAGTGAAGAGAATCCTGGAATTAATTGTAGGATTTAATTAGGATTTGAGATTTTCACTATTCATTAATTGGCCCGCCACTCTCACAACAGCTTTAGTGAGCTGCAAGCTATAAGATTCCTTATGAAAGGAGAAAATTATCTGAGACCTTCTGAGCCCTTTTATCTGCACTGAAAATCTTAAATTATGTGGTCACCATGTAGAGAAATTTCTCTTTTCTTTACATGATGTCATTAGTTTTGTTTTGGTTTTTGTTTTTTTTTCTGGGGGAGGTGGGGAGGGAGAAGGGGGAAAAAAGTGTTATTTCCTCTCTAATAGTAAATCAACTACATCCCACGGCTGTGCACATTTTGCTTATTGTTAACCAAGACATGTAGAAAGGCTGTCAGCAGAGCAAAACTAAATGAGCAGATATCCAGGTCCTAAATTGGCAATGTCAAAGACAATTACTACGACTTGATGACTTTTCAGCTGTGAATGCAGAAGATTTATTTTAAACAAAATCAGAGATCACAGAAGTAATCTTGCAATCTGACTTGCACATCACTGCACCAACCTCAGGTCTGGAATTCAGCCTCACATATTCAATTGTAAACTGATGCAATCCCTAATCAAAGAGATATATAGGAAACTAATACCTGGTTTAGACCTTCCAAAATGGTTTTCGACATGCTGTAGAGCTGTGATACCAGTGCTTTCAGCCTGTGCAAATATGACTTCAGGATTCAGAGTTTATCTGCAGCAACAAGTCACTGATAAGGGAAGCAATTTTCAAAGAGCTTTTTTTCTTTTTCTTAAACTTCACTAAGTCGAGAAAATACATGTTAAAAAGATGTAAACAAGCAAAACTCTTGGGCAAACACAGTACAGCACTGCATGAGTGGGGTACCCAGGCTCACACCATTGAGGTGTGGGTTGCAGCAAAGTTTCCAATGCCAGTTTGCTGCTGGCTCTTAGAAACAGCTGCTTTGGTTCACGAGGAGAAAACTGCTCTCCTTACTGCTCCCAAAAGGACATATTTTTAAGAAGAATGTACCTTAAACTGTTTTAAGGGAATGTGGGACAAAGAAACCTGATTAGTTTGTTCTCATTGTAAAAATCAAAAGCATTAATCCAAAATACCATGCATTAAAATGAACTTCTTCTTTATAGTATATAATCATTACCCATATAAAGACAAAAAAACATTAGAAGTAACATTGCCTATTCTCTGTCCTGTTCTTTGAAGCATTAAAAAATGTTGTGTAGGCACTATATATGGATTCACTTGTATTTAGCTTGATAGCTTCAGAAAACATACATGAAAAGTTCAGACAGATCATTACTAATCAGATTGTTTTCACTATTCTTTCCTCTTCATTTCAAGGTTCAATTGCATGACCATTTGCTCACAAGATTTATTTTCTTTCCTCTGTCCACAAAGGAATACCTTTCCTTCTGCCTGTGAAGAATCATATGCCCTTCAAAGCATCCTGCTGCTCTGAAATCCTGTGAGTAAAGGGCAGATGCAGCCACAACACCTGCAAGATAACAGATGTTGCTCAGATAAAGGCACTATTCTATCTTAGGAGAAACTGTCTCAGATCTAGGGATTCCCTCCTGCTTTTTTAACTAGGTCAAAGGCAGTAAACTTTTTCACACTATTCAGACTGCACTTGCCAACACTCCCCAACCTCTTCCTGTTCTGCCTACCTAAATATGCTTCCATGGCAGTTTGCTTCCAGCACCTGAACTAGTGCTGCTGGAGTCCTGCTTTGGCTCCCTCTTCTCTCCCTGCAGCTGCACTGGCTGTTGCCCAAAGCCCTGGCCTGGGGACCCAGCCAGCAGCAGCCCAGAGGCCCAGCCTGCACGTGTGGGCACAGCAGCAGGGGCAGTGGGCCCACAGCTCTGGGAACTCTCAAATGTCTTTCGTGGTGAGCTGTGCTGGGAGTGCCTTTGTTAATCAGACTCCTTAGTCAGCTGCAGTTTACTTCAAATATCAGACACAATAAGAATCAAAATGAAGGATCTCTTTATCGTTAAACTCCTTCAGAGCCCATCAAACCATCACACCATCTTCATCAACGTATTCAACAATGTCAGCAGGACACATCAGATTTCTGCACCAGCCTGCAGAATACCTCTCAGAGATCCCCAGTCTATTTACAGCCCTGGCAACCGCAGCTGCAAGTGTCTTCCAGTGGAAAAAATGTAAACTGGACCTATAGAGGGAGAAATTCAAGTAGTGCACGGGTAGAACAAGAACCCGTCAACAAAAAAGCTGCTATCACGAGGTAGTGCAAACCCACAGAATGATGAAACACTGCAGAGTTCTCTTCAGTTAGCTCTGCTTATAAAGCAGAAATATCTCCACCAGTGGGCTTAAATCACATACAGGGTGTGACTGCTGTTTCCTATCCCCAGTTTACATCGATGAATACATTTAAATATAATTGCAGGGGGGAAGGTTCTTATTTGTTCTTGCTGGACAAGCAAAGGCTGTTATCCTAACCCAGAAGCTTGACTTTTTCAGGAGTCTGTTCTAGAGGCCAGATTTTAGTTCTGATTTTTTTTTTGTTTTGTTTTGTATTTTTAGAGTTTCTATTCTTCTCTAAGGAGTCAAGCAGGCAAACAGGGCTATGGAGAGGCTTATATCATTCCCTGGTAGTTCATCTGAAGAGCAGAGGGAATGGTTTCCTCTTATCTCCCTGGAGAATTACAAACCAGAGGGAAAAGCCTCCTACCAGGAGAGAGACAGATGCACAGTCAGTGAAGCAGAAGTGGCTTCTTTCAGCTTCTCTTCATATAGCACTGGACAAATTAACTTTATGTTTTATAATAAACTAACAGCAAGGCCCAGCCTGCCAACTCTGTTTGAAACTTTAGTAAACCCTTAGCAGGGGAAAACTCCACCACCTGCCTGAGGCTGGCAACAGAGGAGGGAGGGAGTCCTCAAGCAGCCAGGCAGTGCAGCATCCCAGCCTGTACACAGGCACAGATTTTGGGGAAGCTGTACCTTTCCCCAGCCTCTCTGTCTTCCTCTTCAAAGAGCTTAATGTGCCATAAAATGTAGAATATCAGGAAAAAAAGACAAGAACTTTATGACCATTTAAAGAATGTATTTGCTGACAATGCTTAGCAGTTACCACTAGATGGCATTTTGTTCCTGAGAAATTAGAAACTCCCAAGTTTAGAATTAGTACGGACAGCAGGAAACAGCAGGAAATGGAATTATTTACCTCGTTTGGTTAATAATTTATTATCCACTGTCTTGTATAAGCAACATATGACTAACACAACACACTTTTACTTGCAAATTTATAAGTCTCCTTTATTTAACCATAGATTCTGACTTTTCAGCCGCTTTCTCAGGAGGTAGAGGTTTGAGCTGTAGTCAGCACTTAGCAAAAATCTTTTCCACATTATTAAATGAAAAACAAATGTAGCCCTGCTCACAGACTTTGAGTATGCCATGGAAATCTGCCAGAAAGGCCTTTCTGCAGTAACTGTACAAAGTATTTCCTGTGTTATTTTTGGATAAACCCTTAATGCAGATTGTAGCACAAAAAAAGATAATTGCCATTCAGGAATAGAGACATTAATAAGTATTAGCATGAAAAAAATAACCTCATAGTATTTACTTATTAATATTATGCTTTGTACCAGTTCATTTTAATTTCAAACCTGTACAAGCTGCAACATACATACTATTCTCCAGCAACAAATAAACATTGAATCATAGAAACTTAGGGGTTGGAAGGGACCTTGAAAGATCATCAAGTCCACCCCCCCCTGCCAGAGCAGGGTCACCTATAGCAGGTCACTTAGGAATGTGTCCCAGTACTGACCCTTGAGGGACTCCACTAGAAATAGACTTCCACCTAGACTCCATCCCATTGACTACAACTCTCTGGCTTCCATCCTTCAACCAGCCCTGATCCACCTCACTGCCCGATCAGCCAGGCCACACTTCTTCAATTTAGCTCCAAGGATGCTGTGGGAGATGGTGTCAAATGTCTTCCTGAAATCAAGAAAAACTTTGTCTACTGCTCTGCCACCATCCCTCCACCTGGTTATATCCTCATAGAAGGCTGTCGGGTTGGTCAGACATGACTCAAAGCCACGTTGACTGCTCCTGATAAGCCTCTTGTCCTTGATGTGCCTGGAAACAGCACTAAGAATGAGATGTTCCATTACCTCACCAGGGATGGAGGTGACGCTGACCAGTCTGTAGTTACCTGGGTTACCTTCTCTGTCTAGAAGACTGGAGTGACATTTGCTTTCCTCCAGTCCTCAGGCACCTCTCCTGTTCCCAACAACTTCCCAAAGATCATGGAGAGCAGCCTACCAATTACATCCACCGGTTCCCTCAGCACCCATGGGTGCATCCCATTGGGACCCATGGATTTATGGATGTCCAACCTCATTAACTGATCCTTAACCCAGCCCTCATCAACCAAGGCA
This sequence comes from Phaethornis superciliosus, assembly GCA_023637945.1. NCBI lineage: Eukaryota > Metazoa > Chordata > Aves > Apodiformes > Trochilidae > Phaethornis > Phaethornis superciliosus. The sequence goes on along the minus strand of JAJQWJ010000007.1, from coordinate 16,705,128 downwards.
AACTCATTGTTTACCCTGACTTCCTCAGCATCCTTAGGGGCCTGGGGCTCCTGAGGACATCCTCCAGCTGTACACACAGAGGCAAAGAAGGTGTCCAGCAATTCCTCTGTCACCAGGGCACCCACCTTATTCAGCACTGGGCCTACATTGCCTCTAGTGTTGGTTTTATCTGTGATGTATTTGAAGAAGCCCTTCCTGTTGTCCTTAACGTCTCTCACAAGGTTTAATTCCAAGGAGGCTTTAGCTTTCCTTGTTGCTTCTCTGCATTCTCAGACAACAGTCTTATATTCCTCCCAGTGAGCTGGACAGAAATAAATCAATAGACACATCAGTACCAAACTTTACAATCTCTAGAAGTTTATGTTTATAACAATCTAACTGTGCCAACATGGTGACATTTCCTAGGCAGAGAAGCCCCATGGCATTTGAAGCACTCTCATAAATGTGTCTGGGTGCCTGGTATATTATCAAGTGGTTATTTTTGGTGGGGATGTGCATCCTTATCTGACAGGTGAACAACAAAATCTAAATTAGATGTGAAATTACAAGGGTGGGTAAAGATCATGCATCTCTTTCCCCAAACAAAATGACTTTGCCAGACCTTTGGAGCAAGGAAAACGCCAGAGTTCATAACCAGGTGGTACTTACAATTTAAAGAGACTGCAGAAGGGAAGCACCCAGGTCAGTGTAACATGTTTTCATCCCAGAGAAGCCAGTGCTGTGCCAGAAGATAAGAGGCAGTGACAAATGCAGCTATGCTGACAACACAGTCCTATTATAATCAGAGCTCTAAAAACTTTGAGTAAACTGTTAAGAGACAGCATTAAAAGATTTCTATATATTCACAAAAGCCACAGAACGTAAATTTACTAGCTTGAGATTCATTAAATATTAATCAAGATCATCAAGTGTTTAAAATGTTCCTATCACCCGGTGAAATACACAGTTTGACATTTACAGTGATAATCTATTTTTTAAGCAAAAATCATTAGCCCTTTAAAGCAATTCTGATGAAAGGAAGGGAAGAAAACAAGAAAACTTTTACTTATTTTGAAATCATAACCATTCTGACTATGAAGTTTGTTGGCATTTTATAGACAATGGCAATGATGCTGCCTTCAAGAGCATGTTTCTCAACACACAGTCATGGATAACAAGATGTTTATACCACCTACCTCAAGTGAGATTAGAATGTTTCTAGCATCATTGTAGTATTTTGAAGAAACAGATCATCACAGAATGTATCTTTGCATCAGAAAGTGTGTCAGAGTAAAGGGCTGGTATAATTAAGCACTCAACACAGCACCTTCTCATTTGGAGGGAATAGTTAGCAGTGGGGACTCTTCCTTCATTTTTTTCCAGTTTATCCAGAAAGGCAATTTATTTTGCTGGTAAAGCAGAAGTCTCATCCTCTCTTTGGTTGTCTTTCTTTTCTGCTGATTAGAATCCTAAGGCATGGATGTAGTTTCCCATTTTATTTTTAAACATAAACCAATTAATGGGCTTTTTAAAATTGTTTCTAAAATGCATCAGTCCAGTGATTTATCAAGGACATTATTTTTGCCCTCGGTAATGGTCTAGAAGTGATTCAGATAAAAAGAGGGAAATTCTATTTATGTATCATGTCAAAACTGGCTCATGGTCAAACAAGAGGAGGAACTTTTTAGGTAGTAGAAAAAAACCCAACAAAAGAGGATTTTGCCTTTTGTCCCACGGGTAACTAAACACATCCTTCAGATTTGCTTTCATTGCATTCAGTCTACCTGAGGACAGATGGTATTATATGGAATTGTAGTAGCTCATGTTTGCACTTTGATGTATTGTTAGTCCTAGGCAAAAGTTAGGCAAAAAAAATCTGGTTATCTGTAACTCTCTCTTCCTCTGAATGTATGTACATGACAGCACACTCATTCCTGAAGTGCATCTCAGCCTAACACTGACAGATCTCCCTAAGATGCAGAGTACTATCCTTTAAGCTCATTAATTGCAACCCAGAGTACCACCAGGCCCTGCTGTCCAAAATGGGTACAAATATTGCCCACTTCCTACTCTATGTCTGCTATTGGTATCAAAAAAACCAACCAACCAACCAACCAAAAAACCAAAAACCAACCAAAAGAATGAATCCTTTGATTCAAGCTGTTCTGTACCTTTCAAGCTTACCATTTCCAGTCAGTCTATGCAGCTTAAACTGCCATTTATCTATGGATTAAAGATATTTGCATAGTGATCTTGCAACCTTATTCTTATTAATTTTCAGATTAAATTCTTTTACTGGTAGTTTTAAAAACTTAAGAAGCTTCTCTCGTCACTGTCCTCCTCCCCAAAAATACATTGGAAAAAAGTGCTTGGAAAAACATGTATCATATTTATAAAAATGGTAATAGTAGTGGGATATAGACTTTGAGCATCACTTAAAATAATTACACAAATCAGGTCAAGCTTATGTGTCTTGTTATTCTATTGACAGCCATGTGTTAGATTATAATGAACCTCACACCTAGGAAGTTAAAAACTCTGAGGACAGATGCCCTTTGCTGAATTATGAAGCCATCCACATACAGCCTGTGCTCATCATTTCTACAGCGCATCTGTAATGAATTTTTTGCAAAATCACAAGTTCTGTACTGAAAATTCAGGACATCTTTCCAGACCAAAGTATGTATTTTGTAAGATAACTTGTTCTAGGAAGATGTTAGTGTCAAGATTTCATAAGCTTCTCCCACCTATTTCAGCTGAAGACGACGTTACCCAGTGTGCAGAAATTCCTTCCCCTACTACAAACTTCTTGAAATGAAATTTTACTATAGAAAGTAAACACAACCAAAGAGCAGGCAATATGCAAAAAGAAAAAATTCCAATCTAAGTGTATAAGCACTTTCAGGGGCTCATATTTTGAAAAGGAAGAAGTGCAGAACAAGAAAGGTCAGGATCTTAAATTCCATGGAGAGAAAAAAATAAACCACAATAGAAACCATGAAGAAAAAGTCACAATAAGTTCTAAAATTAAGAGGACAGAAAACTCACTATTAAAGAACATAAAACTTTGAGAACCCAAATTCTTTCAATTACAGGGCCATCTATACCTATACAGTATTATACAAGAAATGGGTTAAATAGATCATTCCTTTATTACTGTTAACAAATGGTTGAAAACAAATGTAAAGGAAAAGGCTACTGTAAGGCAATGTTACACTCACTGTTCTGCAATGTAAATGAGTGCAATTCAAATTATTTCTCTACCAGGAGAAGCAACAGGCAGCATATAAATGCAAATAACCTTTATTAGACACATTGTCATGAGTTTATTAATCATGTCATGAAGCACTGCTGAAGTTTTCTTAGTGCAATTTAACCTACCTTACTTTACTAGGATGCACTTAATTTCACTGTTTTCTCCTTATTATCATTTATGAGGACCAATTAAGGTGTTTGTGTCTGTCTCCAAGCAAATTACTTCTGCAATTCTGGTAGGTGGAATCACCACTCATCCTGCACTTCTATCATCTTGTTCATCAGTGTAGTATCTTACTTTGCCCAGACTCGATTAGCATTTTAAAGAGAAAAAGGTTACTTGCCAGGCATAAAGCCAGGTCTTTTTACATCATAGACAACAAAACTGGGTTAGTTCTTCCCTAAATGTCCTCCTATACAGCCTTTGTGGGTTTTTTTGGTTTTGGTTTTTTTTTGGTTTTTGTTTCTTTTTGGAGTGACAAGCTTAATATATATAGGTGGAAAAAGAAAACAATGAAACAAGAGGCCTCGGGCATTATTCTCATATTGGCCTCAAAGTTATGTGCAGTTTAAATTTAGTTGCTTTTGGTCAACACATGCAATAAATGCAAGTACACAGCAAACGTACCCTTCCTTTTTTCCACTCCTAAACCTCCACATCGGAGTTCTGTCAAAAGCTTTTCAAATGATGATGCAATATGGTGTGCCACACCACGTATCATATTTCCAGCATTCATAAACCAGCCCAAACAACTTACAATATTCTAAAAAAACAAACATGAGTGAATGATCTTTTCTCAACAGAACTGTGAGCAGTTAATCCAACTACCTCTGTTATTTCAAAGCTTTATGTATCCTGAGATGAAGGTATCTGGAAATTCTGATTACGCACAACGCTTTTGCTTTCAAATGTGAGGCAACCAGAAATGGCTGAGCAACACCTGGGATTACCAAGCTGTGTTTATGAACTCATTTATCAGCAGATTACCTTGGGGTCCTGGAACTAACAAGACAAGGCTGACTCCTCAGAAGCTGCTGGGGAACTTAACTGTAAGCAATGGAATTCTGCTGATTTTCTTAGGAAACATGTATTCTTATTAACATAATTTTGCTGTTAATAGTAATGACTTCCGGAAAAATGCTTATAATTGCAAGGATGAAGAAATAAGTCTGAAGACAGCGATGACTTTTAGAACAATTATAATTTCATTAAAATAGGAACATAACTTAAAGATAGATTTTATTCTCTTTGATGATTTACTCATGCAAACTGCACATAAAAGAAAACAGTACAGTTTGTGAAACATGTCAAATGTAAAGACCCAAAATGCTAGGTACAGAAGTAGTGTGACACATGTCTCAAAACGGAATCCATGGTAGTACAACTAATAACTTTTCTCCTAATTGCTGAATGCAGATTTGAATGGTTCTCCTTCCATCCCCACTGTTAAATTCATTTAACTGTTTACACATCTCCTATACACTTATGTAGACTTATTTTACAAGCGCGACAATTTTGTTATAAAAAGAACTCCACTTATATAAATATGATTGAAAAGCCTTTGTGTTTAGGAGAGCAAATTATAGTATAATCGACGCGGCCTTATCTAGTCCACCAAAACTACTATGAAAAGTGACTGTATAGCTTTCTTGCAGAATTCACATTTTGTGCCTTTGCAATTAATTTCCTTCTTACAAAAGGTCCATTATATTTCACCATCCTGGAAATATTCAATAACTGGTACATCTTTTTATCTCAAAATTGGGAAAGTAAGACTTTTCAACAGATGAGGTTATCAATTCAACTTCCTTTTTTCAAGTTTTAAAATACAAAATATCCAGAATCCCTATTATTTTCATGCTTAAAGCCCTGCAATAATACATATATGAGTTAGATACTTCTTTGTCCAGTTTTCATTATAGCATGGTTGTATATATATTGTAGAAATTATGATTTTCTTGCGGATCAATTACATTTTTAGATTTAATCTGAATCAAATAGAAACTTGATGGCATTGACACTTAAAAACACACAGCATAGTGTGGAGAAGAGCAAATGAACTACACAACCCAGTATAAGTGCATTAAATCTTTGTTATATACATAATGGAATCCTGCTGTACTGCCAGTTGCTACTATGCATCTGTTTTTGCTATTATACAGTTTTCTGACCTGAAAGCACACATCTACTTTTTTAAAACAACTTAATCTATCGTAAAATATTGTACTGTATTTTGAACATGAGTACAGAATCAAAATAGATAATGGCACATTTAAAAAACTCAGTATCCTACAGATGACTGGATAATGAGAAAAAGTGTACCTACAATCATCTCATCAGAAACAAACTACATCATGGAATGTTAGTTATCCAAGTTCGCACAGTAAATAACATTTTAAAACTGCAATCACCTATCAGCCAGCATCACATTGAAGGCATCTTTAAACATTCAAGCAAAAGACTGCTGGCATTAACTACTGAACCATTCTCACGCACACACCACACACACCACATTATAATTACATTGTTTCCAAGATACGGTAGATACTGATTTTTTTTTTTTTCCACAAGAAAGGTATCAAAATTTTTGCTACTAAAAGATGACAGTGCTTACACAAGAATTAAGTACAAGTTAGCTTGCAAATACAAGACAATGACAAAAAAAAGTCTTGAGTTGTCTGAAGAAGGTTTTTAGGCTTTTCTGGAATCTAAAACCATGAGTAAACTCTTTAGTCTCTGACTCAAAAATCCACAAAATCTCAACCCACTTTGGAATACTAAGTATTCCAGATTTTAGAACCCTGTATTTTACAATATGCTTACTGGTTTCAGCCTAGCAACAAGGGGTAATTGTAGATACCTATTCTGACTGGAGAAATAAAGCTCTCCTCCCCCCCAAATGAAAGTGTTGAAGGGGGAAAAAAAATGCCTGACATCAATTAAAAAAAAAAAAAAATCTATTTAGTAATGATCCTCATCTAAACAGGTATGTGCATAATATTACTGTATCTCATATACTGTACTGGCCCTATTAAACAAATTAAAAATCCCAAAAGTTAAAAAAGCCAACCAAAATGCTATACATAAACCAACCCAAATGTTTTTCTTCCAATGTACTTCCTCTCATAATGTGCAAAACAACAAAAAGGCAAAAAGTCAAAAAGCAAATTTACTGTTACTGTCTTTCTCTTGCCTACTGCTTTATGACCTGGCTAATGTCACAAAGTCAATAGGGACTACGCAGAACTTTGGTATAAAAATGTCATGTAATGTTACTATCACAGCCTTGGGGATGACCTTTAGTAATTCACCCCAATGTCTGCTGAAATAATACCAAATTAAAAATGAAATAAACCACATTGTACTGTACACACACTTTACACATTAAGCACAAAAAGTAACTAGTAAAACTAAGACTTAAAAAAAAAAAGTCTTTTGCAAAGAGACTAGAACTGGTGTTCTGTCTCATCTTCACTGCCAATCATTAAAGCCAAATTGAAGTTGGAATTTTAGAAATGAATACTTTTAAGCTACAATCTCTCCTAGATGGAGACTGGTCTTTCGTCGATTTCCCTTTAAAGTCACAAATGTGTATCTAAGGAACTGGTGCCACACCAGTTTCTAATCAACTTCCTGATGGCTGTGACTGGGAGGGAGGTGCCATGACCATCTGGGAAAGCACCGGCTCCGTGCTCTGGTCCGCCATCTGGGTCAGGACAGAGGTGGCCACGGCCTCAGCCTTGGAAGTTGAGCTTACACCATTGGAAGTGCTGACAGAGCTGTGCTGGATTGCCTCCGTGTGTGGGCTGCTTGGCACCGAGATGTCTTCGGAACTGTCATCTTTATCTGCAGCTGAAGAAGAGAAATTAATTTATTTTTTTGCCCAAGAATGTACAGCACCGTGTTCCGGGTAACAGCAGTCACCCCTACGTGATTTAAATGCATGTTGTAACTCGTGGAAACAGCAAAACAATCTTGTTTTTATTTTTGAAAGAAAATACTACTTTGTAAGCAAAAAAAGCTGACTTAACATATGCTGTTTATAAGCATTTGCTTACTCATCAAGTTAGAATATTTCTATGTTTAGTAATACCTGTGATCATGAATATAATATCTGAAAAAATATTATTTACACCACTATACGACCTGACAACACTTCCACAAGTTTTCAAGCCACGTACTTTAAACAGGGAATTTCAGTAACTTGTTTTGCATAAAAATGCCTGTCAGTAAGACTTAAAATTATCAAAACTTATTTTAAAAATATCTTCAAGAATACTTCAGGTGTTCACAAAACTGAAGCAAATTAGCCACACATTAGCACACAAATTAGCATTGCTTTTTCTTATGTCTGAGTGTAAACAGATTTAAAAAATAGTTCCCATTAGGCAAAACTAGAATTTACAAAATGAGAATGATTTAACATCTTACTTGCACAGATATTCTAATCATGCTAAAAATCATCATTTATTTTCCCAGAGCTGCAAAAGTCAGCCAAGTTATGCAAACACTCTCAAATAAAAAGCTGGTAAAGACTAGAAAAACAAAAAAGAAAATAATCCTACTCTTTTTTTGCTCAAAACTAAAAGCACAAACGCCAAATTTATTTTTTTTACCTTTCTGTACAACTTTGTGCTACTTAGTGTTTTCAAGCATTTTTCACCTAAGTTTCATACATGGACTTAAAACTATTACAGAGGTGGAACCCTGAAAGTCCCTCTTAAATCACTACTGCCTACTGTGTGATGTAACAATGTACAAAGAGACACACACAGCCAGAAGAAGCATGAACCATTGCTTGTGGAATAGCAATGGAACAAAGCGTGTTTTTCTCTAGACTTGCCTGTGGAATCCCTTTCAGATCTGCTTGAGATTGGCCCCACAAAGTCAAAAGTTACCCAAGGGAAGAGAAGGGATGGAAAGGGATGACACTGACACTAAAAGACAAACACCACTGGGATACACTGTCTCATTTCCACAGAAAACCAGGCTAACAGCAGCAACTAAAAGGAATGCTAAGCATGAACAATGATAAAATTAAGTTTATGAGGTTTATATGTACTGAGGTTTATATGACATAGGAGCTCCAGGTAAAAAAAAATTAACTAAATTAGCAAGTCAAGTCTCCAACATAAAGATCTTTGAAGCAATTCATGCATACTAAGAACATACTACTTCAAAGCCTGAAAACAATAGTTCTATTATTAACTGCTTCTGGAAAAGTATGGTAAGGTCAAAAAGGATGGGAAAGTAAGCAAAACTGGTGTATTTCTTTCAAAGAAATACTGCCTAGACAAACAATGTAACAATTTCTCTTATACCTCTACTACATGAGCATGGATATAATAGTTTGAAAGTTTCATGGTGTTCTTATACGCAAGGCCAATTATTTTACAGACACAGCATCTTTTCAAAATCGTGCCTTTCAAGCACTAAAGGAGATAGAGAGGATAATGAGGTAGGTCTGCTGCCACTTACCACATATTCTAAGGTTACATGGTAACTGTATACAGCAAGAGGAAGAAAATTAAAATACTCCTGAAAGACATTCTGTAATCCTCAGTAGGATTTGCCCGTTCAAGAAGAGAAAGAACATGAATGAGTGCCAATTCAGTTAACACTGTTCAACAAGACTTCATCTTTTCTACACCTCTGTCAAGACCTACCAGATCTCAACGTGAAAACAAGAAGGAACACGTGAATTTTGTTTAAAAAAAAGCCAGTTCCTGAAAAATACTGATTTACTAATTATGAGAGTAGCATATTCTTCCTCCCAGAGAGAATGAAATAGCAGCAAATGGGACAACATGTATCAACTACAGTCTACTTGCTGCAACACTGGCTCTTCCTTTGCAGTGCTGGTGTTACTCTCCTATGAATTTCAGTCTTTCCATCATGCTTCTTTTGATGAACCCGGCTGATCCCTTTGTTGACCAAATCCCCATCATGAAATGCCACAAGCCAGAGATGGAAAGGAAGTAAAACAGATCATTATCTTTCAGCCAGAGAAGAAAGGTCTTCCACTGTTCTGTATCATTTAACGTGTAAGTTAACATGTAAGCCGTTAACTCAAAAGAATAACATGTAATAACAGAACAGTGGAAAGCATATGAGAAAGGCTTGATTTTCTGGATGGGCTCAGGAAGACGATATATGCAACGGAAGAAAGAGTTATGAGAATACTTACAATCACCAATGTACAATAGAAGTTTTCGTATCACTGAGCAGATGAACAAACAAACTGTGCTGAAGAGACAAAAGCACATGATTCAGGCATTTTCAGATGCCAGGAGCTAGAGGGAGACAGGTAGTTACATAAGATACAGACCTAGCACTAGTTTACAGTAATAAATTTGACTGGAAGTGTAAATCCCTGCAATAACTACAAAGTAATATTTAGATACGAGATGTCACCCTTAAGAATAGCTATTCAGATTTTCTTCAGAATTCTTCCTTATGTAGCCCTAACTTTACAGGAAGAACAGCCAAAAACTGCGTACAGAAAACTACTTGGAGAATTAAAATGAAGCAAAAAAATCTACTCAATGAATATAGAAGATACTTAAAGGCACCTCATTACAAAGGTGACTTGTTTTCTTAAGCCTGAAGACTAGGAATAAAGAACAAAGACTTTCAGAAGAAAACATGAAAGTCATATTAAACTTCCAGACGATTTTTTCTTTTTTCTTATTTGACAAGAGAATTGCCAGGCACAAGATTGTGGTTTCCAGGAGTGCAAATGATACATACCAGAATCATAATGCAACTAACAATGTAGAAAAAAGCCTAGGCATTTAAACTTTGTAACGTCTACCCCAGCTTGCCCTCAAACCAAGGAAAATGCACAGTCCAAAATAGAAATTCATCTATAGAAGTAACATGTGCTGTACAATAGAAGCCTGAAAATTTAAAAATCTGTATCACATGAACTGTCCTGAAGGCTATGTAGTTCCTAGACAGGCTGTATCATGGGAAGGAGTGAGCTGTTCTGGTAATGAAGAATAACATGGGCTAGACTGAGCTGTAGCAATGATTTTTAAAATACCAAACAAACCACAGAAGGGAGTTTTGAGGATGTACCAAAAAGTGCCCTTTTGGAGTAGTCAAACATTGCTATTATATTAACATTGCTTACCAATAGCTCTCGGGTACGCAAACAGAGAGGGATTTCACTCCCTTGATAAACACCAGAAAGGAAGCTCCATGGTAATTCTCAGACTATCCATGGAGTACAGAGGGACTTGGGCCTAAAAACTGTTGTTTCCAGTGAGATGGCCTTTGTGAATATCCCCTGAATTCCCTAAAGGATTTCCTATCCAGAAGAGGCTGTAGGAACATAGGGGGTTAAGTAGCTCACATTATTCAAGGTCTGAAACCTTCAGGACCTTATTCAACGTCTTCTACCATTTCTTTAAAACTCATCAGAAAAAGAACACAAACCAGCATTTAGTAGCACCTACATTGCAGCTTCTATTTTTATTCCTTTATATTCACTTTTGTACATATGCTCCTGACTATTATGATGCCCCTTTGAAAAATATGAAAAATACCTAAAACACCCTCTTCCATATTTTTTTCCAACTCTAATTTTTACAACACATTTTTTTTCTCACAAGTTTTCACCTTTTTCCTGCTCCAAGTCCAGAAAAAGCCTGAGAAAATATAGGAATATTGCAGAAGACTTTCAGTAATAATCTGGTATAGAAGAGATAAAATGAAAAATAAATGAACAGCACTTAGATTTCTCCTATACACGGCCTTCCCACCATGCACCCTCCCAATGTTCAAAGATGCATTCAGAACCAACAGCACTTTCTTTGGGAAATAAATAAGTTTCAACTAGCTGAAAACTCAAACATTGCAAAAGAAATTCATCCATACTGCCTCAATGCACAATAACCATTTTTATGGTTTCTCTGTTCTGATTACAGCCCCCTTTGAAGCAGGCACAAGACTGGACTTTTTACATGAGGAAAATATGATCCCAAGTAACAGGTATTAGCACTGTCATGCTTTTCACTTGGCAGGAGACAAAAATGTGGCTGGGAAATCCAAAATATCTTGAAATGCAAAAGTGCCAAAAATAACCTGAAAATCAAAGGATCCCTTTTGTCTTTTCAAGCACATAGCAAATGAAATGCCATTAAATTGTGGACTTAGCTGTTGAAACATGGTCTGCCTGGTACAAACTAGCACTGTCTCAGCAGTGCCCAACTTCCAGCACTACAGGAGCTCAGTAATCTGATGTCTTTTATTTCTTTCACACAGGGAGACAGTTAAACCACTCAATAAATTTTTGAAGCTATTCAACTTAGATTACTTGATGAGCACAGTGTATTTAAAAAAACTTTATATGAACACCATTTTCATAAATGTATTAATCAAAACCATATTTTCCTCTCATCATCTGGACTGTGGGTTGTCACTTAGCCAACATGCTTCCCTAGCAATATTCACACAGAGACAATGTGACAAAATCCTTTCAGAGGGATATCATTACAACTCTCATTCATGCTGAACTTTGACTTTCAAGAGAGTTTTCAAGAAACCAGGTGAGCTCTGCTTCCAATCTCCTTGCTTACTATTGTTTCACTTTTTTTCTAAACTGTAGGCATTTTCCACTGACTGGCTTTTTAGTTCTCACTCATTTTGCACTCTTTAGTAAATTAGCAACATTACAGTCCTTTGCTGAGGGCAGAGAAGAAGCATTACTAAGCAGCGTATTTCTTAACTTCAACAAAGAAATCCTTATCCATGTAATTAGTTCACCCGTTTAAGACTTATTTTTAAATATTTTTCATGCCACTTCAGGAACATACATCCTCAAAACAATAAAATTCAAGAAACCTACGGTTTTGTATTTATTTGAAAAATGTTGCATGCATAATGTTATCTCCTAGTAGCTTCCATATATAATTATGTTGTTCTGTCAGATGGGAGCCATAATGGCCTCATCCCTGCAGCAATCATTGTTAATATAAATCCCGAACATATTTCTATACTGCTCCAATTTACTCCAAGATGCTATTTTCCATCTTGTCAAAATGACTGGAGATCAAAGAACCAAGATTTATAAGCTCAAAACTGACAAGATCAGTATTCTAAATATATATGGCAATAGAGAGATGCTAAATCTCCTGAATCTTTTAAATTAAAAAATATTGCCTATTCTGATGAAATTGCTTACAATGACTACAAGTAAAGATGGTGGCCATTAAGTTTTACTGCAAGCACCTGAGGATCTGTTTGCATGCAATACAAAATGTTCCTTTATTCTCCTGAATTACTGACACTGGCAAATTAAAATGAAGTGGCTACATATGGCAGAAACAATCTTCACATTTACAAATATCCTGAAATATCACTAAATCATAAAAGCGAAAGCTGTGGGTTATATATTATGAATGTTGCCTAATGCATTCCCAGCTCAGTTATTTGTAACAAATTTGTGTACAATGGACAAAATTGGCCATTTATTCTACAGCAGCAGCAGCTGGTTCTGGCACTGTATATCATATCCAAAAACAAAGTTACAAGTCAGGAAAGCATAATTAACCTTTAAAATGCTGGAAGGAGGAAAATCAAATGAGCACCTTTAAGTAAAATTATGCATTAGGAAAACATGCTACTGAAACTCTCATAATTCCCTTAGCTTTAGAACTGGACTTAAAATACCTTGTTTACAGAAAAGTAGTTGCTTAATGTGGAAATCAAAACAATCTAGAAGACACTGTACAGTAGGAGCCATGAACCTGCATTTGATTATTTTAATGCCTTGACTGATCCTGGATGTTATGGTAAATGAGGACAGCTGTTATATTACCTCTACTGAAATCTCATTACCATGAATTAAAAAAAAACCAACAAGGATCTTTCTCTGTACTAAGCTAAGACGAAGTATAAAAAATGGTGTATCACATACTCTTAATACTTTAATTATATTTTCCAAAGCAGGTGTAGTAACGATATTCCTTAAATGCTAATTATCATAAGCACTTATTAAATCAACATAAACCCTTCAATGTTGTGCAACACTTCAAACCAAAGGACTTAAAAATTTATTTCTCAATATCACATAATCATTCCTGTCTTCTAATAATCTTCCAAGATTAAAAAAAAACCAAAACAACAAACCCAAACAATCTTCAATGTAATTTTAGAACTGCACTTCTCAATTTTAATGTTCACTCAGTTCACTTAGGCAGTATTTCATTGATGCAGCCTAAGGCTGTAGGTAATGGAACATTACTCACTATGATAGCCAGATTTCTTCTGCATGGCAGTTACAGGGCAATCTTTATGAGCCAGAAGAAGCTGTTTCAGCTGTGCCACTTCATTTCTCAGCAGGGTGACTTCATTCTAAAGGAGAAGAAAGTTGTGTACTTTACCAGGCTCAAACTACACACATTCTGAAGATAAGTATTAATTTTTATAGGATTTTCAATTGTTCATTTAGAGGTAAATAAAATACAAGAAGTTTCCATTTGGTATATATAGCAAAAATTATGTATAGGTTTCTTTTATCTTAGAATATGTAATATTAGCTGAAATTTGTCTAGCTTTATTTCAAGATTTTCTTAAACTAGGAAATGCTTTTTTGGAAAATATCCCATACAATTTTCAGTTTGCAGATGTAGAGTCTATATATAGTCTCATTCACATGATCCAGCCACTGTAAGACTCTTCTGCAAAGTTTTGTGATGAATTCTAACCAGAGCAAACCTACATTTAGCTACCCACATTTTAACAGATGCCACAGTCAACGGTAAAAAAAAAGTTATAAAAACCCAATTTTTTTCTGTGACTATATTTATACTTGTTGAAAGAGAGAATCTCATGCTTAGTAAATGTCTGTTGCTTTTCTTATTAATTTTGTCTTTGCCAACTGTACATAAACAAGTTGTTTGAAGGAATAATTGATAATAATGACAACATCCTGAAATGTCAGCTTATGTCACTAAATCAGAGTGCCATCTAGGAGATACAGCATTTGCACAGTCTAGTGACTGGATTAATTTCCAGGCTGTGCCTTTCCACTGTTGGGTGACCTTGAACAAGATCATTTTACTCCTTTGTGCTTCAATTTCCCCATTTGTAAAATGGAGGGCAGTGATACTTACCTTCCCCATACAGCAGTTTGATATCTAAAGATGGGAAGTGCTACACAGCTGCATTATATGTGACAACCCCAATTAAGACTGGTGTGGTGTTTTGATAGACTTCACCTTAAGTACTAGAAAAACGTGTAAGTATCTACAAAATAAACTTATTTCCAATGCTTTCTGATACTTGTATCTTGTAGCAATGTATGATTTTCATGTGTTATTTTAAATATAAATCCTTTCCATTGATACTTGACGTTACTTAAACTGTAAGAACCATTGCAGATTAGCATAATATACAACACAAGTGAGGTAATTGTTTGGTAAATGCATACATTTTCTCATTTGCAAGTTAAAGTAAAAAACAAACACAGAAAAATCAGGTTGCAACTAAAATTAATTGGCAAAAAACCCACAAGTAAGTCGACCTATTTACTTGAAAAGCTAAAAATAAGGTGAGGCAGGCAGAGATTAAATGTAATCAAAAGAATTCCAAAGTAAGGAGAACAGCTTTTAAGAACAGAACTTATTAGGTTTAATTACACTAAGTAGCACTGTTTATAAATACTGTAACAAAAATACCAGATTTTTATAAGAAAATCTACTCATGTCCTCTCCACTTAAAGACAAAAAATTTCAAGCCTTTATACTTGTAAAATCTTTTTGAACTATTAAGAACCACTTTTCTATTCAGTCTTATTGTGTCAAATATCCATTTTAGAAAATTTATATTTGAAAGAAAAGCAAGAGCTGAAAGCAAGCCAAAAATCTGACTTCATGGACATTTCCAATGAAAGAAAAATTTGACTGAAAAAAAAAAAAATAAAAAAAACAAGGTTGCAATGGAAAGAATATCTCTAGCAGCTGGTAATACATGTCCTGAAATCTTGGGCTGTTAAGAAAGCACACTACTTGTGCCTCCAGCTCTGTCTCCTCTTAGTTCACTGTGTTATTTACTGAGAAGACACAAATCTGGATACCAAGCAGGCAGCTGCACAGAACCAACATAGTGCATGGGGGGGGGAATGCTGATGTAGTTTTGAGACCCTTTTTGATGATCTACAGAAGCAGCAACATCCAAGAATATGAACCATTCTGTTAGTTTAAAGGAATGTTAGTCAAATAAGTGCTCAGTTTAGGAAAAGATTTTCACAAATTTTATACCATAATCCCCTACATTTTAAAGAAGAATTTTATACACAAACAACACTTATAAGTGTGAAGTCACTGTTCATCAATGTAAGAAAAACTAGTGTTAATGAGAATATTTTGAAAAGGGAGCTTACAGATTAATGTCAGTTTTATTACAAAAACTAGGAATTATCCTAACTGAATCAGAAAAAGCAAATATGTTAACTTAGATTATAGCAGACTGTGAAAAAAAGGAACAGCATTCCTATACTAAAAGAGTTGAGGCATTTTCATTGAGTAAGTAGCTATCACTGTTATTAACATGCACACTGTTTGCTAACACTGCCAACACCATATGTGATGCACAAATCATTCCTGGAAGTAGAACAGAGTATGTCTACTAGGTAAAAGTTATGTGGAATGCCATAGAAAGGTAATCCATGGTAGTAATTTACATATTACCAGTAATAACCACTTCTAACTGGTGGCAACAGGGAGTTGTTAGAATCAACTCCAGCATACATTGTAGTTTCTTATCATGGATATGACAACAGCAAGTCTTTCCATCTCATTCAAAACATGTTAGCATGTGGTGGTAATTTAATATGTAGTTATTATGTTGAACACAGGCTAACAAGACACCTGAAACAAACACTTCAACAGCTGGCATGAAGAAAGATTACTTCAAGCTTTTGAACTGGAAAAGTCCTCCTCATTAATGCCATAGTGAATCAACCACAGCAATCAACAATTCTTTAAATAACCATGGACTTTACCTCACATGCTGTCTCAAAGAATTTTTATGTTCTCATCTTTCAAAATGTGCTAGTATTAGAAAGCAGGGTCCTGGAGGAAAGGATATCTTTACTTGCACTCCATTTTTCAAAAGATATTTCCACTTTTGTATTCTTTACAAGGGTATGCCATGCAGTGTACACTACGTTCTTCTGTATCTGCCTGTTTCTTCCCGGATCCAAAATATGTATGTAAAAGTGGAACCAGATTAACCCTTACTCAGCAATCTGTGGGACAATATTTGTGAGGTACATTTACGAAAACTCTCATTACATAGAGGGAGATGTGACTTACAGGGACAGGGGACTGTCTGTGGCCAAATTAAACACTGCTCTTCCCATTTCTTTTTTAAAACCATCAATGAGATACCTCTGTATGGGAAAGGACCTTTACTTATGGGCATTTCTTTCATAATGTAGCCTTCCTAAAGCAGCTTTTGCAGCATTAGTACAAACTACCACTCGATTGCTGAACCTTTAAAGGTTCTTGGTGAGGAAGACAGGCCATTCTTCTACTAACACATTGCTCTCAAGGACCAAATACAGACATCTAATGAACTTTGGCATCTGATCCTGCAATACGAGTGAGCGGCCACTGGGGACACACCACACTGTCAATACTTCCTTAACACCTTCTATAGCATACAATTGCCTGCAGCATTGCCCAAGGCACAGAGGCAACACCTCTAAATATGCCACAGATGTGGTATATAAAAGTCTAAAATCAACAAGGAAGTCAGCATATTAGTAGAAAACACAGTCCACAACAATCAAACAATAAACAAACTTTACAAGGTTGGAAGCACGAAAAAACCCTTTACATAGCCAAGCCTCTAATAAAGACAGCCAACCTAACCTAAATATATTACTGGTGTGACATTGATGATAAATTTTCTCTTAAGCAAATATGATTCGTTAAAAAACAAATTACATTCATAATTTACAAGATGGAATTAGAGAGAAGCTCATCTAAAGAAAGCTGAAAACTATGTTACAAACCGTATCAACCAAGCACAACTCTTCAAAATCTTTCTGTATTGTTAAAGAGATTCCAGTCTTAAAAATGTTGACATTGGTATCAGAACTTTTGACACAGATGTTACAAGCAAGCTACTAGCTGGCTTGAAAGGAGTCAGAACTGTTACGTAAAGCAATGCAATGTAATAATTTTACAATTAACCTACATTTGGAAATGTGACATCTCAATAAATTCAGCAGACCAGGTCATTTAGATATTAAACAAAATATGAACCACTAAACCCTAACACACAGTGGCTAAAACTGTGCTAAGGCAAAACTCCAAACTATATTTACTATTAAATATAAAGTAAGCAATCATGGGTCTTAACTGCCCAGTATGATGATCAGCTGTGTTAGCCTGTTGAGTGATCAATTATTATGGAAATACAGGATTGATTAATGTTTTCACACAGAGTACAGTTTAATTATATCTCTGACACTCAGTTTTCTTTACAAGTCATTCTGTTCTTCACAGCTAGCAGTTTTGCTTTAGGCAGATGTAAGAAAATTATTTTTCTTGAATTTACTATTACTGAATTAACTCTTGGAAACATGGAGATATTTTGCTTATTGTACTTACACCATTTTCAGTTATAAAAATCGGTATGTGCCAAGTAAAGGTAGTTCACATAATACCAAAGATTGTTTTAACAAAGAAAAATTAAATATAACCAATATTCTTTGTTTTAGTTCCTGTAGATCTACCTTTGCTTGTTTCTAGCTTATTTAAGCCATGGTGATACATATCATTTTATAATTAATGAACTTACAGTGAAGACTGTGAATACATTAAAGGAACACATCTGAACAGGTATGAGAAAGCTATATATTTGCAAGAAATTTACCTAATGCTGATGTGTGATTGATTATTGGAACACTGGAAATATTTCTTATGTACTTAGTTATGAATTTCTTACATCTTACAGTTTGAGATCCTGAATATTTTTGAAGACATGAGGCTGAAAACAATTGATACACTGTAAATTTGATTACATGATAAAAACTATTTTCAACATGCCCTAATTTCCTGTGGATGAAGCTGAGACATATTCTATACCAAATGGTACAAAAGAGTTTTAATAGGAAGGAAAAGATCTGTGAACCTGACTCATTGAGAAAGAACAAACTTTAAAATACCAATTACTTTCCACTGCATTTTCTAAACGAATGCTTCACTTAGGAAATGACATGATTTTTCTTTTCTGTTTAATTCTTAACATAAAGCTTTTAGACTTTCTATTTTGAAACAATACTTTCTGCCAATTTTCATGGGCTGCTGGGACATGTTAAGAAAGTATGATTTAACATTTAATAGTAGTTGAAACAAAAAGGGTCACAGATTGTTGTACTGGGGTAAAAGTGTCCCCAGCATGTCAACTTCTGAACAACTGATGACCTCAAGATGAGGTGAGAAATTGACTGGCAACATACACTAGACTACCCTCTTACAGTATACTTCCCTCACTATAGGATTTATGCAGGTGGGCAATTGAAATTTGTACTGCCACTGCCTGGGCTGTACCTGTTCTGTGGACAAAAGAGGCCTTCAGTTTCCAGTGATGTCAATCTGGCACCTTTCACGAGCACTACATTCACTTTAAAGGAAAAAAAGTGAAGTTAAAAAGAACCAAAGGAAATAAAACCACATCTTATTTAAATAACTTAGGCTGTGACACAAGTTATTAAAAGCAAGATATATTTAAGGCAAGGCTATTGCTAGTGAGCCTTTACTTCAAAGCATCTTCATCATTCATATTTAGTATCACAGTCTGAAAGTTATTTAAAATGGAACAAAGGGCAAAAGGGCATGATCCTGAAGTTTACACCTCCTGAAATCTAAGTGTTCTCTTATATTCTTATTTTACTGGTATATGCCATTAACAATGACTGTTCAGTGTATATGCCATTAACACTGACTTCTCAACTCTGACCTGAGTCACCAGTTACAAAACCATTTATGTTTCAGATTTCATGCACAGATCAAGCTCCACTGATCCAGGATCACTGCCTAAGAATGGGAAAATCTATGTGTTTTTACTTGAAATAAGAAGTTTACCTGCAACTGTCCATTTAGCGAGCTCAGGTCCTCAGCTTTTTTCTCCAATGACTGCACCCAGACTTTCCGTTTCTGTCGGCACCTGGAAGCAGCAGCGCGGTTCCGCTCCAGGAACTTTCTCCTTTTCTCATCAGGGTCTTCGTTGGCCGCTCTTCTTCGCCGGCCACCTGTATTTGGTGTTTGTGGCGTAGGCTGAGCTGGTGATGCCTGAAAACAGTGTCAGGTATTGAAGAAGTTATTAGTGTAATTCGTGACTTAAGCTACAGCACTAACTTAAATATGTATCATGTCTTGAGAAGAGCATTCACAACATTTCTAAATACGTTCAGGTTGTACACATTTCCCCTGTGGAAATCAATGTCATTTACCTCCAGAGCTGTATTTGAAAAACTTTTGCTGTATTTACACTCCTTACCATGTTATGTTAATATGTAACATTTTAAACATGGCTCTGGCTTTGATTTAAAATTGCACTAAAAGAAGCCACTCACTTCACAGACTTAGGTATATATGACATTTGGGATCTGAATAAAGCCTGGAAGCAATACCACTTTAGATGAGATCTTTACATTTTTTTTTACCAATTCTGGTGACACCAGTATTTGCAAAAGGTAAACTTTAAAAAAACCCTTTCACCCATAATAGCTTTTAAAAGTAACGTTTAGCATTAAAAAAAGATCTTTTTTTGACTCTTCTCAAATAACCTTCCCACAAATTTAGTCGCAACTTTTTATGCTCAATATATAGAACCTATCTGACAAAAGCTGTCAATGCTGACACTCACTTATTCCTGAGACTCTTCGTGTGACAATCCAGAAAAGAGCCTTCAAGCAAATTAACACAGGTGTAATACTCAATGCAGTTAAAAACATTTCTGAAATGTTTATGATATAAAATATTAGACATATGTGATATAAACAGAAAGTACTTATATTTTCATATATACAGTAGCCAGCTGCACAATTTTCCGTTATCATATAATTTCCTGTTAATGTAGTCCAGAAATCAGGAGGACTTAATTCTAAATTTAAGAAGCCTGATAATACCTATTTTGAAACTATCATCTTGGATAATACATTCTGTAAGCACTTAAGAATATCTAAGAACTGGAAACATTTTACTGCTACACAACTATTGACCTAAAGAGGAGTCTGTAGCTCATAATAATTTTTATTTTACAAATCAAAAGTAATGAAAAAAGATTCCTTTTGCACAATAAATAAGGGGACAGGTAGTACATGTTCACACTGTTGCCATACCGGTGTTTCAGTTGTCGAAGTTGCAGGTTGTTGTAGTGATTGTGGTCGTGGCTCCTCTGACTGAGTCCTAACCAGCCCACTTGGGTGTCCCTTAGCAGTATCTCCATTTGTTACCTGAGAATGCTGCTGGGTCAAGGCTGCTTTCAATCTCTGCAAGCAGAAAGAAAAAAGAAGGGGGGGGGGGGGAAAGACAGAAATATTCTATCTTGCTAACTTGAAGAGTTACTAATGATTTATATTAGTAATCACTTCCATTTTGCAAACAGGAGCTCCAACTCTAAAATAGTGATTTCTTTTTATAGGTTTCCAACAGTCATCTAGACATAGACCCACTAACAGGTGACAATTTCCTGCAAGCATGACAGTAACAATGAGGCTTTACATAGGATCTCAAAAAGAGAAGGATGGTAAGCTGTATGGAGAAGCAAACAGAAAGCCTCCTTTGTGATGAACTGTGTCCACAAAGAAATGACTGGAAGGCCATAAACAGCTGCTGAGGCTGGCATTTCATAAGGCACAGATCATAAAGGAAACAACTACAAATGAAGGATCTTAGGTTAAGAACAAACAAACAAACAAAAAAACCCACCAAAGAGCACAAAGTTCTTTCAATTAAAAAAATTCTGGTGTTCTTTTTTAAAAAATCGGAATCATAACATACAGTTTATGGTCTTCACAAATAATCACCTACAATCCTTCTTATGAGTAATTATTATATAAAAGCCAAGGTCTTTGCTAAAACTCCTCAATAATGCACAAAACAGTAACAAGCTTATTAGGCTGTATGTAAAGATTAGCTTCTATTTATATAGAAATATGCATCCTAGTTTACCTTAGAAATTACCTAAATTTTTAAAAGTTCTTCTTTGTACACAGCCACTAAGAAGAAAAGTAAGTTCTAAGTTCAGCTGAACATAGTACATTCAAGACCTACTAACAACCTGAAGAGCATTTTAAACCATTTCATTGAATGCCTCTTGAATTATTTTACTCAATTCTTGTTGGAATCTATAAAAACCATAAGAGATAATATAACCTTTATAATACAGTCTTCAATCTTAAGTGATAAAAGGTACACTAAATTTCAGTTGATACAAGCTGCTTCTAATTCCATATTATTTCTTAGAATTCTTAACAGTTCATTGATATTGTGTAATTGAACATCAAATTTTCAGTGATACCTAAGAATTTACCTAAACAAATGGTACTCAAGAACTGGATTTTTAAAAGAATTCAATACAAGTTTAAGAAAAGTTAAATGTCTTCACACATAACAGTTTATGACAATTCTAGTAATGCGTATCATCATATTTTAGGATATGGACAACGTATCACCAAGGTACTAATATTAATACAAAGTCTTAAAAACACTGGAGCTAGGCTGCATTTGGCAAGCTCAAAATAAGCAGAAAACTTTGCACCTATTTATGGAGATATTCTCTATAAACTGTAGTATTCCATGTCTCTCAACAATTAAGTCACTGGAATACAGTGACAGCTCTCTCCTACCTTGCATGATGATTGGCTTTTTTGGATCATATTTTACAATTAAAACACCAGATTGCAGATTAACTTTATCAGAACTGCAGAAGATTTCCAGGTTTCCAATACATCAACTATCAAACCCATACAGTTAGCTGTACCATCTAACCACCACCAGTAAATTTTTAAGACTTATTTTAAGACTGGGGAGAGACACAACTCCAGCATTCCTCTGCTGGTTTGTTCTTACAGAATTATTTAGCCAGTGACTTCTGTATTAAGTCTCATATACAGTGACTGCACTGCTCTACATTGAATGCAGGAGCCCACATTACCCCAAATAGGGACCACTGAAATGTACATAAATATTCCATGTTAATGAAGTTCTGTTTCCCACCTCATTTTTGTATTAACTCAGTAAGCTTCCCAGAATGAAGAAGGTGCTTTCAGAAAAATACGAGACAACTTTCCAGTAATTTCCACAGTGCTCAACTTTACAAATTTACAACAGCTGCAGGCATCAGGGCAGGATTACAGGAATTTTTAAGATAACATGCCCATAATCCTTAGGATATGTCCAGTACTCCAAAAATCCTAAGTTTTTCAGTAGTTGTTTTTCTTTACAGCATCAAAACAAACTCAAGATTCGGTGTCTTCCTTCCTAATTCACCTTGGAAAAACAAGCTAAAAGAAGAAAAATTAAGTCCCTGTCTCCAGCTGAACAAGCACAGAAAAGCCTAAGTGTTTTTTAATTGTCTAAATAAAATTTGTAAAACCAAGCTCTGTGATCTAAGGGAAAGGTTGAGAAGATAGATGACTTGCACACACGTGCACACACACACACACATACACTTTAAATTCTAACTGACCCTGGTCACTAAATAATGAATTTTCTAAACTACCACCATATCACTTCCGCATCACATAAAACATATTTTTAAAAGAAAATAGCAAGTATTTATTATTAATATGACAATTTTAGCTGATACTCTTCCCATATGTTTTAATATATCATTTTTTTACAATGTATTTTCATTTATTGCCTGAATTACTTTAAAAGTCGTTCTTCTATCACCTCGTGCTGTTTAGCAGGATGTGACAAACCCTAGGGACTCCAAAGAAAGACAGTAGTGACAGATGAATTAGTTGTAACAAATTAGTTACAATGTGTCTATTTAACTTGAGCTGAGGTCTTAAAGGGTACACTATCTTATTTCAAATCATCATACACAGCCATTTTTAAACCTTGCTCTTTCAAAAATTCCTCAACCAAGACACAGCAAATTGCCACGTATCTATACTCTTGCTGCTATGAGAAGTAAAAATTATTAGATTTCATCCAACTCAAGTGTCTGAGTATGTTAGCTGAGTGATAACAAGCTAACTTCTTATTTTCATGGCAGTGGAGCATAAACACACGGTTAGTATGTGTATGGCCAGTGCCTGATCTACTCTGCTTGTGACTGCATGTGCAAATCTTGATGTAAGCATCTGCCAGAAAAATGCCCCTAAACAACAAACCATGAACTCCTGCAAATGTTTTTTTAATACTTGCTTGAAGTGTGTTAATTGAAAAATTTCACTAGCATATCCATTTCCTTAGTGAAAGAGAGACCAACTTCAGAAGATGCGGGAGATGAAAACAAAGCAGGGTTTGTTTAAAGCAAGTAACTGTTATTAGTGTCTAGCTCCATCCTTTCAGCCTCTGCATTTCTGTGTTGAGGAAATATTTGCAAAGTTAACCTAAAAGGAAGTTCATGCTATTAAATTTGTATATTTTACATTAACTTGAAAATTGCAGTAGAAAATGAAGGACAATTAAACATTATAATTTTTAAAGTATATAAGTAAATAAACTCCCTTTTGAAAAATTAGTTTGTTAAATGTAATGCACTATGGGAACAAAAACAAAAAGTAATTGATTTTAGATTTGTATTACAGAGTTTAGAAGTTGAATTCAAGTAGTTATGCTTAAAATTATTCCCCAATGCAGAAATATTGTAAATATCTGAAGACTATCTACAGATTTTCACAAGATCTCCAGTTCATGTATTTAAAAGACTTCATATTTTGCAAGGCAGTGCTGGAGTAAAATACTAAGTGGGAGTCATGCTTCATGTGCATAGTAAGTTACCCCAAGACCATGAGAGTGTCAGTTTTAAAAATCAAGTATACTGAAACAAAAATTAGAATAAATGTATACAAGCATTATTACGCGTGGAAACTTCATGCCAACCAAGGTTTGTTTGGTATTATTTCATTACTAAAGGCAAACTAAAATTGGTATCTGCAAAGAGCTTAATAGATTTTAAAGTCTTTACTAGCAAGTTTTATTGTTCACGTATATCCTTGAAAACAAATCCTCACCGCATCTGTCAAAATTTTGTAGGACTAGAGCATTCCATCAAGACCTCACAGAAACAAGATAATATTCTCCAGAAACAATTTGTGAAAAACTCAGATCCATATTTCATATCTGCCACAAAAGCTCATCAGAGTAATAACCCTCCTTCTCCTGGGTGTTATCCTACCATCTGCTGCTCTATTACTTATCTTTATTTTGCAACTAATTAACAGCATAATCTTCTAAATTCAGCAAGTTAATTATCATTATTGTGGTCTTTGCAGCATCATCAGTCCTTATGAAGTCTTGTCTCTCCACCCCCAGAGAACATATGAAAATGAAGTAGGTTGTGAGAGGGTCTGTTTCTTTAGAGCAGGCTCATTAGGTGTTTGCTGATTAGCCCGGCATGCAGAGAGACAGGTCAGAGGAATTCTGCTGAACACAAGGTCCCATGCCGGGCTCCAGCAAGTTAATGTCAGTTTCTGAATGTTTGCCAGCCTGCCCTTTGTCACTGCTCAGTAGACACCTCCTGCACAAAGCCTACTGGTTGCCCATGCAAGGTTTTTCTCAGACTCTGACAGAAGTTTTTTTATGGTTAGGAGGAGATGTTTATTCAGTACTCAGGAAATTTTTACGTTCTTCAGAAATTCCTGCAATCCACACAGAAGGTTATGAACATTCAGTTTGCATTTACTCAAAAAACTATGTTCTACAACCAAAAGTCTCTCACAGCTCACATTTCCTAGGCATGCGCTTGCAGATCTTCTCACAAAGAAATTCTGGAACATTTAGAACATGCATCCTTATATTAACACTTTTTTTTTTTTTTTATTTTTAAACACAGCTATTGCATCTACTTCTAAGCCTCTCTAAAATACCACAAAATTCAAAATTGACTTGTGTTTGATTTTACTTAAGTATATGGTAGTTACTTTAGCATGACTAGAAATATGGACTCACATATATAAAGATATATGGAGACCTTACATAAAGAAATACATGATGCTCTATGGACACTTTGGTATATATAACTCATAAAGAAACAACATGGGAGTCACCAAAATAGAAGAAAAATGTATTGTTTTCACATAAGTAAAAATACAAAAATTAAGCTCCATTCCTACTTCCATTAGGAAATAGTGGCACTACAATCTCTATTTTGATTTTTAAATCAAATTAACATGGGAGTCACCAAAATAGAAGAAAAATGTGTTGTTTTCACCTAAGTAAAAATACAAAAATTAAGCTCCGTTCCTATTTCCATTAGGAAATAGTGGCACTACAATCTCTGTTTTGATTTTTTAATCAAATTTGTTCTCACTTTCCTTTAAAAAACGTAAGCCTACGCAGCAACAGCCTTTTGCACACAAGAGAGAAATGAATGATTGTGATGAGGAAAAAAAATCAGAGCACGAAGTACTTGTCTTATCACAAAACTCTGAAATCCATTAGGTCCTTGAAATATCACACAAGAAATGAACTACAGAAACAGCCTCTGTGAAACTATGTAGCAAGTCTTCTGTTGGCTTAACCAGGAATCCAAGCAAAAAATAATCCTGATTACCATACCTTTGAAGAATTTATTATATAGCAAGCAAAATTATTTTCAAGATACATGAAAAAGAAAGGATTTGGCATCACAAAGATTTAAACTTTAAAAATTAACCCTGCAGTTAATAAAACACCACATATCTGCCAACAATGCATCATGTGGCATAGATTTCCTTTCTGAATGTTTTCTATCTATATAAAGTTTCTCATTAAAGTGCTCTTTCTTTAAGAGTGGTAAGAAATTAAGTGTTTTATTTTTGTGAGTAGACACAATTAAAAGTAAACATAAGAAATATACATAATATATGATATTCTTGAACTCTGCTGATGCTTTTACACTAAGCAACAAGCAAGAAAGAATATTGCAAATACCCTTTTTACAGTCTCAAAAAAAAAAAAAAGCAATCACTGAAATGCACAAATTAGCTTAATTCTAGTGAGAAAACTACTGAGACTGTTAAATTTTAGGTCTAGTGATCTTTGTTTTTCCTTGCATCTGAGTAATTGCTTCTTCCAACTTGAAATCAAAGCCTTCACCACATAGATGCACTTTCTTCCACCCTTTTAAGCTTGTAAGAGAAATTACTCAGGAATACACTTAAAAACCTACTTACTTGCCTACCTAAAAATTCTTTGGGACCCACTCCTGGATTTCATAAAACAGAATTAAGTACATGAATTTCCTGACTCTAAGGAATGTGGAATTTTTGAGAAAACAGTTCTTGTTTCAATTTTCCTATATTCTTCTCTCCTGGATAAATTAATCTTATCAGAGCTGTTATATTTAGGTATTTGCTCAGATATTAAAAGATTCCTTTTCACACTCCTAGGGGACAAGAATGCATAGAAACAGCCCTTTCTCCTTTCTGTTCCTGTCTACACTACCTTAAAAGTCATCATGTTCAACAGAGGATTGATTAGTTAGTTTAAACTAACCATAGTTAGGTGGTTAGTTTAACCACCATAACTGGGCACTAACATTGAAAACAAACAAACAAACAAATTTTATTTCTGCTTGTTTTAGGCATGACTTTCCCAAATAATTCCCAAGACTGCTCTAACACAATGTAAATACCTGCCACACAAAGAAATTTCCTAAGTATGTCTGTAGTGTATATATATAATTACAAAACTATTGGCAAATGAACTAAATTCAGTTGAGATTCTGAAAACTTTTTAAAAAAACCTTTTGCTTTTCCTTTTTTAAAAAAGGAGATACCACACACTTTGGGATGAGACATATTCTGCTTCACTGTTATGATGCTACTAATCTTTTCTTTCTTCCAACTAGCATTTCCTGTCCTCCAGTACAAGGAGCAAGAACAAGTTCAGTTAAAAATCTAATTCATTTAAAAGAATGACTGAAATACGATCAAAATGACCATTAACCACAGAACCAACACAGCCTATAATTTGTAGTAAATGTAAAATAAATGCAGCTGTTACTTTTCTGTTTTTATCGACTTTGTACTTGCAGAATTTAAACTAACAAAAGAACCCTTAAGTTGTTGTAAAAAGTAATAGAATTTAATTAATTTCTCAAGTTATTCTTCTTGAGGAATAATGGAGTTTTTCACTTACCAATTTAGCCTCAGACTGCACTGGCTGTGGGGAGGAAGGCCCTGGGATTCCTGGGATACTAGGCACCATGGTGACAGGTCTAACAAGCTGACCAGATAAAGTATAAAAATGAAGAAAACCTGAGTATGTTATCATAATAGAGAGCATATGACAGCACTACCCTCTGAAGCCAAAACAGCTATCAAGCTGCTTAAAACTAAGTTCTATACTGCACTTAGGCAAATTTGCTCCACTTTCAAATTAATATAGCATCATGCTTACTTACTGGAACTGCAGCAGGGACATGCACATTAGAATTTGTGATAGATGCAGGAATAGCAACAGGCATGGTTTGTCCATTAGGAAGATGTAACAGCAGAGGAAAAGGACCTGGAACTGGACTGAAAAAGGAATGAACTATATAAAAGAAAACTTATCCAGAGAACAGAACAAGTTTACACATCATTTTAATTTGGATTGTTTGCTTACAGTTGCAACGTAATATTTACTTGAAGATCAAAAATATGAACTGATGTGGAGAACATGGAATTATATTTCACATGTAGTGAAAGTTGTATGTTTCATATGTAATAAAGCACCACATTACATCAAAGCACCTCAAATTTGTATACTAAATGCAAAAACAGTATCTGAAAGTAAACAAGACAATATGTATTTTCAAATTCTATAAGAAAACATTTTACTAGGATTTATGTAACTTACACTATTGGTCTGTTAGAGGATGGAGCCTGGGTAATAACAGTACTTGACGTTGGTGATGGTATTGCCTGCTGAATAATAACACTTGAGTCAGAACTTGTAAGCAGTACATTAGGAACCTGTAGTGATGCTGGACGAACTATTGTTGATGTAGGCTGTGCAGTCTGCTGTAGTGACACTTCCTGAGTGGGGAAAAAAAAAGATTAAACAGTTTGTAAAATTCAATTATAGGCCATTAATTATGACTTCTAAATGAACACAGTTTGATGGAACAAATCATTATTTGTTCATTCATTGTTCATACAGAGGAGGTCAAAACCTCCTCTGTATGAATCGTATGAACCATCAAAGTGAAATTTTTTTGATGACAGTGATTGTAGTTGCATGACAAACCACGGCTCGATTTATTCTAAGCCTATTACTTATAATTCAGGTTTGATCAGGTATTAAGTTTCTTTTGCCAAGAAACCCACGGTGCTATAGGTACCATCATGTCTACCAACACTCTGAACAAGGAAAACATCTTATTGTGTTCTTATGTACATTTCAATTTCAGATAATTGTTCCAGATTCAAACGAGAACCGAAAGTTTTATGGTTCAGTAAAAAGCAAACCAAAAACATCTGTCTTTTTTAAAGTCATTATCCCTTACCCTTGTACTTGTCTTAATCAGAGTGCTACTAAGTTCTACAAGTCCTGCCTGATGAATCTGGTGGCCTTTTATGATGGGGTCACAGCCTTGGTGAAGCTGGGCAGAGCAACAGACATCATCTACCTGGAGATGTGCAAAGCATGCGACACTGTCCTGCACAACATTCTGATCTCAAAACTGGAACAACATGGATTGGATGGATGGACCACTCATTGGATAAGGAACTGGCTGGATGGTTGCATCCAAATATTGTGATCTGTGGCTCAGTGTCCAAATGGAGACGTGGGATGAGAGGTGATCCTCAAGGGTCAGTACTCAGACCAGTGCTATCTAATGTCTGTCACCAACATGGACAGTGGAATTGAACGCAGCCTCAGCAAGTTTGCTGCCAACAGCAGACTGTGTGGTGAAGTCAACACTCTGTAGGGAAGGGATGGCAGGGAACTTGTCCAGCTTGAGAAGTGGGCTTGTGCAAAATGCAAGAAGTTCAACAAGGTTAAGTCCAAGGTTTTGCACCTGGGTCAAGGCAATGCCATGCACAAATACAGGCTGGGTGGAGAAAAGATTGAGGAGCCCTGAGGAGAAGGACCTGGGGGTGGTGGTGGACCAGAAGCTTAACTTGAGCTGTCTGTGTATGTCTGCAGCTCAGAAAGCCAGCCAGGTCCTGGGCTGCACCAAAAAGAAGCTCAAACAGCCCACTGAGAGAGGTGATTCTCCCCCTCTACTCAGCTGTTGTGAGACCCCACCTGGAGTATTGTGTGCAGTTCTGGCATCCCCAACCACTCCATGATTCTATGATTTATAGAAGTGGGGAGAGAAATAATTAATTTCACGGATTTTGCTTCATTTTGTATTCTTCAAGAGAATTCCACACAATGAAAAAACCTCAAGTCACGGACTGAAGTTATTATTACTATTAAATAATTTATTTCTTCTCTAGAGCAATAGTTCTAAAAGGGATTTGATTGCAACATCTTCTAGTGACAGACAATATATCAGTTTTCTATGAGTATTCAAGTAAACAAGCAGATGCCCAAGGTCATGACTTTTAAACATACTGTCATAGCCTAAAGAGTGTAAAATTTGAAACACAATTACCTGGTGTTTAGCTTTAAAAGCCAGCCCATTCATCCCTGCACATATTTATCATAAAAAACAATTTATGATAAACAAAGGATAACATAGAAAAGTACCTATGAAGAGTCTGAAACTGCTGACATTCTGTAAAAAAAAAATCCTAAAAAAACTCCAAAGAAACTGAATCTTCTCTGCTTTTTTATAAATGATGATGCATAAAAGAGAATAAAGAACCCCTTTAGTGTTTTATAACATAGCATAAATATTAACCAATTAGGTATGTATCCACAGGAATATGTCAAACAAAAATTATTTTCCTTTCAACCAGCTAAGTAAATGGAAAAAAAAAAAAAAAGGTTCTGAGGTTCTGACCTTTTCATCATTGGTAGTAGACTCTGGATGAGGTAAAGGACTATCTTGATGAGTTGTCTCTACAACAGAAGGTTCTTCAATTTTGTTTCTTATAATTGGTGTTGCAAGAGGAGACAGATCTAGAGGCATCTAAGAGCAACAGTGTAAAATAAAATTACTCAATGTCTAAAAATTTAAAATATTCAACAAAATGTAAAGTATTAAAGAGAAATATCAGTCTTATAACAGGTGCTGATAGGTTTGGAAGATCTTAATGTAGATGCATCACCAGTCAAGGCTATTTGCATCTGCACAAATACCAATCTTCAGTACAATTCTGTCTTTCAACACCTGTGTCACACTAAGTACTGTCTTCTTGAAAATTAATAAGATTCTTTAAAGTTTTTCTTTACCTTGAGTCACAGGAAAATTAAAGTTGAGGAAGGACTGTGCTACAGTCAAAAATTACAGTTAAGAGAAGGTATTTTTCTTCTTTAAATTATTGTATCAAATGCCACAAAGCACAAAATCCTAACTACACTTCCAAGTTAAGAAAGCTACTGATTTCAAACTTATTGCAGAAAAAAATTATTGAAGAAGCAGGTTTTGTAGTACCACACAGATGTAATCATGAGGACATCTGAAATGCCACAAAGAAACTAAGTTAGAAAAATACTTAAAGCAATACTATACTCCTGTCTAGTCTGCTATCCAAAAGAAACTTCCCAAGTTTATCTTCTATGTTCTTCTACATGATTTTTTTTTCCAATTCAGTTCCTAGTTTTCCTACGGAATATATTACTAATTGGCAAGGAAAACTGTTAGAAGTAGAATCTCTTTTCATACCACATCTGAATATGAAATATTACAGAAAAAGCCTAAGTATAAAAAATCCAGAAAGTGTGTTATTCTGGTAAATTTTTCTACTTCTTGCCATGATTTTTTATACATATTTATCCATCAGGACTTTGTTTTTTCTCATTATCCAGAGGCAGCTTAGAAAATTAATATAAGTTAAAGAAATTGTGTTAAAATGCAAAAAATATTTTGCAATACCTATAACCCCCTGCAAGTGAGTGCTGAATTACTCAGAAAGTAAGGTATTAGTAAATCCAGAATCAGTATTACCATATATAGTGTTTTAAGAACAGTTCACATACAGCAATTAAAAAAAAATAATTTAAAATCATGACTTGCTGTAATTTTTGTAAAAAAGCAAGGGTGAAGCTTTGTCAGGAATGAATAATAATCCATTCTACTAAGTACTTATTAAAACCTTCACTGAAACAAAAAACCCAAGACACTTGATTCTGCAAAACCTGTATCTGTATACATGAGTATAAAAACCTATTTTTACCACTGCCAATGGAAGTTAACCAGGTAATCAGCCCAATACAAAATTATTCAAACAGGACATTGAAAAATATTTTTCAGAAGTGTTTAAATGTTTGGGTCCCTAGCCATTTATGACTGGGATGTACTAAGATAAACACAAGCAACCATATTTAAATGTCTGGGAAGTTCTTCATAAAAACACAAAGCTGCAAAACAGATATAGTCCTAACTTCTCTTATATTTAAATATGAACATTAAAAAGCAGTATATATTTAGGTTGTGGTCAATAATTTATATCCAGAAGCGACTTCAGCATAGAGCGAAAGTAACTATAGACAAATAGTATTTCTTTAAATTTTGTCAGTACTCATAATAATGACTACTGATTCTTAGAATAACATCAGTATTTTAAAACTAACCAAAATAATCAGTGCTCCCAAATCCCTCACATTGTTTTCTTGCCGATGGTTTCCTTCCTGCCAAAACTCATTACTTTTCAGAATTATTTTCTTGCTAATTCAGGGCCTAATAAAACTTCAATCAAAGCTAATGATTAACTTGAGTAGATAGACTAGACACTTAAAAGCATTCAGGCAAAGTCAGTGTGTCCCATTGTCCATGTTAACTATGTAAAATTAACCAGATAAACTAATCTTCAGAAGAGTAATGTCACATTTGTATTGTCTCCATACAACTTTAATAAGCAGGTGGCAAATGATTATTGGTATTGTTAAGAAGATAATATACTAATCCAAAGTTTGCATTTTTAAACGTAATTTCTGCAAAAAAGTAGCAGCTCTAAAAAGAAAAATTTTTGAACATACTTTCTTAATGTCATCTTCAGAAGCCTTTTTAAACTCATTTTCAAAAGGACTTGCTAATTCATTGAATAAGCCCACTTCTTCACAGTTCTTCAAGAATCGAGTTGGTGTTGGTGTCTGATCTGAAATGAAATGTATAAACCCCCCACAATTTTATTTCAAAATACCACTTATGAACCTCCTTCTCATATTTTTCATAATAAAAGAATACAGAAAGAGTCGATGTTAAGATCTCTCCTAAGCCGTGCAAGCAGGCTCCCTTCTGCCTTGCAGGGAGGCCAAGCAGAAGGCACACTCCACCTGCTGGAGACAAGCAACTGATGTTTGCAAACTCTGTCTCGGGGGGTATCAAAGCTTTTCTTAGGTCTCTGTACAGCAACCAGAGGGAGCTACTCCCAAACGCCCAGGTTACACTAGCAGATCACTTCAGTGAGCAAGCAGGCTCTGTCTTCAAATAGAGGTAAGGCATACATGAAGTCTGTAATTTAAAAAGAGAGAGGGAAGCACACAATTCCTGGAGTTTGCTTCTTTAACCTCACGCAGTGAAGACAGCAGTGATTACTCTCAAGTGCATGGAACTGCTAAAAGGAAATAGAGTGTGATTCTGTACACAAGATCCTACTGACTCCTACCACATCTCTATAGTCAAGCTGGCATCTTAAGACCTCTCATATCAGGGTGACTACTGTGGGAAACAGTGAAGCAGTTTCAAAAACAGTCTTTACAGAAAGTTTTCAGTGCTACGGAAATTCCCCTTATTTCACTGTTATTATCAGCTCAAAAATTAACCACATTTGCCACAATGTTACCTGTGTATAAAATACTGTGAAGTGGCATCTTGTGCACCTTACAAACCTTGTTCAGGACTAGAAGATGATGCACTTGCATAGGGCTGCAGAGATGAACACTGCCATGCTCTGATTCCCAAACATAAGAGTATTTGTCAGGTCCCCTTTCTTATAGTATAATTACTAAGGACCAGATTAAGAATTTTAAAATGTATTACTGTTGGTTTAAGAGTAACAAGTCTTTTTGTCTGCTTGTCTTAAAAACTTAGCCACTTACAAGGAAAAAGAAAAACTGGAAAATGTCTGAAAAGCCTTTGTGCAGCTCATTTAGGCTGTTCCATCCCTTAGAAAATGGTCTGACTGTAACTTTAGACTAATTAGCATGTGCTATCTTCATTCAATAACTTTAATATTTATAGTATAAAAATACATTTAATAAATTTAAATAAATTTAATAATTACAGATCTTGTTGGGCACAGCCTTTATTACTATGTGTTCTTCCTAGATGCTTATAACATAATGTAATCGGTTACTGAAGTATTGATAACTGAAAAATTTTTAGATTATATATCAGATTCAAAAAAAGTTATTTATGAAGAATAATACTGGCTTCAAATTCTGACAAAAGCAGACACTGCAGAAAACTACAGTGAAGAAAATGTTTCATGCTCTCCAAACATAAGTCTACGCATTATGCACACAAAATACATCAAATGTATGCCCATTCCAGTAGAAGAGTGAATGAACTAGTTATAAAAGTTTATACTAACCAGCCACAATGACACTGTCATTACGAGCCGGACCAAATTTCAGTGTCATCTCATGTTTATGTTTATGGACAGCCAAATGATCCTCATTGGTAAAACGCTGCAGTAGAAAGTTTTAAGAAACAGTTGTAATTTTCAGTGTAAACAAGGTAAATGCAAATCTACAGAAATGAGTTTTTGCAACACTTAAAACTATCTTTACTATGGTAACAGACAACTCTTAGGGAGATACATCTTGTCCTTGCTCAACAGTTCCAAGTAAAAATACTATGCTTGTAGTAACTAAAAAGAGATGATACCAGCAAAATGGTAGTGTTAAGTACCTGCATTTACCTAAAGTCACAGATAAAATTTCATAGTATTGCAGACTTCATCAACTATTAACAAACATTTGCTATACTAGCAGATCTTGATAATGTTGAGTGACTGATTACCACAATTTGATTTCTGTATTGTCTGTACTATCACAAGGATAAGAATTCATCTGTTCAACTCAGACTTCACAGTATTTAATAGTGTAAGAATGAAATGAAGTATACAACTCTGCCGCTGGCTATTTACTATAAGAGGCAGATAAAACAGGAAACAGTGGAACAACTGAAAAGCTGTGAATGAACTAAACTTATCAGCACTTTTGAAGTCTTGTAAGTTTTCAGAATTATGCCAGTTTTGTGCAAACTTCCACACAGAATCGGGGTACATACCATAAATAGTAAACAGACAAACTAGATAATGTAAATTAGATATTCTTACTTTCACTAACTTAAAATTTGCTATGCATCTGTACTTGTGGGTAAAGTTAGTACTTTAACTGAGATAATCTAAGAAAATGTTTCCCTAGATGAAGCTTTGCCAAAAAGAACAGATTTTACAAAACATTCTAATTCTTACTTTTCTTTGTGAACACTTGAATCTCAAATTATGTTTCTGACTATTCCTCAATGATTGAAATGAATATGGATCTATCTTGTAGTGTACACACACCAAGTGTCATATCTCAGAAAACAATACAGAAAGCTTAGTTAACCTCAGAGTACAGCCATCCAGAATATTTCTGTAAGAAAGAACATGTGTGCACCTGAGGGGGAAATTAAAAATGCAGGATCACTGAAAGACAGGCTGATACAGACCAGGCACTTTTTTTGTTAGAACTCCGTTGCCAAGGGTTCCAAATGTGCAGCTCTCCATAGCTCCTGTGCCTTATTCTCTAGATACAGCTGAAGCCAGAAACTTTAGTGTTCAATCACACTAAGACACATGAGCACATCACTCTACCCCCACTGTGGGACAGAGAGGCTCCTTCAGAGAGGGAGTAGGATCTCCAGATCCTGACTCCTTTTCTATTCTATACTATGAACTGACAACTGAAGAAGCCTTGCCCATTTTCAGGAACACGAGTTTCTCGGGTATCAAGGATTGCTATAGCACCATGATGCATCTTCTAAGAGACTGAGCTGCCAAATCACTTCTGACAGAGCTTACATCAAGATTTAAGCAGGATGGGGACAAACATGTTGCTAAGGAGAAGGCAGTCGTGTTATTTTGATGTCTCTGAACATATTAGAAATAGTAAGAAATCTTGATCCTTTCCTGCTTTACATACAACACAACATCAATGCTGCCATTAATAATAAAAACTATGTTTACAGAATGATAATTAAAATATTTTAAACTCAAAATCCAAATAAATACAATTGCACTAATATAATGAAAAAAATCAGATCGTTTTAGAAATTAATTCTATATAAAAGATGCAGGGGTGTCCATTTCATACAGAAGATAATGCAAATTCTTTTCAGATTACTATAAAAATGTTAAGACAGCTTCCTTTTAAACAAA
Source organism: Phaethornis superciliosus (assembly GCA_023637945.1). Taxonomy (NCBI): domain Eukaryota; kingdom Metazoa; phylum Chordata; class Aves; order Apodiformes; family Trochilidae; genus Phaethornis; species Phaethornis superciliosus. The sequence goes on along the minus strand of JAJQWJ010000007.1, from coordinate 16,669,243 downwards.
CATCTGCTGAAACACTCAACAGTATTTTTACTTTTTGGCTCACATTCAGCTCTGTAACTACTAATGCCAATGGCAACAGAGGTTACTAGTATAAAATTAGGATGTTTCTTGAAAGATTTATTGTTTCCATGAAAGCAAATAAAGCAAAGAAATGAAATTGTCTTCAGCTCAAAAATGGTAATTAGTTGTGGGTTTTTTTAATTGCATGGATAACATTTTCTGAATAAACACACAAAATACTAGAAATCCTTGATGTCACCTGCCTTTCCTCAAAACAGACACTTTCTGCTGTTTTTCATAAATCCATTTTTCTTCAATAACTAGAGATGTACACTGTTTTACTTTTATTGATCAATAACTTCAAGTCAGACCATTACCTGGCCACATCCAGGGGCAGTGCATAAGAAGGGTTTGTCATCACTCATATTCCACAGGTCGTTGTGCTACCTATATTAAAATGAGAATGGAACAAATTTTACAAAAATTGCAACAAATTAGCAGTACATCAACATCCACAAGCTATTTCACTATTTCATGGGAAAGAACTTCTGCCTTGTGGCTACACTAAGAATCAAAACACCCCAGATTCAAGTAGAGTTCCAAGCTGGATTCCAAGCTCTGACAGAAAGGGAAACTAAATCTACTGCAGAGTAGGTTTTGAACATACATCTCAATTGGAAAGGCCAGTATTCAGACATAACTTGACTAGTAGCAAAAAGTATCTAAAAACATAGTATGACAAATTGTTACTGAAATAAAAGTAGATGGTAATAACGATCCAATCCCCACAATTAAAAAAATAAATAATAATACAAAAAAAAAATCAACAAAGCAGCAGACAATCCCCAGTAGTCACGGATACAGTGCCAGCAGACAGGAAAAAGTGTTGATCTCTTAGACTTTTCATAATCTATAAAGCTCATCTTCAAAGAGAAGTTAGCAGACTGCCCTTTTTGTAAACTGTTACAAATTTAACTTCAAAACCAAGTACTTCTGTAATGTTTCAGCTATACAACTAAATTTCCAACAGGCTAAAATATTTAAAAATGAAGTAAAAATTATTAATTATACTTTGTGCTGTTTTATATACTTACCATACAAGTAAACATACCTGTCAGATTTCACATATAAACCTGTTTCATAGGGCAAACTATCATATCCTCCTTTTCATGGCAATGAACTGTAATTGAAAGAAAATATAACTTACTATGCATGTTAAACATGCCATAATACATGACTTTGTAAAGATAAACCATGTAATGCCCACTATTCACCCATGAAACAACAGTTTTTCAAAGAAAGGTTTTACTTCAGTATATCCTCTAAATATGTGTCTTCTACACAGAAAGAGATGCTTCTGTTCTCTCATACTACAGGCACAGAACAAACACTGCAAGTTAGAATGCATCACTTCACTTCAGGAAAAGAAAAAAGGACATAGAAGGGACTGAGCCAACCTGTGCTGGACAATGCATAAAACAAGTAAGTGGATGCTGTGTCATCAATGACAAAAAATAAAAAAGTTCTGGTTGCCACACCATTAAATCCAGTAGTGAAAGTAAGCAAAGTTACCTCGTTTTAAGGTCAAGTACTAAGGTGGGGTTGGAATCAGTGTACCAAATTAGCCAAGTATCCACCAAATGACAAGCACTCTCAACCAATCTGTGGCTTTGCTCTGGAGGAAATACATTCATCTTTAAATACAAGTATTTGTATGGAGATCTAACAATCTCCATAGTAGTAGTTCAATGCTAGTTCAGAACACTGCTTGGCTTGATGAAACAAATAAAGATGAATTAAGATGTCTTCACAATTAAAGAAAATGAACAGAGTAAATCCCTCTCTCCCTCAACAGGATGGTCATGGAAAGTTGCAAGGTTTCCAAAACTGTCTAACCATCCAAAGAATGTATACTTCTGGTACATCATTTAGCACTAGACACAAGACAGATGAAGTAAGTGTAAGCAAATAATTTAAGACTTAATAACTCAGAGAAGTACAGGGAACATGGTGACTGATCCTTTTGCCTGCACAGACTTTTTGGATATTACTTCAAGGAGAAGATGATCCCAGTGTCCTTGGTTATGGGCAAGAATAGCAAAGAAGTAAAACAAAGAGTAGAGGAGATTCTAAATTATCACTTCTAAATACATATATTCAACCGAATGAGAATACTGAGCTGAGATCACAAGCCAAGAAGAAATGAATGGCTGCCAGAAACTTTAGAGTCTTTGGCACTGACAATTCAGAGAAACATTTATGTCCCAAAGAAAGGATGCCAAGGCAAATCAGAGGAGATTGTTTCACAGTTCTTTGCAGAGTTCATAACCTGTCTCAGGTTTCCAAAGGGATGAAATATTTCTTGAATTGTTCAAACTGTCACCAATAAAGAGTATTAACAAAGTTATGGACAAGTCTGAACACTCACAACTAAGGCCTAAGGATAAAAAATAAAGGCCCTTACCAATGAAGCTTTGTATTATCTAGAACCTCAACAGACACTTAAAAAATATCCCCATGAATTTATTATTCTTGTTCAGCTATGCAAGTCATATTTTGTTAAATGTGGATTCAAAACTAACAAAATCAGTCTCCTTTGAATCCAAAAGGAAATTGCTTTGTTAAATCTTGATCATGAGGCACAGTTATACATGGCTACAGTACACACATATAGATATACATGAAAAGAGTTACATCTGTATCAGAAATGCCTGAAGGTGTAAGAAAAAAATTTGAGTGATTTTTATCCAGAGGATGATGATTTTGATTAAAGGAAATGCATGTAGGTTATTTTTTTTCACTCTGTTCCTATATCTTAACAGTCTTGAACAAGTGCATGGTATCAGCCGTAAAATATACTCTCTCCACAGCTACTCTTTTTCTTTGGTCTTAAGCTGTACAATTTCTGAAGTCTGCTCATGTTCCCTTTTGAAGGAACAGTACCAAAGCATGTATCTCTATATGAAGTCATTAGTACTTCCATGTTTTGGTTTGTGAAGCCTTTGCTTTTTTAATGCCTGATTTATAAAATAAAAATCAATCCTCCTAGCAAACTTACTGGAAAATAAGTTGGAGATAAATTCATTTCCTGATCTTTGTAGTATTATTTGACTGCAGGACACAAGGAATGTTGTGAGGTAATGCCTCATAAAGGGATTCCAGCTAACATCTGAGGAAAAAAAAAACACCCAATGTATCTTGAAGCACTAAACTTTTTTCACTTAAAAGAGAAAAGAAATTCACTCATGCATTCCAGCAAGACCTCAAACATTATAAATCTAAACAGAAACTGGATCTGACAGGATGGGAAAACGAAGGGCTCACATTTGTTAAGTGTAGCCAAATTAGTAAGGATCACATTTACCTATTACAAAGATGAATGCAAAGCTTGCACCTATAACCCATAAATTCCATGCAACACAGCAGGCTCAGGGCCAAGTGCCTGTCAAGCAGCTTTGAGGCAGAACTTTTAACTCCTTGTGGACAGCAAACAGAACATGATTCAGCATCATGTCACTTGCAGCACTGAAAGCTAAAAGCCTACTGGGCTGAATTAGGCAGAGCACAGCAACCAGAGGAAGGGAAGTGGTAATTCTCCTTTTTTCTGGCACTCAAGAGGCTACAGCTGGAGTGCTCTGTCCAGTTTTGACTCTCAAGACAGATGACATACTGGAGGGAAACCAGCAGGGGCCCCACCAAAATAGTTATGGGGCTGGACTATTAAAACAAGAGGAAAATCAGAAAGCAAAGTTTGCTCAGTATGGAGAAGGAAGGCTGAGGAAGGATCTAATTGCTGTCTTACACTGCCTGAGGTATTGTTATTGAGAAGACAGATCCAGACTCTGGGTGGTGCATGAGAAGCAATATTAAAAAGTCACACCACAAAAGTTAATGAGGAAGTGTAAGGGGAGAAGAAAACAAGAAACAAAAACCAAAATTACACAGTGAGGGCAGCTAACTGTGGAACAGGTTTCCCAGTGGGGCTGTGGAATCTTTAACCTTGGAGATAGTTGAAATTTGAGTGGAAGAAATCCTAAGCAATCCAACATAACTCAGACTTGAAGCGTGGCATTAAGACGTCATAGTTAAAACCAGAGGTGAACAATGGCAAAAGACAATCCAAACTTGGGTAACGTTCTGACAGCTTTAGAAGACTTAACTACTTAAATACTTTCCCCAGTTGCTACCGGGGAAAACAAATCCCATTCTTTGCCTCCTCTTTTCCTTCTAGATTGATGCCTGATATGAGTAACAAAACTAAAACACAGAAGCTGTGATTGCCACTGACTTCAAAAGGCTACTAGTGATTGACTGCTTTGGAAGAGAACACCACAGTAGCAAAGACTTTAGAAAATACTCTTTCCCTGATATTCAAAAAAGAAACTGAAATGACACCTTGACAAATGTGTTACCTACCTACCAAATGAGAATTCAAGTATGTAAACTGATAATCCAGTCACTAGACATTAATTACAGCCCCCTGGACTCTTCACCAGGCAACAGCAAGCACCTTGTCCCACAGAAAAAGACGGTCCCTGAAGCAATCCAATATGAATGTGAAATTCCGTTCTTACTTATTTCTTCAGATAAAATGAACAGTTCAGTGACTACAGTCCACTGATCTGCAACCTTCTTCTGTAAGCCTTCCAACACTCAGTAGCTTAAAGAAAGCTATACACAGAATTCTTTTGAATTACACTGAGAAATCGGATCAGAGGTGAACATGGGAAAACCATGAAGTAGTCTTGGCAGTGCAGCCAACTTTTATACTAAAATCAGAAAGAAATCTCATTTTTTTGTGTTTGTTTGCTGCAGATTTTCAATGCAAAAGTAAAATACTTTCACATCACTCTTATTTAAATGTCACAAGTTTCTTTTGTCACTTACAGAAAGTAAATAGTACTGTAAAATATACAAATAAGTGTATGTACATACTTAAAATATTTATGATAGAAAAAGAAAAGTTTGCAAGAAATTTGCTGATGTTTAGGATGGTGTGCTTATTTTAAAAAGAAAGATGTTTCTATAAACATCACACTAATGTTTATCTAAATGCACTACAAAAATAGATTCAACAATAATTTGTGTATATTTGTAAGATTTTAATTAAACATCTTGGTACACTTTCTGGGCATTATCACTACATACTCTGAGACTTGCTTCTAAAATGCCTTCTTGTAGACAATCTGTAAAAGAACAGAATCGTACACTGACTTATGCAACATCTTGTTGGCTTAGTTTACTGGCAAAGGTTCTTCTGTTTTCTCTTCATTCCCTACATACAGTACATGGAAAACACAACTGACAACTCACTTGTTTTTTTCTCTTTTAGACATTCAAATAATTGCTTAAAATATAAACAGTTTTCCAAATTTGCTGAGAAGGAAATAATTCTTTACAGACATCTATGAAAGACTCATCAGAATTGTAGCTTTTGAACACTTTACCTTTATAAAATATGCTGTGTGCCAAAAGATCTCTACTAAGCACTAACTGCTCATGGGCTGTGCAGTCTTACCCTGTAATTAATTATTCTAAGCACTGCAGCAACACAGAGACTGCCCTCCCTGTCTCAGGGCTGACACAAACCCCATGGATGAAAACAGCCTGAACTGAACACAGAAATGAGAGACAACAATATAGAAAATAACAACAAACAAAACCCCTAACAAACAAATCCCCAAAGTTTTCAATTTCAACATGCCTCTAATGGCCAGCAAGCAAAAAGAGATGCACATTCTCACAAATGTGTCACCCCACCAACCTGGACAGTCTGCCAGCTACAGCAGCTCACTGATCTACTGCTGCTTACAAGCAATGCAAACCCAAGTTTTGCAGCTAGACTGACCACTTGAGTCAGTGGCTCTGACTCAAGAAACAGCTGTATGTTCTGGTTTGGAAAAAAATGAGAAACATGAAAAAAACCCTGTATTAGGCCACTGAGACAAATCAGAATTACAGTAGTCCATCAGCATCAAGCCTCTCCTGGGGCAGTACATTACCAAGTGCTGAAGTTACACTATCAGTGATGTATTTTCCTACGGATGTTTGCGTTTCCTTAAGATCCATCATGCCTATTCAGCATTTCCTTTTATTCTTTACATTTGATCTGGGATTATGCCCCTTTTTACTGCAAGGCACAAACCCTTCCTGTATACAGAATTATTAACTCTTAGTAAGTTTTTCTGTATGTCTTATCATAGTGTCTAATTGCTTTAGGTAACATACCATTTTTAAGATTTTACTATAAGGCTTCATTTTACAATAGAAAGCTGAAGCACGAACGAGAAAAGTCAACATTTTTAAAGTCTTTATCAATTTTAAGAATTTTAATTGAAGTGCATAATTTTTCAAAGTAAAGCCAAGTGGACTAAATATATTTGCAACAGCAAAGAATAACATTGTCTTAATCACCTGAGGAGATGAATTTAGTGTTTTGCTTCACTCCATACAATAGTTTTGATAGACATGCCTCCTTATATGAGGAAAAAAATTTTTAAAAATGATGTTTTACAAATTAAAACACTTCAAAATTGAGAGATGTCTTTCTCATACAATCAAATGAATCAAAGCAAATCAAAGTGAACAGAACACCATTTTTTCTTTCAGTACTTAGATACAGCATTGCACAGAATAAATTTTAATCACCTCTCCCATTTAAACCTATCTTTATTTCTCCAATTTTCTATAGAGGCAGACTCTCAAGTTTTGTTTTCATGAAAAGTCAGAAGATAGAATGTAGAATATACCACTAGCTAAGAAGTAACATAAATAAATGAAAACAACACTTGCATATTAAAGGACAAAATCCACTTACCTGGAGGAACTGGAACAGCTATTTTTTCAGTTTCCTGTAATGCAAAAGAAGAAAGGTGAAGCAAAAATAGTGTAATTAATACTTGACCATTAAAGTCCACTTTCAAAAGAGTTTTGATTTAGTCTATTTGTGTAATACCATAGGATTTAGCATTCTCTAAAATTAAAACCAAATTATTATGAGAATGGAGGAGAAAAATTCAAAAAATAAAAACATTCTTATGCTTATAGAGAAAGTGGGATCAAGAGAAAGTACCTCAGTAGATTATGCAAGAAAACTATAAAACTATAAACCATAGTCCAGAATATTTAAAGGTTGTAAATCTCAAAATTGGTGAACAGGAAAACGGGAGCTCCCTCTTCACAATTCATCACAGTGGTTGTGCTATTTCCTAGAATACACATTCTGTTTCAGAGAGTTAGGTGTAAGAAAAAGGAAGAATGTAATGTCTGCAGCATAATTCTCAGATTTTTTTCTGTGAAAAAGTAAAACATTGTCTGTTTTTTTCTGATGTTGTTAGTTAATTGCTTGTAATTGATGGCTGAAGTTAATTCCATATCTTCTTCCATCTATCAAAGGTTCTACAAATAAAGGGGGGAGCATCTGGACAAGAGGAAAAAGATGCAAAGACTTAACAAGTTTAAGTAGGAACAAGACAGCCAGTTAGCCATCTAGTCACACCTTGAGAAACAAAGCAATTAAGTTACTTCAGCTTTGCTGAAGGAGCAGGTTTTTTCCACATGAAGGTGCATTTCTGGTAAAGCAAAAGCATTAATGGAATAAAGAAATGTCCTTAGGCCTAACACTATTTTTCAGAAGTGCCTTGATCTATCTTTGACTTACTGGAAATTCATGCTGTGTGAATACACCTCTTGTAGATAAGTGCCAATGAATCTCAGAGAAGAAATAAAAGTTGTTTAATATTCCACTGATCTTTTCACAATTTGATTACAGAGATATCAGGACTTACCTTTCCCAGATAATTTATCTAGGTCTGAATATCTTAATTTTGCCCACCAAGCTAACAAATATAAGAAATCCAATCTCCTTTTGTTATATTGCTTGCAACAAATTAAAAAAAAAAAAAAAAAAAAAGCAAGCTTAGCAAAAAGTTAGTTAATTTTTACATCTTCTCAGATTGTATCCCTGAAATGAATACCACGATTAAGAATTTAAGTTTAAAAAAAATTTAAATGTATCATAAATAACCCACTGCAAGATTCCTATTGCTCATTAAAACAGTATGATCTTTTTTTTAATTTCCTGTTAGTAATAATATAAATGACCACTGGCATTTACCTAAAATGGTAAGCATACTATATTGCTTGGAATAATTTACTGAAGAGAAGCTCCTATCTGAACTGAAGCTAATGGACAAGTTCTCAGGGTGAACTGAAAATGACACAGAACAAAGCTGGAAACAGTACAGCATAAACTAGAAAAAAATATTGATTGCATAATTCTTAAATATTGACTCATATTTCTATCACTAACTATATACAATGCCTCCTTAGAGTGCACATTATTGATTTGTAACAAATATAGTTAAGTTATGCAGGAGGACAATGATAACTTGAAATCTATTAATTATTCCAACAGAGAAGTGAATAGTATTGAATCGTATCTGCTTCTTTGAAAACAATGAATGTATTATTTTTATACATCAACTCAAGATTATTTTAAGTAAGAGTTAAAAAAAAGTTGAGCCTAGAAGTAACTCACAAACTTTCAAAGTTAGTAAGTCCTCAGAGATATAAATGTGCATTTGTAAGTTTAAACTAATCAATAGTGGAAGGAAAAAAATAGCTGATGATGAAAAGGAATTCTAGGTAATAGATACTCCCCAAAAATTATTTAAACAAGATTCAAAAGAATAACATATTTTAGATGGTCCTCTGCCACAAAACAAAAGTAGTATGAAAACCAATATTGTTTATAAAATTATGTATGATCAAATTTAAGACTTGAATACACCCTGTATTAGATGTTGCATAATCTAGAAGTTTCTGGAAAAATACATACCAAAGATGTTTGTATTTCTAGAATTCAACTCGAGACAGAAATATCAACTACATAATGAAGAAGACAGAAGGCTCAACTACTTGATTAAGTATTAGTATGCAATATCAGTATCAAAACATAAACCTGTAATGCATTTTAAAAACATGCTGCTTCACTCCATGTATACATTAAGGTTTTGGGGTTTTTTATTTTGCATTTCTTTTGATGCAATGTATTACAAGCAGCCCCTGACAAAGTTAATTTTTGCATTTAAATGACAACTTTCCAAAATTCTGGAATGTAGAACTATAAACACTAAGAGAATTCACGTGATGCCTAACTTGACCATAATTTGTCTCTCTGAAATTATGTCTGCAACTGCATGTCCACTAATAGACCTTAACGTGTTTCAGGGGAAGACTGAATAAACAGCAACTGGACACTCGCAGAAGACCACAACCTCAAGGAAGGGTTGTGTTCTCCTCATTCTATCAGCTAGTGCTGAGTTTAGCATCTAGCAGAGACCTAGCAGTATTATGACCTTAACCTCAGGAACTTCTGTTTTCATTAACTCTAGCTTCACACTCAACAAGAGCTTGGGACATGACATTCACTGTCATAAGAACAATAAGACAAGGTATAAAACAAAAAAAAACCCTAATTTTAAAAGGTGGATAAGAAAATACACTTTGGTCATGCTCAGGGTTACTATTTGGAAAGCACCCGATGATTCAGAATTTCCAGCTTTGTTAGAATTTCTCATTCTAGTGCAAGGAAACAGGTGACAGTACCACTGTCTGAATATAAACATGGCTGGTAGGAAGCAACATAATGAAAAGCCAATGAGTGACACTGAGTGCAGGGACAGGACACAGAAACAGACTCGTGGATCTCACTCCAAGAACAAGGATGCAAAAAGACTGCAGAATGAATAAGACTGCAAAAGCAACATGGCAGAAAACACATCCCCTAGCACTAAACATCAAGATGCACTGTGGCATAAAACATTTGGGCCTAAAAAACATCTAGCAGCCATCGTTACTTGAGGGTCTGGGATGTGTTTTTTTCACGTGAAAGCTTCAAAGCCCTTTTATTAAAACAACTTGAGAAGCATAATACACAATAATGCACAAAGTCAATGAGCAACTGCTCCAGTAGGCCCCACGTCCATTCCCAGATCCCAGCCAGCCCCACACCTCTCTCCGGTGCAGGAAAGCTGTTCCTACCCTCGCCCCTCCCGCTCCGTACCCCTCTCGGCACCCTCCGCACCGGCACCGGGCGCGGACCAGGATCTTCAGAGCCGAAGATGGATGCAGGGAGAGGCCTCCGTAGAACAGAGCTGAGGCGGAAAGGCTGAGCCCGGCCGCCCGCTTCCTCTCGCCCTCCCCCTCGCTTTTACCGTCCGCCCCCGCGGCGGGCCGGGCCCGTGCCGGTACCGGCGATGCCCCACAAGGCGGCCCGCTTCCCGAGAGCGGCGGCCCCATTCGCCCGCTCGTCTCCCCGCCCCGCTTCCTCGGCCGCCGGCAGGGACCCCTACCTCCGGGCGGGTAACGGTCTCCGCGGCGCCGACCGGGCCGCCCCGCCCCGCCCCGGCTCTAGGGGCGGCGGGAGCCGCAGGCCGTGGTGGGGGAGGGGGCTGCCGTGGAGAGGAGCGGCGGCGCCATGTTACTGCCTCCCGGGTATCTCCCGCCTACTGACGAACGAGGCCGCTCCCGCCCCTCCACCCTCGGGCGCCGCCGCAGCGCGGAGGGAGGAGCCGCCGCCGGACCGGGCCGGGCCGCGCCGGTGTTTACAAACTCACCCGGGACCGCGGGCCGAACCACACATTAAAAGCCGGGTCCCCCACAGGCTTCCGTCACTTCTCGCGAGAGCTCCGCTGACATCTCCGCGAGCGGCGGGCGGGGCGGGGGCGTCACCGCGGCGCTGATTGGGCGCTGCCCGCGGGGGAGGGAGGGAGCGGGCGGAAGCGGCGCGCGGCGGGCGGGACCGCGGGCGGGGGAGGGGACACCGGGTTGGGGGGGGACACCGGGGAGGGACGCCGGGGCCGCTCCCCCAGCGGCGGCAGATCCCGGCTCTCGGCCCGCCAGGGGATTCGCGGGCCGCCCTCGACCGGCGCCCAGCCCCACGCCTGCTCCCGCAGGGACCGCGCGTGGACAACACATCTGCCGCCAGAGCCAGGCAAACGCTGTCCGTGCGCAGCCCAGCGCCGTGGGTGAAGCTGCGGGGGATGGAGTTGGGCGGGCAGGCTCGGAGATGAAAGCACCGTCCCCTGCTGACCCTTCCGCAGGAGGGCTGGAAGCTGCTGCTTCTGGAGGCAGCAGAAAGCGGGTAGAGACCAAACCACTGCAAGGCTTTGCTCGGCGACAGCACTGGATGTGCTTGTCACATCCCAAGTTTTGGAATACCCAGTCCTCCTCAGGGGGCAGGGGCTGTATGGATGCCTCTGGCTTCCCCCTCTCTGTCCACCGCATCTCATGGCAGAAACTGGGTGCATCCCTGCACTTGTACTTCCACTAACCCTTCACCTTACTGTGTCACAAATGCTGCAGCACTGTACAAGTAAACATATAAAATTTACACTGAAGGAACTTAGAAACATTTTGGATCAATTTAAAAAAATACCATAATCATGTATGGCAACAGTTTACCTTGCCTGTGCTCTGAACCCCATCTGTGGTGTTTTAATTCAGTGTCTGTGTATCAAACTGTCTTGTTCCATCACTGATTGAAGCATACGAGACTGAATAACAAAAACCAAAACACACTTCTAAAAACAAAGTATTAGTTCCAGCAAATTACATTACATCCAAGTTTCTCTGAACTTACAAAAGAAGATACAGTCCGTGCAATTTCTTGTAAACTGTTTGGTTGGCACTTCACAAAGTTCCTTGATATAAGGCGGGATAAACCACTGTATTAAAATAGTTTACTTAAAGATGGAGTTTTGCTTTTCTGTAAGCATTTTGTGAAGGGCTCCAACGTGAGAATGCACAGAAGAACAGAGATCTCTCTTCCTTTTTTATTCAACAATTAAGCTGTGTTGGAACAAGTATTGTTCAGCATTTTTAGATCTACCACCGCATGGCAGCATCAGTCCCAGATAAAGAGCTGAAGTAGAAGTTTTCTGCCTTTCCTCACGCTGAAATTTCTGCAAGAAACTTGAAGAGAGGGAAAGCAGCAGGACAGAAAGGTTGAATCACTTGTACCTGCAGCAGTAATTTAAGAACATTATTAGCAACATAAGTATTCCTTCCTTATAAACTATGATAACCCTACTGTGTACATCACTACACAGGCAGACAGACAGATCTACTGGAACAGCCAGCAGAGTAGATATCCAGCAACGATGAAGATCTCTGCTCCAGCTGGCTCCATCTTCAACACTGAAACACGAACACCATTTTTGGACCTGGAGAATCTGTATCACTGATCTTCCTGAGCTGACAGTCTCTAAGGTCAGCATAGTCCACATCAGAAAAAAACAATCAAAGGTCTTTAGGAAAAGTGCAGCTGACAGTAGCACCTCATGGAAATTTGTATCAGGCATCTCTGACCTATGAAAAAGATTTTTTTTTAATGTAGTCTTATGCGTAAGATCTGTATTGATAGCTTGCTGCTACCCAATCACTGCAAAGAATTATTTTTTAAAAACCCAAATGTTTTATCTCTTACACAACAATGGTTATCTCTTTTGTGGGCATTTTAGGGAAAGAAACTGAGATAATTTTTTGTAAAACCACTCAAATTGACTGTGTTGTTGAAGTGCTCAAGTAACCACTGAAACTGAGCTGCTGTTTTTCAAGAGCAGTGAAAACAGAGCAAGGACATCAACATGCCCTGTGATTGTTCAGATGTGAAAATCTGTTCATTGCTCATAAGCCCCTTATTGCTTATTAGGTGGATAATCCCCTCCATGAAGGTTTGTTGCCATGCTTTCAAAGACCTTGATTAATCTTTATCTGTAACACAGAGATCCCATTCTTTCAAGACTGACATACCTAGGAGCAATTTTGCTTAGGTTTAGCCCATGTTCACCAGTCTAAGAGTAAGCCAAAAAGAAACAAACATGTGGAGATACTACTACTAAAATGGACAGACTTCACATATACACACACAGGGTCATCTGAGACATCTGCTGCCTTTCTGACATGGCAGGTCAGAGAAAAGGGCCCATGTTGACAGGATGAACCACATGGGAAAAGATGGGCTGTAAAATCAAGAACTCAGCATTCACAGCTGATTCTAGTAGGTCATGGTGAATCAGGCAACTTTCCCATTGAGTTTATGGAGCAGTAGCTTAGCCAGGTATCTCTCTACATCAAGCACACAATTGGAACTCATTGGATAGGCAGTTTAGAGTAGTTTCCTAGATTTAATTCAGTAATTAGCCTTTTAACAGCAAGACAACAGAGCCTGTACCACACCTGCTCACCTTCTTCCACAGTTCAGCTTCTTCTGTTGAATGACTCAATCGTTATTATTCTGAATGAAGTCTGAGATGCTATTAACCCCTCCTCAGATTATTATATAGTAGCAGAGTATATTATTTTAAAGTGTAGAACATAAATGTACTTAGATTGTTAAAAGACAGATACTGTGAGAGGCAGACTTTGATACTGCAGATATTTTTTACTAAAAATGCTTTGATCCTACTGCTGCTGAAAGAACTGGGGAGATAACACAAGCCTGACTTAAACTTAGGGTCCTGAAGTTCTCCCTTTTAATTATGTGATACCAGGAATGTAGTTAAATGTATAATATCAATGTGCCACCACTAAATATGCCTTGGACCAATCTAAAGCAGTCATTAGTTTAGTTTAGCCAGGACACTGCTCAGAACCAAGTAGAAATTTTTTACCATGGTGATCAAAATTTATAGTTTGACTATAGAGAGAAAACTTTCCCATCTGTTTATGGATTTATGTTTAGCTCCTTCTGTCAAGAGGTGCTAGAACACCTAACATGCCAGGTAACCTGGGGGAAAAAAATCCAAAAAACCCACAACAAAATATCGTGCACAGAAACAGCTCTGTTTAAGTTTGAATTAAGTGAAGGAAAAAGGCCAGCAGTACAGCCTTTCGCGTTTAATGTGTATATCCTTTGATCTTTCAAAGATGTGCCACATTAAACTTAACAAGCAAGTGACAGTCCTATATATACATTAATAAATAAAATGTTTGACTCAAAGTCATTGTTTTAAGAGTCCTACATGATTTATCATTATCAGGAGAAACACACAGCAACTGAATGACAAGATGCTATCTTCCAGATATCCTAGTGAGAAAGATAATAAATGCAGGCAACAGGTTGACAGTTAAAGATGTTATCTTTAATGAAATGACTTCGGAAATAGCATCAATTTCCATGACACCAACATTCTGGGAGTCCCATAAAATGCAGTTACATTCCAATGCCAAAATTACAGGCAGATCTCCTTTCACATGGCAAATAGGATCAAGAAAGCAACCATCAGACAGAAGAGACCCATAGCTTCAGACAGGGCGAATCCCAGGATAGCATATGAGAACAGCTGCTGCTTCAGAGAAGGATTTCTAAAAGAAAGTGAAGGTGGGAGACCTTTTATCTTTACAATTTAGGTGTTTTTCATGCAGTTCAATGCATCTGAGAGATTCAGAACCTCTTATTTCCTTGCCACAGACTCCCCAACAGGAAAATCTAATAAACCCAAGTCATTTTTAGTAAGGATTTCACCGAAGCCAGGTGACTTGGTAATTAAAACTGGATTCAGGTTATGCAGATTGTATATGGCTTTTCCAAATGATCACTTTTAATGACTACATTCACGTATGCTTTCGAACTTGTCTACATCCTGCAACTTGGAACTATGAACACTATGGTTTATAAATTTATTTCACATCTGTGACACTAGGACTATATTCCACAGAAGGGTGTGTGCAGCATTTTAAGTAGTTCTCAAAGAGAGGAACTGAAACCATCTAGAGAGAAAAAAAAAAAAATACACATCTGTTTTTTGCAAAAATGCAATGATCCTACCAAGGAGTGTGCGGGAGAGAAAAACCCTTCAACACAATACCATGAAGTAATGTTCTACAATCTCTTATTTTCATGTTCATGCCAAATTAAAAAAAAAGACATTTTTTCACTAAAAACACTTGTTTCTTCAAATGAAAAGCAAACTTCCTTGTCTTCAGTAGGGCTTAAAAACCTTTAAGAATTACTGATCTTAACTGGTTGAGACAGTAATGAAGAACATTAAAGCTTCAGTAAAGCTTTTTTATGCCTGTATCTGCTCTGCTCTTCCATTTAATGTGAATTATTCCTACTGCAGGAACGTTGTACACTTATCTGGAAGAAAGTCATCCCTACATAAAATCCTCACCCACTTCAGTTTTCTAGAAGGAATGTTTACTCTGTTATTACATACTCTGAGATGCCAAGCTGAACATGTTAGAAAAATGAATTAAGTACCCATTTCTAAATATGTAAGCCTAAAGCATACAAACAATAACTGCTAATAAGCAGTTTTCCTTCAGTTTCTCTTTTACCCTCCCCTCTCACATGGGAAATGATTCAGGCTAGATTTTAAAATCAGTTCTAGAACTGCATGCTGAATTACTCTACTTCAGTGACCAAAACACTGACCAGGTCTAATGATCTCATGTCTTTCATGTCTCTTCTCCAGGTACAGTGTACAAAGTTCTGACTTTAACAATACAGCAGTCCTGATAAATATGGTAGTTTCCTATGACACAATTTAGCTTTGTTTATCATTAATACTAATCATTAACAGTGTATTACAGTACCATCGTCCTTACTGCAAGTTAGCTTCTCTGAGAGTGCTCTCTAAGATACACCTGCATGCAATTTGAGAGTTTTTTTAAGAGAGAGATTAATTACCTGGCATAACCAATGATTAGACTACCGAAGACTGTTCCAATACCAGCACCAGAACCAGCCACACCTACTGTAGCAGCACCAGCACCAATAAATTTGGCAGCAGTGTCAATGTCCCTGCTGATAGCACTAGTCTGGAATTCTCTAAGTGCTAGTTGGGAGACAGTATTTTGGGCCCCTTTAAGTGTTGAGTTGCCCTAAGAAAACAAAAAATGAAAAAGCATTATATTCAGACACAGACCAATTTCTATGACCCCTCTGATAGTGTTATTTTGCAATTTTAAAAGCATTGTTAGACCCAATGTCTAGTTCCTCTAGCAAGACCATAAAAGTCTTAACTGTTAACAACTTCAGGATGTTACCTATTCCACCTCAAAGCAATCAACTTTAAATGGGAAAAACTTCTCATGGGAGACAGCAAGAAAGCAACAAATATTATTAGATGTTTGATTTAAAGCAACTTTCACTATATATATATATATTTGAGTTAGTACAAGTGAACTCCAGGTTGAGGACATTTAGGCTCACCAGGTAATTTAGGAAGATACAGAATTTTGTTTATAAGGTACCTCTCCATTCTTGACCTCTGGTCTAGACAACACAGATGCCGAAACTGGTCTGTACAAGACTCTTGATCCAGCACGGATCTGCAATAGGAAGAAAAAAACTATAAAAAAAGAAACATTTGATCACAACTGTTTCTGTACAATACTCTGTAAGATTCTAAAGCTATTATCTACTAAGCCGTTAGTCTTACTTGAAAAACAGCAATCTTTGCATAGGTGGGGACACAACAAATGATACAGAAACGAACACTGCCATGCAATTTGATAGCACAGTTTTTAGAAGACCTAACTGCGAAGAGGAGATGCATCCTTCAATAAACGTGTACATGTGGTATACTGAGAGAAAATGTAGCAAAACACGGCAAAAAAGTCAGACAGACCAGCAGGCAGCAACATACATTGTAAAACAAACAAACAAAAAAAGCAAGCAAAATTAATTCTACGGTTATTAAATGGACAGACAAAACCTAGCCTTTTAAATCCAGTAAGGTATAAATGAATGAATCCTCTTTCACAAGAGGCCTGCATGTGTCCTTGGGCTTCCAGCAGCCTAAGGTCATCTCGGCTCTTGCACAAAGCTCTTCCTGCAGGAGAAACCTGTGCCTCTCCCATGAAAACAAGAGACGTTCTGCAGGCTAGAGAGGACATTTTGAAGGACTGTCCCATGTCTCTGCAAGGGCAAAAAGTCGCGGCCTTGCGTAGGGAAGCAACAGGCTGGAGTTTGACCTAGAGCAAGGCGCAGAGTGCACCAGGCCTCAGCGCTTTTCGCTGCGCCGTCCTTCCCCTTCACCGCCGGTGTGAGTAGGCCCCTCACCTTGGCAAAGGGCTCTGGCCCACACCAAGGAGGCGGGAAGAAGAACGCGGCCTTGCCGCAGATCGCCCCCCACCCGCTTCTCACCCTTAGCACTCGGCCGGGCTCGTCCTAAGGGCCTGCCGCAGGGCTCAAGAGACCAGCCCGAGCTCCAGCCACCCCGAGACGGCCGCCGCCGCCACCCCCGCTGCACCCCGGGACGAGACCGAAGAGGAGGCCCAGCCCCCCCGCCGCGGGCCCCGGCGCCCCTACTCACCAGGGAGGGCGAGGTGGCGAGCTTGGCGCAGGCGAACATCTTAGCGGGCGGCGTCCCGGTGACAACAATCCGGTGTTTCTGCGGAGAGAAGGAGAGGGTGAGGAGACCGCAGCGGCGGGCGGGAGCGGCGATGCGGGCGGATACCGCGGCACCACCACTCACCCGCTCCGGCTGCCGCACTCCGAGCCGACGGGCTGCTGTCTCTGCGCAGGCGCGGAGGGGAGCGGGGAGAGCTCCCGGATGCAGCGCGGCGGAAGGAGGCGGAGTCCGGCGCCAAGGTCACTTTGTACCCACTCCATTGGCAGCGGCGGGGGGTGCGCGGAGATTCGCCCCGCCTCGGCGCAGCCGCAATTGTGCCGGACCCGCCGCGGGGGGAAGGCAGCCGGCGGGGCGGGGCGGGGCCAGTGCTGCGGGGGTGGGAGCGGTCCCGGGAGGGTGTGCGGTTAGGGCTGTTGGTGTGACCGTTAGAGCCGTTAACCGGACCGTTAGCCGTTAGCAGCAGACACAGCGCAGAGGCCTCGCTGCCGCTGGAACCACGCGTTTGGGGCCGCCGCGGACAGGCACCCTGCGGGAACGGGAGGCGGCGGCTGAGGTCGCCTCGCCTCGGCAGGGCAGCGATCGCCGGTGTGGACAAAGCCTGTTAACGTGGGGAGTGAGCTACGGCGTCATCTGTTGAGGGGAAGGAGGCGGGACGCCATCCCAGCACCTGGTTGGTGCGGGCGATCGGCTCGGGGAAGCCCCCGCTACCTGGAGAAGGAAGGGGAAAGGCAGCAAAGCACCTGCCCGGGACCGTTCCCCTCTGACTGGAACTGCTGCTGCTGGCAGGGTGCGGGGCGTTCCGAACTGCAGAAACGCACCTCAAACTTTCCCGGCCACGCTTGACTGTCTCGAGATTGATAGAAACAGGGCGGGTCGGAGGACACCTGAAGTGTTCAAAAAATCCCTGCTGTCTAATGAGACACCTTTGCATAATGGACAGGGTCACACCCAAGCAATAAAAATCCTTTTTAGTCGTGCCTAATCGTAGTAAGATCATCATTGCTGAGCTGTGCGTGTGTTCCCGAAATTGCCGCTTTAATAATTTAGGTTTCTTTGGTGTTTTTCACTTGATACGGGGGATGGTTATTTTATCGGTGAAGTACCACTGTTAGTAGCATTAATGTCAACTAGGAGAAATGCACACTTAGGGTTAAGCACAGGTAAACGTATTATTGCAAAGCTTTTATTGTATACAATCTCTGCCATAAAACCAACTTTAAAATAACCTGTATGCTACAAACTGATGGGACAATTAAGAGGATCTGTTCATTGTGTCTGGGGAAGGGAACATAGCACAGTGTCTTAGGGGTTGGCTGCTGGCCTCCAGCAAACTTCCACGCACTGTTGATGTTGCAGTTGCTCATTAAGCCACGGGTGACACGGGTGGGACATTCACTGTGTCAGCAACTTCAGCACCCACCAGCAAACAGGATCAATAGGCACTTGCAGCAGCTGTATACTAATGTTAGCCGTAATGTTGTTTAATAACTTACCCTGGAGTGTCTTCTGATCCCCAGGAACAGTGGAGTTGCACTGAATTTTAAGTCCAGTGGTGAAAAGGCAAGAGTGCAGTTTGAATTTCCCAGATTTCTGCTCTGCCTCTATCCCAACTGCAAGTTTGGTTTGGTTCCAGGCTGCATCCAGAGTCTTAGTAATAGAGCAGCAAGGAGGGAATCTATGAAGGCCAGCAAAAGAGATTATAAATTACCAGGTTTAGGTTTTGTGTGGGGTTTTTTTGTTGTTTTGGGTTTTTTGTTTTTTTTTCTGTTTTAAGGTTTTTTTTTTTCTTTTCACATCTTACATTGTTTGGGGACTGAGGTGAATGGGCAGATCAGCAGTGCCTGTTGAGTGATTCTTCCATAGATAAATGGTAAATAAGGAATAAATATCAATGGCAAAACCCTTTAATGGTTAGACAGAACTTTACATTTTTAAAAAAAAATGCAAACTACATGATGCTGTGGTGACAAACATTTCCAGCACCAAGAATAAAACCATAGAGCACATGTGGATGCCCTCCTGGTGGAATGAGCAGAGTGTAACCTGCTGCTGTATAGTAGCATACAAAGTGCACTGTTTAAGGAGCAGTGGACTTCCTTTAGGAAATGTAGCAGCAAGCAGGCTGCTGGCAACACAGAAATTTGCCTGTTCATGCAAATAAGTACAGCAGTTAGTGACATGTGTTCTTGTTGAAAACCTAGAGGTCTGTGCCTCCAGGGATGAAATGGATCTCCCCTCAGCTCTTCTGAAAGGAGAAGAAAGTGGACATTACCCTCCTGTAACGGGACATTACCCTCCTGTAACGGGACATTACCCTTTGCTCTTTTGCACAGAGCAAAGTCACATGGATTTTAAAAACTGTCAAATAAGTCCCCTCTTCTTTCATGAAGAAAGTGCCATCTTGGACTAGATGATCTCCAGAGGTCCCTTCCAACCCCTACCATTCTGTAATTCTGTCACAATTCCCACCCTGGAAAGTTTTGGAAAAAAAAAAACATTTGGAAGCTGGATCTGAGCACTAGCAAAACCACCATAAAACACTTGTTTATTGTTGCTTTTATTGCATAACAGCTGATACTGTATTTTAAATGCAACTGAGCTGTTGCTGCTAGGATTTGAAAGAGCAGTCATTATCCCTGCTGACCAAGTTCAGCTTAATTCATGCAGATCTTCATTTAAAAAAAGGCTTCAGTTAATCTCATGTACTTTTGTACCTGGTTGACCTGCTGATGATCCCCAAGGAAGTGCACTGAAGTTCACCACATTCCCAAAAGTCTATTCTACATGGAATATCTCTCTTAGAAGAGATTCCTGGTTTTCCAGCTATCACTTCCAGACAGGACTAGTTATGCCTGTGGGAAGTAGCCAAGGTTGCCACAGGAGGTTTCCTCCCCATTTAGCCTCGGGTGAAGAAAATGCAGTGCAGCTCTTTGAGCAGTACATGGTGCCTGAAGAGCTGCTGTGCTTCACTCCCACAGCTTTCCCCTGCTGAGCCAGGTTTATGACAGGACAATAAGAACAGCAAGTGACCACTAGCTCTGGCTTTCTCATGTGGCTTTCTCTTTTCTCAGAAAAGAAAGAGAAGAACATCCCAGATTTTCCAAGCCTTTTGAAGAGTTCCCCCGGCACCATAAAGATTCTCACAGTCATTTTGAACATAGTTTTAAAAAAGCAAGTCTGTTTCATCTTCACTGGCAAGGAGTTAATTTCCTGGGTACAACAGGCAATGGATCAGTCCTACAGTGGCAAGCAGTTTCCCTTTGTAATCCCAAATTTAACTGCAATCTTCTTGATCAGGCTGGGATTGTCACAGTATATCAGTATCAGCAGAACCGGTATTGCAAACAAATGGCAGTTTTCCTGTGACTTCTTAAGGAGATGTATCACGTCCTATATCTATGCAGTTTGCTGTCCAGAAAGCAAGTACTGAGGCAACTGGGCACAGTACCTGTAAACTGGACCTCTGCCTGTACATGAGGGTTGGTTTGCCTCCAGGTGCAGACACATTTTGGCAATTGCAGATTGGTTCAAACGAATGACTGAAATCCTATGTGATGCTGAATAAATTACTATGTCCACAGTGCTTTGCACCAAAGAGTCAGTCAGAATTCAACATTTATTATTAATAACTGGTAAAAGATTAATGTCTGTTCTATATTTGCTGAAGGAGAAATCTGGGCTAGTAAGGAGAAATCTGTTGTCCAAAGCCTAAATAAAAAGTTCTTATTCCAGATCGAAACCTATTCCTTCAGGTTAAATTTTATATCCCAGTAGAGGGTTATTACCTCAAAGCATGTCACATACTCACACTAGTATTTTTTAAAAATAAGTTTTGAAGAGGAGATGCTACTGGAAAACCAATATATTCCAATAACTCTTAATTTTTGGAAGAGCCCCCAAGGATGAAATCGGATCAAAGGCCTCCTGAGATTGTCCTGTTTATGAAATGTTTTAAAATGTGAGGTGCTATTATCTCAGGGTTATCTCTCTAAAACTTCTAGATTTATGATGTGCTTTGCAGGGCATTGATTGATATTGATTTACAAAGTCAGTGTTTTTCACAGCCTGGGCTTCAGTGTGGTGAGTATCTTGCACTCCTGCTTCCATTCACAACCAGGTCACTGAATCTTCCCATTCAGAACTGCATAGGTCTTCTCAGATAAATGGAGCAATGGCTTGTGGAAAGAAAATATATAGAGCAGAATTATTATGCTTCAGAATATTTAGACAAATTTAGTTCTGAGAGGAAAGAGTGAAACTATTATTAGATGTCTCTGCTTTAAGTAGAAATTCTCTTGGTAATACAGTCTTAGTACCAGTTTACCTTATTGATTATTAGTAATTGGCAAATCTTGATATAAGTAATGTTGGGAGCTTAATTGTTGACCTGATTTGGCTGGATTGGAATTGATGGAAGAGAAAAGCAGATGATAAATCATTTTCTTGTCATTATTAACTTCTCCTTTTCAGAGGAAAGGCGTATCTATTTCTTGAGTGATCTTTGTCCCCTGTAGTACTTACCCAAGCTATTTTTTGCTAGAAATTACATTTCTTTTGGCCTCAACAAGTCCTTTAAGTAGAAACCTGTAGGCAATTAACAAAAGTAGGGCTATTGTTTTAACATCTGAGTCCTAGAAATGGATAGCATTAACCACAGACATCATAGCATGCACATGCTTAGCAAGATTCTGAAAGTATGCTAATACAGCCAAGTGTTGAAATTCAGATAGAAAATCTTTATAGTCCTTCTCATGTCACACTTGGGTCTCTAGGATGTATTTTAAATACTACAATGATTATATACATAGGGTTTACTACTGCCATAACCATTACCTGTTGAAATGGGGCGCTGTCAAGAGGAAAACCATTCTGCTACAGCTGAAATTCAGCATGGAAAAGAATTGTTCTCATCTTTATTCTAGCGATAGGATTCTGTTGGAAAATGAGATCTAGCCTCCAAGGCAGCCTTGTCAGAAAAGACCAGTAGAGCTGCTCTTGCTCTGGATAACAAGCCCTATTGTCCAACATTCAGGTTCTGCTGGTTAGCTTCAAGATGATGGACAACAGTGTAAATATGCAAATATATATACAGCCACCCTTTCTTAAACCCTAGCATAATACAAGGTACAAGATAATCCTGTATTTTTAATAACCAGCAAAAATTATAAATTGTCTAAAAACCTGTTATTCCATATTTTAATGTAATATTTCTTTGTATTAGCAATATAACTCAAAGTGAAAGAAAATGTTAGGTGCATGAATAATTTCACTTTATGCATCACATCTGTCACACTGTGTGTGTCTGAACCACCACTTTCAGGATAAGCTTTCAAGTATTTAAAAATCATCATTATGTATCTACTCAGTATTTTTTTTTTAATTGTTTTTTTGAGGAAAAGAAGTAATAAAAAATACACTGATGCTTAATAGAAGTAAATATTATAAATATGCAGAAAATTCATAAACTTCAGAATGGAAGTACCTCTTCATGAATTACTTTAGGCCATCTGTTAACTAAGGTGTCTTACTCAGATGATTTGTGTATTTCCCAAGGTCAGTTCAGGCTTCCTCTTCATTATATTGCAAAAAATCACTGGTAACCTGAAATGGTCACTCAGTTGACTGTGTAACACACATGCAGATTTCTAGTTTAAAGAGTATCAATGGATAAGTTGAAAATAAATTCAGCAATGCTTTTCATTTCTACCAATAGTATGAAAAACATTTTTAACAAAAAACAAAGTTCAGCTGTAAGTTGACACTGTTAGCTGCATTAGTTAGAACACGTCAGCAACCCAATTACTATGCCTTCCATATGGGACAAACTTTCTGATTAAATACAGATCCAGAGAACAGCACAGACAGCCAAGACTTGGGACATATTAGAACCAGTGTTTCCAAAAGTATCATTAAATTTTGGTTGCTGAAATTGAAGAAACACAAAATGAGGGGAGTCTATTTCGAAAGCACCATCTTTTTGTACAGGGTGAATTTCAAGACCAGAGTTGTAATTTTTAAGCAGTAGTATCGAGGCTATTTTTGTTAAATTTTTTTGTTCTTCCTGTTTCTCAGCATTATATGTATTATCCTAGGTAAGTCTTTTTGGGCAGGATATTGTGGCTGCTCACAACCCAAAAAAGAGAAATAGGAAAGGTAGCTGTCCAGTGTTCAGAAAAACAGAGGAATTACTAATTCACATTTGGAGATAAGAGTTTTGGATAACTGATCTGTTATGGCTATTTTTGCCAAGCAAAAGCAAAAGCAGGGTACACATGCATCTGCCAGGACTGTGGCAGAGGACTTTGTCTTCCTCCACCCTCTGCAGAGAGCATAGCTCCCGTTTATAATCCCTGGTAGAAGGCAAGATGGGAATACAGCTTCTTAATACATGAAAGATTCATTTGCTTAACTGTAAAGGACTCATCTTCCAACTATGACTTTAAATTCTCCTACATTTGCAAATTACTTTGGGATCAGTGCCTGAAAGGCAGTGTATAAATGAAGAATATTCATTATAATCCAAAAACACTTCAATCTGAACCACTTAGCAGAAAACCTGTGGAATCATTTTGACCCCGTGCATGGGTTCTGCACTTCAGGACCTGGTGCCAGTATGAACACAGAAATACAGTTGCTCTCATTCAGCTGACAACTGTCATGCTTTGCATGGCTCAGATGAGCTATTTTGCAGTGACTGTAATTGATTTTGCTTGTAGTCACAAAAGAGGTCTTATAATCTTATATTCTGTACCTAAAATACAGAAACTCTGGACAGCCTGCTCTTTCTAAATTCTTGGAAAGGACTCTGTCCCTAATACTCAGTCTTGATGAACATACTGGTTCTCTGGCATGCCTGCATTCACTCCCATCTGTTGTGCTGGCGTTGTTCCCACTTGGAATTATCTATGCCAATTTCAACAGGGCATAGGTGCTAACCAAACATGGCTTTAGAGGGACAGCTTTCATAACACAGCAAGTGCATCTCTTTTGCCAGGAGATCCCGCTGTTTGCAAATAATTCCAGCTTAAGGCCACATGCTTCATTACATGGGATCACATCTGTAGATGCTCGTGGGCATTATAAAAAAATCAACAAATGTCTACTGTAGCTCTCAGTTTGGCTCAGTGCTTGGAATTTTGCATGTGGAGAATGAATGCTCTGCACCTTGTTAACAGGAGAGAGGCATAGGCTGTTATATACTCTGAGCAGTCTCAACAGGTTTTTGCATCAAAGCTGGAGGCAACAAAATGCAGTTTACCAGAGCTGTGCTGCTTTTTCAGGTGGCCCTTAATTGCTTTGTGTCTACAGTATATTGAGGAGAGAATGATAGAGCCTTCTGGCACCACAGCTTTTCGCCTTTCCAGAGTCTAAACAGGCTTGTGTATAAGGCATACTCTGTCCCCACACTGCTGTAAAGTGTCATAAAGGTACAGCAAAATTAATGCTGCTTATTCAAATTAATATTCTATAATGCTCTGCATAAGATATATAAATGTAATATTTCATAGAGCATTATTATCATATATTAATATATTATAGCTGCACTTCACTCTTGTTTTCCCCACTGAACAAATTACTTGTGTTGGTAGAATTACTATGTACTCTATAAGGCTAGAAATGGCTTAGGAAAGAGCAAAACCTGTTCACAAACCTCACCTGAACAGCCCTCTTTGCTCAAACTTAACATACAATTTTGTTATTAAGCAAAAAAATATTTTACCCAGAGTAACTGTCCAAAAGAAATATTTGGAATAAAATGAGATTCAAGACATATTATTTCCAGCATATACTTTCAGTTACACATTTCCAGTAATGATTACTGACTTTTAGGTATTTTGTCATCCAGCCAGGGTCTGTGGAAAAGAAACAAAAATTAACTCCCTCAACACCCACGATGTTTTAACAATACTATGCTATGCTATAGAGGCACTATGAAAGACCATGTTCACGTGTCCTGTAGAGTAATATGCTTTTGCAGATCATGGGAGTTGTTTTCTTTACTAGTGAAGCATCCAAGGCTGGTTTTAATTATATTTTATCTCCTTGAAATAATATTGAATTTAAGAATGTACAGAAAAGTAAATTTTTAAAGGTCCTAGCATTTTCAAGGATGCAGAGTGACAAGCAGACATATGAATATATTGGAAAATTCTATTGAGAAAACCAGTCTAAAATTACCAAGCATTTGTAATGACTGTACATTTCAGAGTAGTAATGGGTACATTTCTGTTCCTTTTTGTTGTTGTTGATTAGCATAAGTTTATCTAATCAGGTATAGTTGACAAGATTTCATAGGCTTTGAAACATACTATGCTTCTGTGCTATTTGAAAAGTCAAATTTCAAAATACTTACTGTGTTGAGCTAAAGAAACAGAAATAACTGGTCCCATTTCAGAGTACATTACTGTTCCTAAAGATTGTTCCTAATCTTTACCTCTTCTCAAGTGTTTTCTGTCCATTGTCTTTTTGGCAACTTACCCTCTGAACTGTTAGCGCTGATTTGTTTTCCATATGTCTTAGACTCAGAGATCCTTTTTTTTTTTTTTTTTTTTCTTTCTTTTTTTTTTCCCTGGCTCCTAGAAGTAATTCCTCAAAATAATTACATCCTTGGAAATCACCTGTCCCTCAGGGAATGGGAGCAGAGTTTCAGAAGAGGTGTGTGTTATTCGTGCCGTGGAATGAGAAACTTCAGTGCAGATACTTGAGGAACCAGGGTTTTTCCAAACCAAGAGCTCCTGAGGGCTGAAAAGAAGATTCTAGTCCAGTGCATTCAGACCAGAAGCTGCCCCATGTGAGGGCTGTTGTGGTTTTGTGTGAGCTGAATTTTATGAATTTTAATTATTCTGCATCAGTGATACCAGCAGAGTTACAAAATTATAATCTGGCTGTCTGGGAAGAGTCTCAGTTGTGAGATGTTGCAGTGGGCAGCTAGTCTACTATCTCTGGATCCAAACCTCAAATCTTTCCCACAAAATGATCCTCTTGTTAGGGAGCACCTAATGGCAGCATAGGCAGGGCAGGAACCTGTGCAAAGCACACTGTGTTTATTTATGTCACTTGGAAACTTTGGCTCATTGAAACACCAATAATTAAAGATAGCTAATTCGAAGAAGCCATGGTTGGATTGTTCCAGTTCATGGCTGCATTGTGTTTTTAATGCCTCTAAAATGACTAATAGTGTGTATAAATAGTGACATCCAGTGTTCAGTTAGATCAACCACAGGTCCATGTCTCGTAAGGTCATTCAATTAAAATATTTATTACACGCCCTGTTTGAAATGCCTGTGTAAAGATAGTAGGCTAATTTGAATATTAACTACCTGCCAGCTTCAACACACATCCACAGTAAACATTTCCTTCCTGACTTTTTGGGGAACAAGAATGGTGTGCCTATTGTAGAATGCTTTAACTTCCTTTTTTATGACACTAAAAGTCTGATTATTCCCAGGTGTTCTTGATTTCTTCTTTCTCTGTTCCTGTTGCTCTGAATGTGGCCATTAGGGCAGCAGTCATAAAGGATGTGTTCACCACTTCCTTCTCTGTCTGTCTCTCAACATAGCTACAAGTCCACTGTCTTCAATCCACATTAATTCCCTGAGGTATCCACACAGTATTTGTGTTGACTGCCTTAATTTTGATCTTCTCTAATCATTCCCTGCCAGATGGCAGTTAAAGTTTAATGGTCCCTGTAAAAATAGTTCCCTTTCTTCTTTTAATCAGTCACGTGTGTTTGCTTAGCTAACTGTTACATGTTCAGAAAGCACGAAGGGACCACCAACACAAATACTTCAAAATACAGATTCGTATTGTGACTTCAATGTTAGGTAAAAGCAACAGGTTAAAGGGTGAGAAAGATACCTGGAAATTAGCATGGACTACATAACTCAAAATTTTCTGGCTTTCTTTAGATATATTAAAAAGGTAAAAGCAACGGTTTGTGACATTTCATATAATCAAATGTAAACTATTTTTAGTATCTTCTACACTCAAAGGCTTGTGTATGCTATGCAAGAAAACGTATGAGTTTTTTAGGGAATGGGAAATACACTTAAGCAGATGCTTAACTTTAAGCATATGTGTATGGCTAACGATAGATAACACAGCATTGAGCAAGATATTTTGGCATATGCTTAATCTTAGGCCCCTACATAGTTCCACTGAAGTTATTTACCTTTTAGTACATTTAAGACCACATATCAAAACTGAATGGCACAGGATCTACATTTCCCAGTGTGCATTTACTTGACTGAAGCTTACTAGAGGTTTGAGGGTTTCGCTGAATCAAGAATTTAATTGCATACTTGTGCTATGCCTAAGTAGAAAATCACTTTGGAGGCAAATAGTTTAATCCATATCAAACACCTATGGAGTGAGCAAGTATTGTACAACTGAGGAATCTGGATTGCCTGGGAAAGTGGTAGGCTAGAAGTGTAATCCAGCTCCCAGCGCTTCCAGAGAAAAGATGGCTGTGGAATTAAATGGAGGCTGACCAGGCCCTGAATGCTTTGCCTAGAGCAATACAGGAAATATATAGCAGAGTCACTAACAGAACCCAGATCTCCTGATTCAAATTAGATTTCTTTTGTATACAACATCTGTGTACACTGCGACTGGATGTGTCATTGCAGGCTGTATTCTAGATTAAAGTTTGCATGAGAACACCAACGTGTGCTGCAGGCAACACACCCACATATTCATCCCAGTAAGATGAGACTGGCAGAGGCACAGACCATCCTACGTTATTCTCCCTAGTGGAAAAGTGAGAAAATGGGATCCTTGTACCTTCCTCCAAAACATGTTTTAATAAGCATCTTCAAAACATGTTACCAGACACAACAATGTGCACTATAACAGTACTCCCTGCCCCATTTTTTCGTTTGTTTGTTTTAAATGACAGTGATGGGACTCAATTATACTGAAATTTTTATTATCTGAGGTGGTTTTTTTTATTTTGCCTGGGAGTTGGACAACAAAGAGAGTTGCTTCACCTCCTATTTTCCCCATTATATCATAGTTGTGGTAAGTGAATTGTGATTAAGTTCTAACATAACAGACACAACTATGATTTTTTTTTTGCTTAGGATTTTGATCTGAAGAGAAAAAATTCTGTGCTTCATCTAGGTATTTTTCCCCAGTTCCTTTTTACATGCAGCTTTTTTGTAAGATCTAGACCAGAGAGTGGAGAGGTAGATGGGACTGTTTGTATTATGATAGTAGCCAAATTGACCTCGTTGAGATTAGGGCCTCAGAATACTGGATGCTAGAAAAAATATAAAAGCCAAACCCCGCCCAAAGGAACACAAAGTCAAAATGCACAAACTATTTCATAAATCTGGGACACAGAGAGGTTGATTTGCCCAATGTCAGGCTGTGTCAGTTGCTGGTGACTCAGTCTTGGTCTCTTGTACCTTTGCCAATGACCTTAACCTCAGCAGTATCCTTCTCTATTTATATTTAATTATAATGGAAGCAGAGTCCAGCTTTGCTAGATTTCCATATGTCTGATCTGTAAAATCTGTCAGCTGTGGAAAAGTGGACATACCTTTATTTTTTTCTTCCCTAGCTTCCTCTCTTGTTTCCATGTCAGAGAAAAATGCACATCTCCTTGCCTCCTTGGCTAAAGATTGCGAACATACAAATGATCAAAACAGAGCTTGCTGGGCTGATGACGGATAAGAGCAGACCCATCATGGTTGGGATGATGCCCAGTTCATTGGAGGGAACATGAATCTTTGAAATGGAAAGGGAGATAAACTGCATCTAAACACTCTAATGATGATAATGTAGAGAGACAGATGTGGTAACTCAGTGTTAGAATCCCTCCTTACACTCTTCTATTATATTATCACATTAGGTACTATTGACTAATATATGCCAGATGCAAAACCAGAATGTTGTTTGAGTTTATCCTCTGGACTTCTCTAGATTTGTTCACCTTATAGGTAGAAATGTTTTCCCTTGGCGAATAGACACAAAGGTCATTTTTATAAGCTCATATGAAGAGTACTTTGGCATTTATTTCAGCTTCACAACATTTTATCAGCAGGGAATTTTGCTTGTGGCCACTCACACATTTGTGAGAAAGGTGCTGTGCAGGAGCCTTGCAGTTCAGAAGTGGCTTTGAGTTCACTTTACATAAATGTAAGTGACATAATGATTTCACAAGGTGAAAGGAAACAGAAGAAGAGGTGCAAAGAACTGCCAGGTGAGCCTGAGCACGGAGCATCCGCAAGAACCACACAGAACATTTATACACCTGATGCAGTAAATGCCAGTTGCTAAGGCAGAAAGCCAAAGGTAATGAGCACTGTGAGAACTCCAAGAGTTCCCTTTTGGCCCAGATTTTTGCCTGTAATTGAAGCACTATCCTCTACTGAGCCTTCAGGTGCTATTGGAATGATTTTATCAAGGGAGAACCAATCCCTAAAGGGTGGAGGACACTTTCCTTACATTATAGCTCAATGCTAGAAGCAAGATATGAATATGACTCATGAGTATTTTTAATAGAAAAAGAAAGTAAAATTCCTAAGAGAGGTTTTGATTTTAATTTAGGAAGTTATTTTTATATAAGTTGCAAGATTAATAGAAAGCCAATTGTATGTTTATGTATTAATGTTATTTGAACCTTAGAATATGTCATGAAAGGTACATCAGAATGTCTTGATTGCATGTATTAAAATTTATATTTTAAATATTTCCATATAGTATTTGAAACAAAAAATCCAATAATAAACATCCAGGAATGCTGTCCATCAGACTGTACTCTCCGTCAATTTTAGCAATAGACCATTTTTTTTTTAAACCAGCTTCTAATGTTGTTAGAAGGTAGACACAGACAAGGAGTGGTAATAAAACATGTTAATCTCATTCCTAAATAACAGATTTTATTTTTTTTAACCTAGTGAGCTCCTTCTCACCTGCAACACTGAATTTCAAGGAGCTGGTGGCTATTCTGTGATGCTGAAAATTTATTTTTATTTCTTTCTGGTTTCCATCCTTGGAATATTTTAAAGTATAATCTATACTTAAGAAAACAGTCAAACTGAGAAATCAAAGACAAGCTAACTCAGCAACCTCATTGAAGTGCACATAGTAGTCATATAACTTTGCTCTCCCTTCACATTGTGTCTCTGTATGTTTTTATTTCACTTACAAACTGTTTAGGATCAACACTTGTTTTTACTTTTTTTCAGGGGACCAGAGAAAATTTTGAATTAATTTTATGATTTAGTACAGTACATCTGTGTTCAGAAGCATCCTTCAAAAGTGTCTACTTGGTAAAAACATTCCAAAACTTTTAAAGATAAGGTAGGAAAGCTAGGAAGCACCGAAGAGACAATCACTAAATTAGAAAAATAGGAAAAATAATTATTAAAGTTATGGAGAACATGTGGGTTTACAGATAATTGTAATGGAAAAATAATTTCCTGGTATTTTTATTTACAACTGTTTCAGTGTTGTCCTATAATGAAAGGGAGGAATTGCCAATTTAATTTGAACCTTCAGATTCAAAACAATGGACTTGACTGCAAGTTGGAAACAATGGAAAACCCTTGTGATTCAGTTGTGGAAAGCCAGATTGACCAAAGCACTAAACTTGACTGCACACCTGCAAGGATGAGGCAAACTGCTGTCTCTTTGGCACTACTGACATTGGTCTGGGAAGACACATATTTCATAAGCAACTTTAAATGAACTATTTCCACTACTGAATGGTGCATGTAATTAAAATTCAAAAATATAGATACTGGGAAGGACATCCTTTGCCTATCCATAAGTATTTAAGGACACCACATAATTAATTTCTCTGTTTATCAGTAAGATATTATCTCAATCATACAAAACTGGTATAATAAAAACAAACAAAAAAAGGATTCTATGATTCTATAAAACAACAACAAACCCCCCCTAAATTATACTTCAACCACAAGTGAAAGTAGACTAACAGGTCTAACATCAAAGAATCTTCTGTGCTACCTGGTATCCTTTTACCGTGTGGTAAGAGATACTTTTATCAGAAGGCCTTTTGAATTTGATTTTCATGCAGAAAGCTTTTCCAAGAAACAGAAATTACCCAAATTACAGTACTAGCTGGGAGAAATACAGCAAAGCAAATCCATCTTTCTCAGAAGAAACAATGTTAAAGAGAAACGAGTAGCTGTATAATATATCAATACTTCTGTCAGAGCTGATACCTAGGAATTACACAGGTATAGTAAACTGGAAGCTTACCCCTTTTCCTGTATCCACCTTCATTCATTCATGGCTTGGCTTTGTGAACACAGGTTTAAGAAGGGTTCTACCCACGCTTGCTGCCGCTGCTTGGTCACTCAGGACACTGTCCTCTCCTGGGTCAGTCTCGAGTGACCAAAGTCCTGAGCTGCCTGCATGCAGGGTTGGGGCTGTGGCTTCCAGTGCACATTTCCCCTGTTGTTTCATCCCTCGCCTGTCACTGGAGGGCTGTACAGGTGTGTGTTCACCCTTCCAGCCCACACTGTGGCTGTTTCAGGTGAGGTGCAGCGTGCATGGAACAGACCCCAGCCTTTACTCCTCAGGTTCATTGCCAGGGCCCAGCAAGCTGGGACGGTGACAGTGAAGTCCTCAGGATGTAGGTTTAGTTAGAGTGTCAGTCTCTTAGATGGATGGCCTTACAGGGCTAAATGAGCTCCATCTGCCCAGTATTGGACTTAGAGTTGTCTTTCTCCTAGATGGTTGCCTGAAGGCTACTGAGCCCATCCTGCCCATGGACACACTTTGTCTGACCCTCCACAGGCACCCCCTTGTCATGAAGAGGAGCTTGTCTGCCCTGGTGAGGTTTGGAGCTGTGCTGGCTTATACCTCCAGTAGGGTCTCCTATGCCAGCCAGGTCACAAGTGTATCCACCTAACTCATTAGGAATACCTAAGAACATTAAAGAAATGCTTTGCACCTGTTATCCTTACACTGTGCTTTGCATTTTTAATGCTTAGCAGAAGCTGTTGGTGGTTAAAAATCTTCACCAAGTGTATCCATGCAGGGTGGAAAAAGCCAAAGTCATTAAATTGCATGTCAGACAACAGAATAATCTTGCATTTAATTACTACATTTCTAAAGCAATTACTAAATTTGGCCCAGGTGCCTATCTAGAAGGAAGCCAAGTTTTTCTCCCATTTTGGAAATTAGCCTCCACTGCTTTCTCCTCAGAGTGTGCAGTGAGAGTACAGCCTGGCAGAGGTGGCCACCATCATGCAGTGCTGTGCAGGATGCCTGAGCGCAGGCACAGGACCCATGGGCAGACCTGTCCTTAGGGAACGAGCTGCTCGGCTTCACCCACCACGCAAGCCATGGGAAACACTAACATGACAAGTTAGCCTCTCTGCAGGAGTCAGAACAGATCATCAGGCTGCTTTCCCTTTTCGATTGCATATAACCATTTGTTTCTTTACAGAGTAGTCTATGTCCTTGAGTTTGGTTTTTTTCCCCCACACATATATTCCCACAATAACTGCACACAGAACACATGCAACATGTGGGTTTAACTACAAACAGGCATTTAGTAGATGTCTGAAATAATGGAATACTGAAGGTTTGGAAACAAGTGAACAGCAGTCATAGCAAAAGTGTAAAAAAGAAATCGGCTCATCTAATTTAAAATAGTAAAATGACCAAGCTCAGTTATGAATTAATACCAAAAGTAATACCATGACTTCACTCAGGAAGCATTACTCAGTGGGATTATAACTGGAACATTTTAAAATGTAAGGATTCATCTTCAGAAACATCATTCTTGGAGAGCAACATATCCTGTACCTCCCAGTCTTGGAACAGGCTTCGGTTAGTTGCTCATACTTCTTTATATCACAAACTTCAGCTTGTGATTTTGCTGTTCAAGAATTGTCTAAAAAGTTAGTTTGATGTCAGTAAGGGTTAAGAGTCCAAAGAATTTGGCTTTCAGTGAGGTGTTGGATTTCCCCACATACTCTTGAAAATCCTTTCTCCAATATTAAAATACTTCACTTTTTTTGTCCACAAGAGAAAATTCTATGCAGTTACTTATGGCCTCCCCTGTAAGCTATGATAATGTACCTTCAGAGATAAGAGAAAATATGGTCTATTACCATGAAGTAGACTTTTAAGTGTGGTGAGGATAAGGAGTTGCGCTTTTTTTATTTGTTTATAAAAGATATCCAGAAGATTGACACCTAATTCAGGTGTGCAAGCCTGTATGATATGAAGACATCTGGGGAGCTTCCCCCCAGTCCCACCACTGTGGAAATCACTTGCCTGGTGAGATAAACCACTATTGACAAAACTGCAAACTATGTAACAAGAATTGAAGTAAAGTGATGTCCTGCACCAGAGAACAATAGAGAAAATATCATTTGCATAGTCTTCTGTCTTTCTTTCTATTACCCAAGGAATCAGATTGAGCAAGATTGCTCTAAATTCTGTTCAAATACTATGTAGAAAAATGTCACTCTTCGAGTTTTAATTATTTTACTCCAAAAAGGATACAGGGATGGTGGTATTGAATTGTTGTGGGTAAATACTTTCCCCTGGAAAAACATGTGTACTGGCTTTTATTATGCAGAAAGTTTAAACTCAATTAAACTTATTGCTTCTTTAGTGTCTGCCATTCTTCTGTGATTGTGTAAGTTTGGTGCTTCCTAGGAGGATCACTGTCCACATGGAAGTTGCATTTGAACTAAGTCAAAGTAGCTCATGCTTATAAGAGAAAAAGTCAAGAAACTGGAACTATGCTGTAACTTTCATTGTATTACTCTAAAAAATACTGTCACTGCTGATGCTGGTGATTTGTCTGTGACTGCCAGTGTAAAAAATCTGAGTAACTGGAAAGTCTTTCGGTATTTGTTAGAATACAGAATTTGTTAGGCTCAGATCACTAATGTAAGCCTGTCTCCTTATGTACCTGGACGCAAATGTGTAGTCAGCACTCCTATTATCATCACTGCTTCCAATTGTATCCTTGACAGATCACAACATGAAGGTAATTTAGTCATGTAGATCTCTATTATTTCTGTCCAAAAAGCTCAGCTTAAATAGAGACTGTCAACTGACTTGAAATGTTTTTTGTGATATGCACTGATGTGAGACCAACAAACGTTTTCACTTAGGTACCTTAAGTAGACTCTTAGTTTTAGCTGTGCTATTACGTTTTCGTGAAAGCTCCCTTACCCATAAACAACAAAGTAAGAGCAGAAACACATTTTCTTGCAACCTAAATGCATTTGGCTGTTGGTATTTATTTTCTGTTTAGAGAGTAATGAGTGGGGAATATACCTTCCCTGTGTCTAAATGATCAAAACTCACATAGCCATGTGATTTCCTGCATGTGTAAAGATACAAGCTGTGTGCTAAACTCTAAATCCAGGCTCAGATTGTTCCTTCAGATGCATGTGTGCAGTTTCTACAGCAGTCAGTGGAAGGTGCATACAGAGGTTATATATTAAAATATTATGGCATTGTATCTTTTTTGCCTTGGCTGAGAATTTTAGTTCAGAGAATTGTCAACAAATTAATTTAGGATTTTACCTCGTTAGCATAGCTATATTATGAAAATGAGAAGACCTTTCACTCATATGGCGTAAAACAAATTTTCTAGATGTTGAGTGGTCTTTGATGGGAAAACATGAATGCTATACACACACCACCTGGGTAAGCTGCTTCACTTATGGTACCCCCAAACAACTTCTGTTTGGAACAGGATACTGGTCATACATTCACAGAGTTTTGGACAGAATCCCTCCTGGACTCCAATTTGCATCTTGATTCTGCTTTTGAGGCAGTATGATATTTTTAAAGAACACTCACAGCTTGAAAATGCATGGCATTGCACTAGCTATGCCACACTGAACATGTCAGATGGAAGAGAATTCAGTTTTACACTAATATTGTGGATGTTAGCTACTTTGCATGTGTCAACTGGGAATTTTGAATTGTATTATGAAACAATTATAAATCTCTGTTGATTGTAATTTTATTTTTATTTTTCACTACCAGCAGAGGGAGCTTCTCTGGTTAAGTCGCACAAACTTTGGCGGTTTTGTACTGATTTTCAGACAGTATTTAAAAGTGTCAGTATTACCAGATCAGTCCTCAACAGATATTTTAACATTTTTGCTCAAGTCTAACAGAAAAATGGAACATCACCGCTGAAGACTGGATATACAACAATATGCCTCTTCTCCAAAGCTCTAGATTTGTAAAAAATGTTTTCTGAGGTATAAAGAACCTCTGTTAAACAACTCCTAATTGAGCCCTAGTTTGCTGGTGAACATGTTAGGTGGCTCTATTATTTTTTACCCATTTTGGTGATCATCTTTACCAAATATCAACGCATATATTGTTGTAACTTCATGTGAAGTAATATAAAACTGCACAAAAATCCCCTTATATCAGCTTGGATGTAGCCTTATTGTCCTATATATTCTCAGGAAAGCAAAAGCACTTAGTAGCCAGGAATGTGAGAGTTAAACCAATGTATATACTCGGCCAACATCACCATGACAAAGATGTTTTGAAAGGGCTGTGCACATGAAATATTTTTTTCCTGCAGCCCTCTAGCCCTTCAGACCCTCTAATGGAAGATTTCCTTTTTCACTACAAACCTTATGTGCTTATAAACACAGCCAAAACAAACCTAGCAAGATCAGTTCCTGCCCATGATCATCTCAGTTCAGTTCCTCTCAAAGACAGACATCTAAAACTGAAAACCTAATGATGGTCATCCACCTGAGCTTCAATACATTATTCCTAATGAATATAAAGCAGTTGTAAAATTGGGGGAAATGATCAAGAGTTTTGCTGTTGGTCTTGCATAAAAGGAAGTGAGGGATCTCAGGGTTCCTGGGGGTTCCCCATCATTGTAGTATCACACAACTATGTGTTTGAGAGTGCATAAGGAAGCATTAGTGCCAGTTACTCAGCTGCTTTCTGACACATGGACATGTGCTTCCTGAAGCCTTCACATCGCTGTACATCCAAATTATACTTAGTAATCAAAATCTGTTTCCAGTATCCACTGTCTGCTTACAAGTCACAGTCACTCCTGTAGTCTTTACTTTGAGATTGGTGTCCAGAATTTCAGACAAATTAAATCTTCATACCTTGAGTGACATTAGAATAGTGCCCAATCACTCTTAAGTATCCAGATCAGTGTGGTCCTCCCAGCTACTTATTTGGTTGAGGGCTCTGCATTGGTCAAAATTTTTAGTACCTGCAAAGAAAGAACTCAAAATGTCACGTCTGTCCTAACCAAGAGCATCTTCAATAAAAAGTTAAAGTTGCTGTGTCCAAATAGCTTGTATGTTGGGCTCTACTGCCATACAATCTATATAAAAGTCATAAGGCTTTATCTTGTTAAACAAACGTCATTTTAGCCAGCTTTGAAGATAGAGGATGGATTACCAGTGTATGTGGATCATCTGTTTACCATCCTAACAATACCTTCTAGTGTTCACATTTTTGGAAAGAAATTACTAAGAACAGCAGAGCAATTAGTCTTGCAGCATGTGGTGTCATTAATTTGTATACATTCATATTCAGAACTCAGGTTCAAAGTAGTTGTCATTAACTTTTGTAATTGGATTCTTTGAAAAGGAATATTGAGGATACCTTACCTGAATATCTATCACACTCCATTTTTCCATTTTGCTATATATGCTTCCTTTTGAAAATTGTTTACCATTTTTATAATTTACCAGAAGAGTTCACCGTGTGAGAAAAGAACTAACATTTTCAGAATTCAGAAGGTTGAGTGGGTCACTACTGTAACCCAATAACTTAAATCTCTCTTTCAGATAGTTCCAGTCACTAAATGTTAATGAATGACATGGCATTTAGTAATGTAGCTAAAATGGGTCTGAGTTGCTGGATCCATAAGCTATTTTGTCTGAAAAGGTGACTATTTATCTTAAACAAATTTATTGCTCTATGATGTTGCTTTCTGATCACTGAATGTAGTTAAATCAGAAATATTTTTGCTACTAATACTGAATGAAGTTTCTATATAAGTGCAAACATATTCATAAACAATATGATTATTTACTTTCCTATTGCTTAATTTACACAAGTATAGAGTAATCTGCTCCAAACTTTTCATTGAAAATAGCAAATATGCAAAGATATGTTGTCTGTTTTGTTAGTGATCCCTAGGTGCATGTGGCATTTAACAGCCAATAAAATATGACAGGTATATACAAAATCTGTCGAGCAGGAAAGGAGATTTTATTGCTCAGGTTTTAGTTGCATATGCCCTACATAAACTTGTGCAGTCAGATCACTGTTTTATTGTTACTTACCATGTGTTACACCTCTTAGGTGTGAGCAAGTTAGAAAGCATTAACCTTATCTGCAGAAGAAATTACCTCAAATAAGTTTGTAGTAAAAAATGTTTTTCTTTAGGAAGAAAACAAACAAAGAAAAACACTGGAAACAAATCTACATATCTCATAGCTGTCAGCCAGAGAAGAAAATCTCCAATCTTATAATCTTAGTTTTATTAACTTCTTTCCTAAACAGTCTATCTCCCCGTACACACTGAAATACTTGGTGATGCACTACCACAGACCACTGAAATCAATAAATAAATTACTATCTGCCTTCTCCATGCCCACTATATCCCTTCAAAACCCCTGATATTCAGTCTTTTTAGCCCAACACAGAGGAAACATTCATAATCTTTTGTGGCTATGTACATAAATTTATGCAAAAAATTATGAGAATCACCAGGTACATTGTGGAGGGGTAGGTCAGTGGTTAACAGTGGACTCAGCAGGATACATCTGCACTCTGTTCACACTTTTTGGATTCCTTGTACAGCACAGTGGGAGAGGGCAAAAGGGAAGGTAATGATTTTGAGGCACTTCTACAGATAGGGGAAGATTTCAAAACAAATTCTACTGGCTTGTTATTTTGGAATACACAGATTATATTTTCTTTAATGCACATATGAGTCAGAATTTATTTTTACTGATGACTCTATGAGTTCAAGAAGTATGTTAACAGCCTGCAATGCATTAGAAGGGCAGGATGTGAACCTACACAGGATATGAATTTATAAATCCCAAAGGAGTGCAGTAGTAGCAACATGTAAATCAAAGTTCATAAAGCCAGGAAATATTTCACTTTAGAATAGTTGATATGAAGTAGCAACATACTTACTGATTAGGGGAAACAGCAAAAACTTGTGTGGGACCAGACTGAGGGACTCAACAATCAGGAGGCAATGCCCTGACAAGGGTTAAATCAGGATAGAAGACAGGGAGAGAAAAAAAGCTGTATTTCAGATTCCAGCATGCAACATAGCAAAACCACTGAGCAAGGCTTCTGAAAGCCAAGTAAGGAAATATGTCAGCTTTTCTGTTTCTTTGGGCACTTCATCCTTCAAGACAAACTGAAAAAAAAGAAGACCTAGAATGTCTTCATTTAAAATGTTCCAGGTAGCTGTTTTAAACAACATTGGCTAAAATAACGGAAGAATAATGAAATAGTACCAAGAATCTTTAAGACATTTATCCTAGGTAAAGCTGGTAATTTTAAGCTTCAAATAAACTAATACTGTGCTCTCTCAAGGAAAACTTCAATATAAGTTCCTTACATAATGGGGAAAACTTTGGCTTTCTCTGCAATCACATATCCACACAGAAATAACATCTTCATATATGTAATTAATGCTTCATGGCTTTATGGCTGAGTACAGATGTCCGAAGGCTACAGAACTATTGCCTGAAGAGCAAACCCTTCAATTTAGTCATATTAGTTGATAGTAGTTTTTCTGATTATATGTGGTTTTTTTAAACCTAGTTATTTAATATTTCTGAGCAACTACCCATAATAAGAAACAATCAATTTTTAAACATTGCAGAGTGTAAGTTGAAGGTGTTAATTATAGGTAAATGCCCAATCCCCTTTCCTGCCTGTGGGCTAAAAGCTACAGTTTTAGCTTGCTTTCATTTTAGTAACCATTTGATCTTTCCCAGGAAAGGATTTTGTACTATTTCTTTTAATCTTCTCTGCATGCAGCTCAAAACTGGCTCACTGAACTCTATTTTAAGTTAGTGTTTGTGTTTATGAGCAAAAGATTGCAGGATCTACAACAAAACAAATAAAAATAATGTTTATAAGTGTCAGTTAAAAAAAAAACAACTTTTCGAAGTAAAGTTAGATGCCTGTGATTAAATGAATGATGGTGTTATTCCCTCTGCTTGCTATGATCTGTGGGAATAATATATTTAGAAACTTCAGACCTTTTATAAATTCCAATAAGCTATTACCATCATGCCTTTTCAACTAGTGAGCAACCTAGCAAGTAATTTTAAAAATGTGTTGAAGATAAAACAGACTGATGTTTCACTCTATGCATATGAGGATCTTCAGTGACTAGAACCAATTAACCAGACAGAACAAAGTTAAACAAACACATAAATCTGTGCAGGGTGAACATGCTATGCAGTAAATAATGTGACAGTGCCACTGTCATCAGATAATGTGCACTGTGCTAACTTCCACTGAGCCAAATTTTGGCATTAGCATCAGTGCCAGATAGGCATATCTTGTAGATTTTAATTTCTAGAGATAGAAAGTCTACAGAAATCAAAACGGCTCAGCAGAATCAAACTAGATTGGATGTAAGTTAAAGTGGAAACAGGTCATGCAGTCAGCTAAGAAATTGCAAAATGTGTTTACCCACCTCAAAATATTGCCCCATTTCTCATTCCTTTTGTAAGAATGCCTATAAATCCAAAAAACTTTATTTTCCACATCTATTGCTTTAATAGTGTTCCAAAGAGACATTGATTTCCCAACTCTCTTGTAGCACTGTAACAAAAAACACACTGCTGGTGTTAGGCATAGCATGGGTTCAGACAAAGTGACAAATCAGCTGTAAGACCCTAATGCACAATGGAGAAGTTGCAGCAATTAAGAAGTTGCAGAAGTACACTTAAAACAGAAAAATACCCTACCAAAAGTATTGAATAAGTACTTAACAAACAAAAGAGAAGTTGAGATACAAGGAAAATAAGAAATAACAAAAAAGGACAAATGAGAAATCTAGTATAAGATGTACTATTCTGGACCTCACAGAAAAAGATTTCCATGCATTAATATAACAAAACCAGAGTCAGTAACCTTATTTGGACTGGCTTTACTTTTAAAAGCTAGTCAGGCAAATTTATACTCAGCCTTATAAAAAGTGACTGATTTCCTAAATTGTTGAATTGAGGAACATTGTATGACATAACTGGAAGTAGAAGTTAATCTACTGAGTGTTGAGTTTCACTAAGATGAAATATTAATTAATGTTTATTCTCAGTGTTGATTGCTTTAATACCTTGTATTTTGATACAGAAGATAAGATGTAATGGGTTGTTTCCATATGTCACAAGTAACCCAGTTGCTCTTTTAACTGTAAATTCTGAAAGCATTTTCTTTATTACCTAGAAATTCAAACAAATGATTTAAAATTAAAGCATTTTTCCAGCACCTGTAAAAATGTGCGAATGATAGAACTGGCAGTATGATGATTGCTTTACAGATAAGCATTTTCTTCATCATCTTTGAGGACATTGAGATTTATGATCTAATCACTTAGCCCTTTAACAGAATGCATTTGAGTTTGATTAAAAAAGAAAACAAATAGCAGTGCAGATTTATTAATGAAATCTGAGTGACCTTTTCACTTATGGAACTCTCTCAAAATAAGAGGTTTGAAACAGTATGGATTCCTTAGCTGCTTTAGCTTTGCCTGTCCCAGTACACAGCATGCTTTTGCTGAGCTATTTCACATTGGCAAGTGCAAATTTTGGAAAGCCATCTCCCCCTCCCCCTCCTTGAACTTTAATTGCTTAACCTACATCCTAATTCAACTTGCTCATAAACCTTAGCCTTTGTTGTAGGTCCGACAGCTGTGTTATGTCAGTAGCAAGTAAAACCTTCACAAAGTTCCGGAATGCTGCAAGACATTTTATAGGAACTGCAATAAAAGGCAAATTGAATTTACAAAAATGCATTTGTCACTGATTAAAAACTTACAAAGTTAATTGGAAACACTGTGTAGGTGTTGCCACACAACTAGAGGTGTAACTGGTGGTTTTAATTCAGTTGGAGTACAAGGGAGAGGAGCCATTTATGTAAGGCCAGCAATCTTATTTCTTTTTCTTTTCTCTTCAACAATCAGGGAAACAAACAGGGTGCATTAACTGGAAAACTTACATGAATAGTCAATATTTAGTAGCATTAAGTTGTTAGCCAAGGAGTAGTGACCACTTCCAGGTGCAGTTTTCAAGACTGTATCAAAGAAAAAATTGCAAGTATCAGTTGGTGCTCCTTAGAAATTGTAAAGTCCCTTGAGAAAGTTTTCCAGGCCTTTTCTCACCCCCTTGTTTTACACTGGCAAAGTTGACACTACTGTAACAACCATTCTTTCAGCAACTGAGGAAGGGAGAGGGAGGTAACCACCAGCCCAGGCAATCAGCACCCTCCCCCTGGAGCTGAGTGAATTATCCCCACATAATCCACTTAACCTTTGCCACTGTGGGACCTGGGAAGCTGAAGGTATTTTTAAACTTGAGTCTTTTAATTGCCAGTTTATAGTATCACTAGTCCAGCTCAGCTGGAAAGAGGATGATTGGGAAATAGTTCCATGAGGCAATAGCTTTTCACCTCAGCTAGAAGTCCTA
Organism: Phaethornis superciliosus; assembly: GCA_023637945.1. Lineage (NCBI taxonomy): Eukaryota > Metazoa > Chordata > Aves > Apodiformes > Trochilidae > Phaethornis > Phaethornis superciliosus. Next base: position 16,627,197 of record JAJQWJ010000007.1, on the reverse strand, counting down.
ATTATTATTGGTTTTGTAGCTCATTGTCTTCTAAGACTGTGGGCACAGTCTTAGGAACTACAGTGAATCCACAGGTGATAGAATTTATTAAATATATTACTACTCCTGGTTAACACAGCTAATATGTCACCGGTTTCAAAATACTTACAGTGTTGAGCTTGGGTAACAAATATATTGTTAGTAATTGTCAATATACAGAAGTACCTAAGCTAGCATAACATAATGTGGGAACTGCTCTGTAGCACTAAGGTTGAGTAATATGAGAAAATTGCTTTGCAATTTCTGCACTTAGCACTCTCGCTCGCTAAAATAATTCATTAAAATCCCATGTGATCCCCTTACTGGAAAAATAAAAGACAACTTAAGCACATGTTGAAGGATGCTTGTTGATAGTTTTTCAAATAAAAGCTCTGGAAAAAAGTAATTCAAAAGTTATTAGTTCAGTAGATTGCAATACTCTGTGGAAGTGTTTCAGTATATTTTTGGGTGTGCCTGCTTAAAATTTAAACAGAATATTACTTACTTGTGTACACCCACATTTCAGTAATCATCCAATCAGGAAAGTTAGCTTGTATATGTTCTTCACAAAGATACCAAGAAGTGGAAATTGCACCTTTTCCTTGACCTTCTGGGATCTTCTAAAGAGCCCCAGAAAGTTATGCATTAACAAAATTCAGCTTCTTTGTAAATCTAAATCTTAGAGTCCCTGGATTGCATGGGTTCATACTGCCCTATGGACATCCCTTGATAAAAGTAAGATACCGATATTTTTTAGAAATAATCAGGTAATCTTCAGATCTGTAGTTTTTACTCCTCATTCTCTTCACAGTTTTAACTTTCCCACCAAATGGTAGAGCTGAAGAGATCACATGGTTGTCTTTCACTGCTGGTTTCACTCATACTTCACTGTATAAGACTGGTAAACCTAAAATGTTAGTCACTTCTCAGCAATGCAGGTAATCAATGTCCATCATGCTTATACGGCACATATCAATCCCCAAAAATACAAACAATACACAGTCCCAGAGGAATTCTGAAGAAGAATTACTAATTCAGCCTTCTCTTTGGTTAACATTGTTCAGTGTGTACTCAATCAAAAGAAAACCTCCCTATGTGATACTTTAGCATCAGTGCAGAAGGACAATTATTCTGGGAAGTTAATTCCAAAATAGAGTTTCTCACTACAGTTGCTGTCTCACCTCCTTGATCATTTATTAATGATAAGGAAGCAAACAGCAGTAGTCAGGATTCAGAAGCAACAGCAGGGGTGATCCAAATGTACTATTCCTACCGCTATTCTACAATTCAGCATTATATGAAGGGAAAACCATACTGCATTATTTTTCACTTGCAATCTTTGAAAAGAAACACAGACTAAAAAAGGAAAAACAAAGAAAAAAGCATTTATAACCCTAGATATATAATGTTATTCAGTCATTCTGAGCAAGAAAGCATTTATTCCACTTGGTAGGGTATCCCTTCTCACTTTCATGTGTTCATGCCTCATACTTGGTTTTTTTTCAGAGAACTGATGCTTCTTTTCAGAGCATCTGGTGCTGCTCAGAGCTGGCATTAATAGAGGGCTTTGTACTACTTCACAAATGAGTACCGATAAAAACTAGGTAGGGGTTACAACTCTGTTTCAAAAATAAAAAAGAAAGAAAAATTTCCTCCCTAATGCTGCAGTCCCCTGTGACATCCTCTACTACCCAAGGTCTTGAACAGTCTCATGAATGGAGGATGTTCATCTTCACGAGTGGTAGGTAGAACACTTCACCATCAGTATGGGTGAGTGTTTTACCATGGCTTTCGGCTTTTCATTTTTGCTGAACAATTGTGAGCATATAAAACAGATTACCTTTGTTCTTCCTTTGGGCACAGAGGGCACAGAGACAGAGAGCATGCTTTCCAAGCTTTACTGGCAGCTGGTAAATATAGGAGATTATATTATCTAAAGTGATGTTTTACATAGTTGGAGCAAAGTTCCTTGTATATAAATTCTCCTTTATCAGTTTGATTTCACTTGCAGCTGATGAGATGGATCTTTTACTAAATCACAATAAGGTTGTTACGATTGCAGTTGTATTTTTTCCCACAGAGGAAAAAGACCTTGCTCTCAGCTCAAGGATTTGTAAATCCACATTAAAGATGATGCAAAGGAGCAGAAATGAAGCTTATGAAAGAGCACAGGGGGTTTTCCTTCATATGTACAACTGCAGCTGACCAAATGGCAGACAGACAGCTCCTAAAATTGTACTTGTGTGTTATACCATAAATTGGAAGTTACACAACAATATACCCACCACTTTCATTTCCACCCCACAGAAGTGTGCATTACTGCCAAGAATTTTTTACTTTAATCTGACTGAAAATACCAGGCTGATGTAGCACACTGCTGAACAATTTAGTCAATTTGATTTACTCATTCATTGTTGTGAATATGAGGCATGATATTACTGCTCTTAATTTAATAACATTATTCAAAGCTAGTAAAATGCTTATCACTGGTGTCTGATCTCAAGTGAATAAAAAAAACAATCACCCATTTCTTACCTGAACCATATAATAAAGTCAGTTTGCTAAAAGAGGCCCACATTCTTCAAGATCCCATGAACACAAGCTCTGTTTTGATTAATGAACCTATGTCATGAACTGCTATCTCCTTTATATTCCCACTGCCACAATCATTATTACAATTCATATTCTACTTTTATGTTTGTGAATATATGTATGCTGGGTTTGCTCATCTAGCTAGGCACAGCATGCTGTATGCTGGGTATTTCTCTAGGGAGGTAAATTGTCAAATGCAGAAAAAGTTCACAGCATAATTAAGAAATTAAGTATTTTTTCTATCTCATTATATATTCATTGTACCACACCTCCTTCTTAACTGGAAGATATTGTTGATGAAATTATTGAGAAATTATGATTGCATTTCAACAACTGAGGGAAAATATAATATATTCACATACTGACTTAATTTTAGGAAGTTTTTTTTTCTACATAAATATTTACTTGTCTATAAAGAGTAATAGGAAAGTGAATCAAAGGCAATACTCAGGTGCTGTTGCTAATGCACCAGCTGTTAGAAGGACAGAGAAGTATGTCTTGAAAAGTAGGGGCTATGAGATTTGGAAGCCATGACTGAAAAGCAGGTGGAAAAGAAGTCTTGATGTGACAGAAAGAGACCTATTGTGATTCTTCCAGATTTAGATGAAAATTCATGTGACATTAAGTCTGTTTCTGAGGTGAGGTGTTCCATGTGGTATGTACCTAGATTTCAGAAGTATGCTGACATATCAGAAAACCTCTGAGAAAAAAAGAAAATATAAATAAAAAACCCCAAACTGTGGAAGTAGGAATCTACCTTTCCATACAAATTTGGAATAAACTCAATGTATTTAGTTCATTCACAGGTATAGGTTGATAATTGATAACATTCAACTGCAGATGAAGTTGTTTGATACTTATAAAACAGTTAAGCTAGTGACACAAGCATAGGAAGATCTAATGACTGAAAAAAAGACAGTGAAGCTGAGAGTGAGCTGAGTGTGAAGGGTACTTAAACACTGGAACTGTTTCCATATGGCAGATTCATCTTCATCTGAAGATTTTATATCAATCTTAATGTCATTCTGAAGAACCAGGCTACCTCACCAGAAATTGAAAGGCTTGATGCAAAGATGAATTTTTACTGCTTGTTTTATCCAGGAGGCCAGGTGGTATCAGATCAATGCAGTGCTGATGTAGGATTAATAGCAGCTGATGATCATTGATGATAGAAGTGAGCTCCTAGAGCACGAGTTGGTGACTGTTTTTCAAGATTAAAAAAGAGATTTTGAGAATGTTTATTGGCTTGTGTGAATGAACTGTTGGTCAGTTTTAGACTATAAAGTGTCCTTTTCAATCAGAAACAATGTGGGATGTAATCTATTTTTAATGTCAGTGAGGAAGTCCATAGGCAGGAGCCAATGTCCATGAAGTTCACCACATTATCTTGATCGCTAAATTCTTCTCACAGAATCACAGATTTCATCTGTCCCAGCTGGTTTTCTTGTTTGGCCAGAGTTTCTTCAGAATCTTCATCTGCAAAAGCTACTTCAGTACACTAAGCTTCTAATAAATGGAAACAAAATGAGGAACACTTATTCTGGAAGTGCACATTATGAATACATTTTCGTGTTGATTAGAGCTCAGGGCTGCATTCCCTGAGCAGTCATTTCCTTGGAGATCAGGGTTGTCAGTGAAACTTACGTTTCTATCACGGGTTGAACCAGAGGTTCACCCATCCTACTGGTCTGTCTCTGACAGTTGTTTGCAGCAGATGCCTGGCATATATTGTGTGATTCGTCATACGGAATGGCCATGGAGATTGCATCTGGGTTTGCTGTATTTCATAGCCAGTAGTGGATTTATACTTTACAAAATTGTCTCACTGTCTATTTTAAATGCACCATCTCCTTAGTTCAGTGTCTGCTGCCTATGTGATCAAGGATTGCTTCCTTCACAATATCATTGATTACCATTGTATCTCCTGCAGCCATCTTATAAGGTCGTTTTTAGTTACTTACGGATTTCCAATCTCTTCATTTATTTTTTGCATGGAACTGCTCCAGGTCTGGTCATCCTGTTGTACTTCCTTGTTTTTTTTCTTAGTTGTGCTGTAGCTGTCATGCTCTGATCAGAACAATAAGTTGCATACAGGGTATGAGCACATCACAGATCTAATAGTTCAGTGTTTTCTCTTAAAGTTCATCCCAAATTATTCTTGACAGTGTTTGCTTTATGAAAATTGAGAAATACCAAGTTTATGGTTTTATAAAGCAACCCAATCTGAGATTTCTTTCCTGAGAGACAATAATTTGCTTACAGATAATTTCTCCACACTCATATTTTTACCATGTTGACAGGAATTTCAGCTACCATTTTATTGCCCACACAGTTATCATGAAAATCATATGCAATTTCTACTTATGGCTTTACATTTGATTACCCTCAATAATTTTATATCTTCAAACTTTGTTCTTTAATAAGATATATATTTCTCTATCTTAGTATTTCATTCAAAAAATGAGAGAAAAAAATACAAATACATACTTTTGTATATAAAAAAATAGAAATTTATACATTTAAACAGCATTTAATCTGTTACATTTCCTCTTTTAATTTCTCTCAGATTTTTCCTGGTTTGTATGGCAAGAAAGTTTCAAACTGTGGAGAAAATCAGTGACAGATTATTAACATTTCTTTAATCACAAATTCTGAGCACTGGTAACACTATTTCTAAGGTATATGCCATCTGAATAACAAATCCTACCTTTTATTGGCTGTCTCATTTTGTTCTCCTTCATATTTCACATTTATGATATGTTCAGACATAACCCTGTTTTGTTAAGTAGGAATCTGTGTGGTCTTTGATGTAAGACATAATTTATTTGACAAGGAAATATGAGACAGTGCCCTGAATCTGCATTTAATTGATGGACTGAGATTTTTTAGCATTGCAACAAGACAGATTTTCATCCAATGTGTCATGGAAGGACCATTCTCTTAATCTGTTCTCCTGTGAATTAAGATACATATATATGTATGTATATATATATATTTTGAGGAGTTATTTTAAAAACTGTTTATTGAACGTAGCTAGCAGAGTTTTCATACACATCTGACATCCAGAAACTAAAAGTGACTGATGCTATTATCTGTTCATAAGGATATTTTTATATCTGGGATAAGTCAGTGCTCCATCCTGACAAGTTTTCAGTAGACGTCTCTAACATTGCAAATGCAGACAATGCAAATGGTAGTGTGTTAAGGCTGGATATAAATACAACCCTGTTTCAACAATTCAAACTTGATGTGAGTTTGTTCTTGTTGTTCAACTTCCTACCATTTAATAATCCACCAGCTCTGTTAAAAATATTAATTGCTAATTCATTATTTTTCCACATGGTTTTACATTTATTTCAACATTTAATTATAAATATTTGTTTATTAATTCCAATACAATCCCTTGCTACTGGTTGTTCTTGTGACACTTTCACATTGAACACAAGGACACATTTTTTTGGTCACCTTTTTTCTGCCAGGATTTCTGCTTCTTGAGTAATGCATTACAAAGTTTTTTTAGACCTACATAGATGCTGGCAAGTAACTAGCTCCCTGAACAGGATGTTTACAGTACGCCTTTGTCTACTTTTTCTCTTAACAAAAGGAAATTTTATGCTTGGCTGTTAAATGAATACTACTATTTTGTCTAAACTTCTCTCATAGATATCAATACAAATGTTGCCATCAAGCTTAGCAGCACCAGGATGTGGACAAAATGTGAAAACCTAATTGCTGGCAAAGCACCTGATCCTCCACCAATGAACGGAGTTATAATTTTTCCATTCATGTTGTTAGAAAGTGGATTGAAGTCTAATATCTTTAAGCTGATTCCCCCTTCATTTCACAGAAACAATAAAACACGAGTGTAGACAAGGTATGCAATTTTGGTTTTTTCCACATCATTGTAACTTCAGAAAACTCTGCAAAGCAGCCTATAGAGAGCCTGGCATCAGTAAAATTAAAATGAGTATTCTGAAACATTTTTCCTCCAAATATCACGATAATCCTGTGCTTATGTATATATTACTTCATGAGTACTTTAAAACTATTTATCAGAAGATAATAAATGAATTTTTGCAATTCAGGGTGTTGACCACATACATCTGTTTTTTGGATCCGATTAATTTCTATTACTTCTAGTGAAACAACATTTAAAAAAAAATTTTAGTTTTACAGATGTTTTCCCATCAAAATTAAATTAGAAATTAGATAAGTGCTGGGATTTGTTTTTGAAAAAGGACTAAGAAATTGCAGCTGCTGGATTTTTTGTTCAACAGGAAGGTAAGCAAGTAAATCCTTAGTAATACAAGAAAATTTAACAGTTAAATTATGAGCAATTGCTGTCTTCATGCTTTAAATACCTTCTTACCTTTTGGTGTCTGTATGTAGAAACTGAGAAAAAAAAAAAGGGATACTAAAAGTCCAGGTGTTTATAAAATTTGTTCAGAAACTTATAGCCACTAAATGTTCAGATTTTTATGTTTATACTTTAAGCAGGCAGGCATCATGGTTATGACAGCAACAGAATTACAAAAGAGGGACTAAGCAGCTTTTTAATATTAAAGTATTCCACTGATTATTGACTTCTTAGTTTTTCTCCCCAGTTCAGCTAAAGAAGTTTTCCTTCAGGATTTTCATGTGACACTTGTAATCTGTAGTTGCTTCCCTCATAATTTATTTTTCTTCATTATCTCTAGTTGAATTAGGTATGTTTGATATTTCCTAGGTAACCCTATGGATCAGCACATGCTCCTTTCCCCCTTCCATCCCTATAAAGGTCCAGCAGTAGGATGGGCTGTGGGGGTGTTGTTTGTTTTTGGGTTTTTTTGTTTTCCTTCTCCCCTCTTCCCCACGAGTACAATTTTAACTGAGTTTAGACCAAGTTTTGTGTCCAGCACTTTGCCTTATTTATGAATGTGAAGCAACAAACCCATTCCCCAGAGAGTGCACCATAACAACAGCAGTCTATAAGAGGATGGATACAACCACATCAGTGGCATTACAGCAGTGGAGAATCATCATTGATAATCGACATCAGAAGGTTCTTACTGCCTAGCTAAATCCTTAACAAAATAAAGGCAATCATGCTAACATCAGTATCCAGACTGCACTTGTAAAAACTTTGTGAAAAGGGAATTTGATGTTTTCATGACATCTTACAGAGTCCTCAGGGACCAGAGCAGTGACTTGGAAAGCTTGTAATCTTTTTCCTGTGCAAGGTTTGCAAAAATTAGACTGCATATTCCAAAATTAAAATAAAAATAAAAGTGAGGTAATAAACAGCAATAGCCTCCTTCAGTTGTAACAACCTCTCTCTTGTTTTTACTTTGCCTGAAAATTCATGCCATAAAATAATTGGCATTTTTCATCATTATGTCTTTATATCTTTCATAAGAGAACCACTCTCCTCGTTACCTTTATTCACTGCTGTAAAAAAATATATATAATGTCCCTTCATAAAACAATGCCTTTTCTAAAGCTTTCATTTTAGAGCTAGCATTAGGCCATGATGAATTGCTGAATGGTTTATTTCCTGACACTCTTTCTTACTAACCTTTCCTGACAGCTTCTGGATTGCTCTACCTGGTAATTTGCACTATAATAATGGCTACAGTGAGATGTCTCCTAACTATTTCCTTTATTTTTAACAAGATTCTTAACACCCTCTGTAGGTGACACAATGCAATTACATACATGAAGTGTCCCCCCGAGGATGGTTGTTCACAGATGCCACCAGTACTTCTGTAGTGCAACTGTTAAATGAAATGAAAACAAAGAATTCGATTCTCTAAACATCCAGTTCAAATAAAAATTTTAATTAAAAGTTATGAAAGCATTTTATTGATTAACAATCTTAGTCATTAAATAGTGTAGTTGACTTTTTTTTTTTTTTTTTTTTTTTTCTGGATTTGTTCTTCTTTGGAGATCTCTAATTGTTGTATGGCTTTACATTTATTGATAACTCTGTTTGATGAATACAGATGCCACCTTTTATGGTGGTCGTTGACAGAGTAATCATATTGTGAGAAACACGAGGCTTATGTAGTAACAGCTGTTGCAGTTATATTTGCTGATATCCATTGGGAAAATGTGTTTGCTGCTGTCATGGGTACACAATAAATGGAAGGTGCAATAAAGCACAAGCTAACATTTTGAAAATCCTTACAACTCTAGGAACTTTATTGCAGATTACAAGCACTTTGATCTCTGTCCAGTACTTAAGTCTTAATTATCAGACTAATTGCACAGACTATGTTCATTTTCAGTGGTAATCCTTTTGTGATTAGCTTCTGTGTTCAATAACTGACTTATCCTTTAATTAAAAGGACTATTAACCTTAAGGCTGCTGCTGTGGCTTGGGATTAAACCTATAAAGAGTTAATATTTAATATAATTGTAAAAGCCTTTGGTGAAAGGTATAGAATGAAAATATAGTGATTCTGTCCTTTACTGTTAACTTTCTTTAAGAGATAGCTTGTTATATATCAATATAATGCATTTTACTTTGACATACTACTACCTTAAATCCATTATGGACACACAAGAATATGTATGCACTTTGAGCCCTTCTCTCAGTTGCAAGCAGGGCATATTTGGACTGGATATTTGTACTGGATATTTCCTAAGTCTTTCTATGCAGTCATCATCCATGGTTGATCTGCAACACACACAAAAAAACCCCCCAACATTCAAAAAACCCCCCAAAACCCAGAACCAAAATACCAAACAAGAGTGAGCATATAAAGTCCTGGTTTTTTTCCCCAGCATTAAATATTTTTGTACTGAAGGACTGAGCAGTTCCATTTTTGCTTATCTGGTGGTGATGAATATATTTAGGAAATGGGAAATGTTATGTGAAGTTATGTGCTGTGGAGGAAAAGATTCTGTAGCTTTGCCCAGGGCCACTGCAATCCAGCTGTCTGAAAGACTACAAAGCAAATCCAGAGTCATCAATGCCCAAGTCTGTAGACACTGCCAAAAAGCTAGATGCTGCTATGGGGAGCATTATTTATCTTTTCTAGCATGGCATCTGGCTCCTGCTATGAGCAGCCATGCCTGATGTCTGTCTGTGACTTAAGGTTCTACTGCTGCATTACTAACAACTTTTTTTTGGTAAAATATATCTATGTAAAAGGTCCTTTCCTCCCCCTCTCTCCCATTTAGTCATTTAGATTGTTACAAAAGCAAGCCAGGTGCAAAGTCCTAAAATCTACTCTCCTCAGTAGCCTCACTGACTCATGAGGTGCTGCGGTATCTGTTGCTGACTCCATAAATATTTTTCTCTTTCTTCTGACTGTGGTGAAGGTACTTGATTAAACTAGATTTCTTAGAGACAGTATTCTTCACTGAAATTGTTTATTTTCTCTAAAGTTAATCTGGAGTTAAGACTTAAGTACTTGCTGGTAATGAAGGCTAGTAACTATTAACCAGCTACTCAAAAGATTTAACAAATTAAAGAGGAGAGTTTATTTTTTTGTACCCATATTTAAGGCAGCAACAATAGCCCTGATTTTTAATTGGGATTATTATTGTTGATGTTATTATTATTATTATTGTTGTTATTACACTTTCAAAGGAAAAAAAGTCCTTTTAATGTGCAGCATTTTAGGAAATAGTATAAATGCAGAGCACTGCCTTTGTACAAGAGTTTCCTCCAATATGTTACTTCTCTTTCATTAGTCAGATTATATATATAGTGAGTGTGACCCAATCACACTCTTTCCTGAATTGAATGGAGATAAAAGCAGCATTTTATCTGAAATCAATATAAGTGACTTGTGGCCTGTGATGGGAGTGTCTGAGTCCAGAATTATTATCTAGCGTTAAGTGCTGACAACGCAATAGGATCTCTACAAGACATGAACACAGTGAAGGATCTCCCAAAGCCTAATGCCATCTCAGGAAGGGGGTCTGGTCAGGCTGCCTCTCTGGGGTGTGAGAGGAAGAGGCTCACACCCACACTTTTCTGAAGACAGATGAAGAGCAGAAATGGAAGCACCTCTTGATGGATACAGAATGAAAGGCTGAAGTGCTCTGCATTGAAATTTCCACATGCTAGTCTAAGAACTATAGTCAACAGCAAATTTGACTGAGTTCAGAAAGGTGAGGATGGACCAGGGATTTTTACTCATTTTCCAAAAGTTTGTGGCTTTCATATACTGGGGTTTGAGGTATTACTTTACATTCAACTAAAGCACTCTGACAATTTTTTGTAATTCCCCATTTGGTCTTACTAGTCTTGTTTGACAGTTGATATTCATTGTTGTTTGCATTGTCATACCTAGTTAATTTTTAGCTGCCTACTAAAAAAATGAATTGAAAACTCAAGGGGAACTGAGACTCCTGAAGAAGTAACTTAATAGTTTGAGAGATAGGAACTGAATATGGAGGAGACCTTTCTCTTTATTGACTGCAGAGAAAGATGAGCCTGCTGATGTCTCTTCAGAAGTCCCTGGCTCTTTTCCTCCTTGTTAACTTGAGCAGCTGCATGGAGCCACTTCCCGAAGAGGTGCCAACCCAGGCAGATTTTATAGATTTCTTTTGCTATCTGCAGGGAGATCTAGAAGCAGCAGGAAAACCATGACATGGCACAATGCTATGAAGGCCATCACTCAGCCTGTAGTTTCAGTCAGGTTTAATGTTAGTGTGCTCCAGTGCTTCAATTAGAAGAAAAGAATCATGGATAGAAACGAGCATGTCCACTTCACTGAGAAACAGTAATAGATACCATTGAGATATAAATTGCCGCCAAGGCTACTGGAATTACCAAACCACAAGACCAGAGATCTAATATGCCCTTTGGATATGCCCATACAGATAAAGTACCAGAATGCCTGCAGTCAGGGTGACATATGCTGGTCTGCCATTTTTTCCTGATTATAAGGATTCAGAGCACTATGCTGTGCAGTCCAGCTCACTATCACCACATGCACAATCTGCAAGAGTGGTGGAAACATGAGGCAGAACAATGCTACAGGAAACTCTGACAAAGAAAATCAGGATGGTCTTAAATCATTATTCCCCTTAAAGTCACAGCTAGTATTGAAGGACATGCCTTATTACTAAATTGTGGTCCTCCCAAGGCAACATTTTTTGTCCCAAGTATTTGATTGTGCCCTTCCTCGATCCTCATCATAAGGTGATGAAAAATACTGTATTCTTGAGCATAAAGGAATGGCATTTTCTTACGCCTGGGACAGTGAGTGATAAAAATCCAAGATTCTCAGCAGGTATAACAGGATCACCACTAAAAACACTGCACTCTTATTAAGAAAACTTCAATCTCCTTTTTCATTAACAGTCATGACAACACTGTGCCAATAGCTGCTCTACCTGAGTGTCCCTGAAATGACCAACTACAGTCTAAGCCTCACTTTATCTCTTTCATAGTTACCTGCAGCTTCTGATAATGCACAGGAAACAAATTTGTAAGCAAAAAACAGCATTCAGTTTTATTATTCCTGTGGTTTGTTTAGATTTTTTTGAGGGGTGGTGGTGATAGGAAGAGAAGCCAGAGGAGGCCTACTGGGCGGGAAGATCACCTGAGTAACACAACACAAAATGTCCTTTTCATATCCAGAGTGTGATTACAGAAGTATTCATTTCTGTGTGGTCATCCATATCTTACCTAGCTGACATCCATTTAACTATTTTACTCACTTTACAGCACTATCCTAGCAAATCAGCATACACAGTTATTTTTCCAAGACCTCAATGCAGTTTGGTTCTAAGACTACGCTTAACTCTAAGCATGACTGCAAATCTGTGGAATGAACTTTGTTACAGACCTAATAATGTTACTATACTGAGGCAAAACTAATGCCAGTGCATTTCAAATGATAGTACAAGAACCATATATTCTTATGATAACTTTAAAACCACCATGAAATACAGTTGACAGTTGAACTGAATAAGGAAATTAAAATGAGTGGAGATGTTGTTATGTGGAAACAACTACTGAAATTCGACCCAGAAAACATGACTAAGCTCCACATTTAAAACAGGAGATATCTATAGTAAGTGTGGTCTTTAACAATTAGAATTGGTAAATATTGTCTTTTTAATAGCTATAACCACAGATTTTAGTAGATAGTAATCAGCCATTTTCAACTGGATGCTCTCACATTTAGAGAAGCTCCTGGACAAAGAGGAGCTCTTGTCCCTGACTGAATTCTGACTGCAGATTTTAGATGGCTGGGCTGTGGTTGTCTCCTCTACACCAGAGCAGGTGTAGTAGCCAATGGCATTGTTCCTGTCACTGCAATGATGTACTGTATATAAAATGAGCTGTTAAAAAAAGAAGAATGGCTAGACATGTAAATGTCCAAGCTTGCCAAGGCACAGTCATAGCTATCTTGACCACTCCAGGTTATATTTACTATGTGAATCCCATGAGAAGCAAACAGCTTCCCCCTGCACCACACAAGGTGGTAGCTCACCCAGACAGCCCAGAGGGAGTCTGAATAAACATACATTTAATGACAGCTGCTCTGCATATTTACCAAATCATTTGTGTGTCCCTTTTTTTCTGCCTTCTAATGTCTCTAGGGTCTGTACAACAGAAATACATAGTTTAACATGGTGTATTGTTTTTACCATATTCTTTTAAAAACTAAGAGAGTAACAAAAAGCAGAGTAACAAAACTTTTGGGTGCCAGAAATGAAACAGGAAATAAAATTAAAATTCACACAAAACATGATGTTATCAAGAGTTTTGAAATCAAGTTACTATGTTTTTACATAATAGGAGGAATAAAGGAGAAAAGAGAGAGCCAAGGAGCTGCAGTGATAGATTCCCACTGTGTGGGAGCCACTGTGTGGCTCAGCCTGCAAACAAACTGTGAGTAAGCACTACTCGAGGAGCTCTCCATTGCTCCTGTGTTGTCAATGGAAGCAAAGCTGGAGGAAAAAGTATGGCAGGTGTTCATTTCTGCTGTAACCAGCTGCAGTTACTGCAAAACAGGACTTTCCCTAAAAGTGGAAAGGCAGGAACTGATGTAGGCAAGCTGAAAGGTTGGCGTACCCTTGGCTGCACGGCCAAGATCCATTGCTTGGCAGGTCAGCAAACATCACGTGCAGACCAAGACTACCACATCTTTGTCAGCTTTTACATGTTGTTTTGGAATAGAGACCTCAATAAATTTCTAGTATTACAGGCTACTTTTCCTTGTCCTTTTATCCAGCCTGCCTCTTTCAAATTATACAGAATCACAGAATGGTCAAGGTTGGAAGGGATCCCTGGAGTTCATGTAGTCCAACCCCCCTGTTAGAGCAGGGTCCCCTAGAGCAGATTACATGAGAACACATCCAGGTGGGCTTTGAATCTCTCCAGGGATGGAGACTTCACAACCTCCCCAGGCAGTTTTTTCCAGTGCTTTGTTACCCCCAGAGTAAAAAAGTATTTTCTTACATTCAGGTTATATCTTCTGTGTACCAGTTTGTGACTATTACCTCTTGTTCTGGCCCCATTCTTCTGACTCCTCTCCTTTAGATATTTACAAACATTGATGAGAAAATCATGACTGATGTATTTTCAGCTACCTTCAGAGCACATCACCCTACTCCACTTAGCCTGCACCTCTTTCTAGACTGACAAAAGCAGAAGGATTTGGTGTTCTTAGCATATATAGGCATATTATCAGCATTTTAGATTTGTGAAAGTACAGTACTTCGTGGATTTCTATCACTGTTGCTTCCAACAGTAAATATTAGACTCACTAATTCATCGCTACATTTTTACAGGATACTTCTACTGAAGTTGGGAAGTGAATGAGTAAAACGCATGGTGCTGTTCCAAATCAGAACTGAGGGATGACCAACAATACACTGTGGATAAGAGTGAACAGAACTTGCTTTCATGACTAATGGTGGCACATTAAGGCACCAAGCAGTACTTGTCCAAAGACCATATTGCGTTACTTCCCATAATTATCAGTCAGCTTTGAACAGAGGTGATAAAATGGCAGATGACTAGATTACTTAGCTTGGTAAAAAGAAGGGAAGGATGTGAGATTGAGACAAACCTAAATAAATTGAATGAGAAGGATGCAAAAGAGCAGGTGAAATGCAGTTCTGACCAACAGGAAATACCTCATGCAGAAAAGGATACCCTGGGCTTATAATTTAACTCCTGCCATTTAGAAGAAAGGCTTGGGCAGGATCAGCATGAATGCATTACTGACTAGCTGACTCGGCACAATAAAAGCTACAGGAATTCCTCCATGTGGGTTTTTATCCATGTGGGCATTCTTCCAAAATGATGTTTTGATACCTCCTACAGTGGGGTACTGACAAACACAGACACCCAGCGCCTTTCAGCAATGCAATCCCTATTTTCTTCACATTAAATATAGCCAGTTTGGTACCACCATTTGTATTGCATCTCTGTAACTTATTGCTTTCTTTCCAAAATGTGGGGAAGTCATGTGATTTTTATGAAGACTGCACCACCAGTCTATTTGTATTGTATTTTTAGAGACATTCTATTGATTGAAAGAGAACTGGTTAACCTGAGATGTAAACAACGACTGCCACTGGCCTTAACCCATGTGGTTAATATCACTGATTTGTCATGCTGAGTGATGTGAAAAGAGGAACGATTGGTTGTTGATTATTGAACAGCTCAACACAAGGCACATTTGGCATGTCAGATGAGAGGCTATTCTAATGAGCTAGAGCTGCCACCAATTACTTAAGACCCAGTGCCTCCTCTACAAGCTATTTTGTACATCTTCAAGATGTTTAAGTAAATTCTAGAGCAGAAATGGATTGTGAATAAGATGGTTAAATTTGAAAATCTGAGAGAATATTCCTTTAACATCGTCTCAAGTGCAGCTGCCTGCTAATGGAGCTCTTCATTCTCTGGTGATAACTAATTAACATATAGCACAGCAGTCAATTTAAGAAGTGTTACATTCTTTGTACAAGCTGACAGACTTGTGTAATTGAAACATCCCCCTGTACTTTTTATTTATTTATGGGATTCAGGAATTAAAATTGTATCAGCCTTGAAAATAGTTAGAAGAATTAACTCTGGGAAGAGACATCCCTGGTTATGTGTGGCCCATTATAATGATACTGGTTTCTTTCAGGTCAGAACTGCAGGCATTAGAGAAACTATGGCAACCGGTAAGTTATAAATATTATATTCCTGATTGTATCTCAGTACTGAGCATGCTGGTCATAAATATCTGTAGTTCAGTATGAGATGAAACTCCCATTTTATTCTTTTTTCATGGATCTGAAATCAGATTCTTCTGTTTCCCATAGCACAGACAATAGCCATGCTCAGATTTTCTGTAGACCTGTCATAAGACCCTACAGAAAGATATCTGACTTTGTGGTGCAAACTCATGGTCTGAAAGACAGGGATTAACACCATTACCTTCACATATTTTTAGTCACTACTGTTAAGAAATTATTTAACTGGCCATTAACAACTAGCCAGAACATTTCCTTTTCAAATATGGTTAAGTAATTTAAATCTGTATGGAAGATAATCTAGACTTTCCAGAACATCTAGGCAGCTCATGTGAACATGGGACCCTCCATGGTAACAACCCACATTATGAGCACAGATAATGACAGGAGAGAGCACTGTCCAGTTTCTTATGCATTCTGTTAGGCCAAACCAGGAGCTTATGTCAGTTGCCATGGTACATTAATAAAGTTAAAAAAGCAACTGATGTCTCTTTGACAGAAAAGATTAATGATAAAGTACAAATAATTGCCCTTATGTTGTGGGGATACTTAGTTCTTCTAATAATGAGGCTATGAATTTTGTTTAAAATAGATATTTTAAGTTACTTTTTACTTAAATCTTTATTTAACAGAACGACAATACTTGTCTTGGAAACTCTAGAAGCTCCTTTCTTTGTAATTTTACAATGCAATCTAGCAAGTTATAAAAACAAAAAAAATCCTCATTTGAGGTATTTTTTTAAACTTAAAATCTTGCAGTAGCTACATTTTTTTTCACTTAAAAATGTCTTTATAAAATCTGACTGTAAACTGAATACTGAATAAAAGTGAGCTTTTGTGAGCCTGATAGATCTAAATGGGCTCACAATTAGAGTATTTGAATATTATTTCTAGTTTTGGTAAGTGTGCAAATGAGCATGGTATGTGCTAACCTGCACAAAAGCACATAATGACTGCTTCCCTCCTTTGATGAAAGCAAACATGTATTACAACTGAAAACCTATTTGAATCAAACCTTACTGCAAATACAACTTATTTTTAGATGTGCTAAAACCATGATTTATGGGTATTAAAATTAAAAATTTTCTTCTACATAGGATATGAAAGGCTCTTTAAAAATAAAAAGTGTTTGTAATAATTTGTTTGGGCTTCTGTAGTTGTAGCACCTTTATATTTTTCCTGATGAAATATTTGCTGCCTCCAATCACCAGGGGAACATTACCTTGATGAAGCCATTGAAATATGCTCCATCAGTCTCAAAGGGTTTTCCTAGACTACTTTTCACCTTCTTCTTGCCAATTAAGCTGCCACATTATGTATGATAGTGAGGGTCACTTGTTTTTTCCGAGTGTTATTCTGAATTGGTTAAGATGACAGAAGCATACTGGTCTAGTGAATAATTAGAGTGTATCTCAAAGTCCCAAACCCCTGTCTTGTACTGCCACATGATGACTATTTTTAACCTCATCTCCTATCTTCTAGCATGCTGCATGCATTTTTGCCAGGGAAACTTACTGTAGTATTCTTCACTGCATGTTTATATTTTATATTAAAAATCTATCTGATAAAATAATTAGAGAGATGATGTTGAAAAATACAAAAATACTTTAAGAAAATAAATATGTAATGCAGAGCTTACTTCCACAGACTGAAACAGAGCATTGCTCTAAGACCACATAACATTCATGATACTGTACTTGCCAAATATCTACAAGCAATCCTTCAGGTTTTGAAACTGCATACGTCAGTTCATAAACACAGTAAAAACAGCAATCCTTCTCAATGTTTAAAAACCAAGAAGTGAGATTCTAATAACCCTAAAACAGTAGTGTCCACTGCACTCAATGAGTTTTATATCTGATGGCATTTATAATTGAAAAAAATTACCAGCCCATAATTTCTGTACAGTTCTGCCACAACACAAACTCAGAAGAAACAGGGAACACAGAAGGGAGAGGATTTAGTAGTTTTCTCTAGTAGTAAACATTTATGGCCTAAAACAGTCTTTCTAGAAGGGAGACAAGTATCGTGAACATTGAGGATTAATCCACTGCCCAAGACACTTAACAAAAAAGCTTAAAGGAAAAATTATTGATACAGCCTGAATATTTAAATTGAAATAGCAGAAATACTTTAGCTCAGCCAGGCCTCCTCACATAGTTATTAACAAATTTTACTGCAGCTGCAACCACCAGAACCAAAGGAGAAAATGGTACAGTAATGAAGAGAGATGAATTTCTCTCACCTTCCCCTCATCTTTAAAGTTAGGGAAATGATGCATCTTGTGACCAAGTTCCTTAATAGATCAAATTTTTAAAACCAAAATGAACAAGATTAGCCTTCAGGAAGTGGCTTCTATTAATTTTTTTCTTTCAAAATGTAGCCACACAACTGTGTAACTTCCCCCAGGCTCACCCTATTCCTTGTTACACTCTCTTCCTTAACCTCAACTCAGGATAAGTTGGTTTTGGAACTGTCAGTTATTCTTGGTTTACACAGCTCTGCCATTATACAGTCCCTTGTATAAGGGATGAGGGACACTGGACTCATCTCAAATATAAGTAAACACCCATAATTTAATGAAGTTGTTCCTCTGAAGCGTGTACAACCTGTAATTTGTTAGCCAAGAGGCAAGGTAAGGCAGAGAACTAGAGGTCCTACTTGCCTTATGCCCTGGATCACCTTGATCTTCAAGATACAAGAAAATACCTTCTTCTCAACTCTGATGGAAACAGGGGTATTCATTACTTGCAAAAGAGGCTGGGAAGTGGAGAACAGATGTCCCATTTCACAAAGGGAGAGATGCTGGGCAGCTGATAGCAGTTACAGCTCGAACCTTGGTCTATGCCTGGTTCAAGCTACTGCAGGCTGCCCTGACTCACCCAGCCCCAACTGCATAGGTAAAAAGATCCTCTCAACCTTAAGGGTATAGCATACCTTACATTTTAGTGACTTTTCTCTTTCCCTTAGAACATGACATTTTGTTGACTCATCATCCTGCTAATAAGGACATTTCAGTTTCTGTG
The DNA here is from genome assembly GCA_023637945.1 of Phaethornis superciliosus. Taxonomy (NCBI): domain Eukaryota; kingdom Metazoa; phylum Chordata; class Aves; order Apodiformes; family Trochilidae; genus Phaethornis; species Phaethornis superciliosus. The sequence continues at coordinate 16,608,361 of JAJQWJ010000007.1, read as the reverse complement.
TGGGATTTTGCCCTCTCTAGCGAGGATTTCAGATAGCAATTTTGGGTTATATGTTTCTCTCCCTATTACTTCATACAACTTGAAAAAATAAGGGGAACAACAATACAAAACATGAGTGCAGGTGAAAAAAAAATGAAATAACTAATCCCTATCTAAGTTTTTAAGATATTCTGAAATAGCATAGTAAGGGCAGTAGCAAGCAGGTAACTTGGATATAATGTTTATTTTAGAGTTAGTGATAAATCACTGTGAGATAATAATGAGAGCATATGTCTCCAACAGCTTTTCAGAAAAGGTGTTCTATTCTAAATGTAAACTAGTGGACCAAAGAGATAGTGAAGATTTATTTCCCCTTTCCTGGCACAAATAGATTTCTTTCCTTAGCATATTAATGATGATACATTTAAAATGTTTACAAAATACCATTACTTGAAATTATGAAATGAATGTAATTAAATTGCCTACAAGCCCTTAGGGCTGCAAACACCAGCTTAAGCATTAGTGAGACAGATTGCAAGCCAGGATTATAGTTGTTTCTCTCATGCTGGGGAGAAATGAAAATAGTATTGCAACTGAGAGCCATGCCACTGCATACCACAATATGGCAGAGAGGAAAATTTCCAGTAATAGCTAGCACCAACTTGAAATCCTGCTCACGTGTACAGCACTGCCAATTTCTACCTCTGACCAAGGTTATCCAGGTGAACATTTGCTAACCATCTTACTTGGAACTTGCTATAGTCACATTGAAAATGGCCTTGTACTAGCAAAATTATATAGGGAACACACCTAAAGGGGATCTGAGCCTGGAAAAAAAAGGAAAAAAGTTTTCCTAAGTAAGGACATTATTTTCTTGACCAACAGTTGTCCTGAAGAGTCACCACTATCTCATGGCTCCTCTGGGTGCTCATGGTCATCAGTGTCTGACTCAGCTTCTCTGTGGGCTGGTATTATGTTGGGTACCTGCTTCCCTCATTCACAGTGACCTTTCTCTGTGCTAGAATATAAGGGGATTTTCAACTTAACTATTAAGACCTTATAAAAAGGTCAACTCCATCGCCTACAAACCAAAATCCTCCCACTCCCTTTACAGCTTTGATGAAGAGCATGCTCATCCATGTTAAAAACTCCTACTTGCCTTGGTAGACCAGGTCACCTGGTGAGAGAGAGGACACAGCCCTCCAGGGCCCCTCCTGGCTTTAGGCTTCCTGCAGTTCCAGCCCTGCCTGTACCCAGGCATAAGCATAAGCCCTTTCTATATTGTGCATGATGTTGAGAAGGTGAGAGCATCCTTTCGACTTCATGACAGCTTTGCACTTTGGACTTCTAACTGCTTCAGCATCCTGAGATCTAGAAGCCTCAGAAAGATGACACACCTCACTCCATCTGGGTGGTGTGTTAGTTGTAGTCTCAGAACCAACTAAAAATCCACAGAGATCAGGAGAGAGATACTGTTTGTACATGATGTATTTATTTCTGTACACATTAGAGATTCTTGCTGACTGCACCAAATTTTTCTTTTGCATCTTACAGTATTTGATGTTTTAATCAGAGAAACATCTGGCATAAACAGTCCCTGTGCTGCTTAATTTGCTAGATAGGATTACTTCTGTCCTTTTTCTTTCAGTTCTCACTTGAGGATCTAGTATTGGCCATTGTCAGAGAAAGGTTAATGAATTTGACAGTCATTCATTTAGCTGTTTCTGTATTTGTCTTTTTCTTTTCCTTCTTCCTGGAGTGTTTTGATGAATACCATTACAGAGAAAAGCTGAAATTCTGAGTTCCTCTTAAAGTTAAGAATTTTAAACTTTTAAGTACATTTATATTCATACAAATGTGACCTATACTAAGATATCTTTGCAGAACTGTACTGTAGATAATGTTCAGAGCTCATTTTCTACAAAGTCTGATTTCAGTTTTTCTAAACATATGCTGAAGAGAATGGTCTCACAATTAAGACAGTTGTATACATAATATTGCATCTTAGTTTGATGGTTATCTCAGCAACAGTGTGTGGAGTGATTCATTGAAGAAAAAAATTTCCACAAAATCCCAGAAATTGCTGATCATAATTTCTCATTTTTTTTCCATTTTGGGAACCATGCAGATTCCAAATGTGTTAGACACACATACAGTTGGAGGCAAAAGAAGGGCAGGGCAGGACATGCCAAGAACAGGAAGTCCCAAGTTTAAATTGTTTTGTGTTTGTTGTGTTCTTTTAGGTCACATTGTGTTTTCCACGTACTCTCACATATAAATTCATGAAAACAAAGCTTACAAATGAGAGGTATCTTGCAGCTTAAATAACTGCTGCTCAAACACTACCTTAAACAGAGTATCAGATTTTCCAAAGGTTTGCTTAGAGAAAAGTGCTCTGTATTTCCAAAGAATGTTTCAGAAGTCTCCAAAATAATTGAGATTTACTCTCCCTTTTTCAGCTCACCTATCCTCATGCAAAATATAAAGGCAATTTCCAAGCTGAATACATTAACAACAGCAAGCTATAACTCTGTAAAACCCTCATAGCAACTATTCCTTCATTATGCACTTGTCCCAGTTCTTGGGAAACATTCATCCAGTGGGACTGGGATTCTGCGTGAAATCATGTAAGATAATGCAATAAAAGATTCTGCTACATAGGGCATGTCCCAGAAGGGTCAGGTTTGAATATGAATAAATTATCAGCAATAAGTTATAGAATTATAAAATCCCTATGGCAATGATTCCTGGCGCAGTTTGGTAGGTGAGCATCAAGCAGACACACATGGACACACACAATAAACAGATTAAAAACAAACAAAACAAAAGTTGTCTTAATTCCTGGGAACCATTCTTCCAGTGAATTTGGGTGTTTGTGTGAAAGGTATGTAGGAAAATGTAACCAATTATACTGTAATGGCTGGTTTTATTACATGGTACAGACTGAAAAAGGGTCAAATTTAGAGGACATGAAGGTTATAGAGACCTGCACAGGGGTTTCATCATGTACAATAGATTTTTCTGTGCCCAGTGCTCATCAAGCAGGAAATGTCTTCCTGCATATTTGACAAAAGATTGCCTTTCACTCTTCAGGCTGCAGGGACTACATCCCTGCCTTCTGCCTGTGCAGGTATCACCCACAGACAACAATGAAATGAGCAACTCAGTGCATGGCATCCTGCTCTGTCCAAGCCTGGCTTCTAAGCTAGATCTCTGCCATAGTCTGCAGGTGTCTTCAACAGACACAAGCCCTGATTGCACAGCCTAAAATATAGAAGCAACCACAGAATTGCAAGTAAAGGAAGAACATGCACAAGACAAACTGAACAGCCACCTCCTCCTACCTGATGAAAAGGTGGGCTTGATGTAACTAAACACCACACCTGAAATCTCACCTTTTCAACTCAGAGCTTTCTACCCCCATAACCAGAGGAGTTTTTTATAAATTTGTGACAACTGCTGAGGTACAGAAGAAGTCCCAAAGGGTTCTTTTCAATTAGCACAGACACTTACCACAGCACTCCAAAAAGGATGTTTTTTGCTTAATAATGAAATGCATCAGCCTACAGCTACTGGAGAGAGCTGGATTAACACCAGTATTTGAAAGATTTGTCATGTAAACAGCAATCCTACACAATAAAGGAGTCACTTTGTTGCTGTATCAGTTTGGTGTTCTCCTTCAATCATTGCTTAAAATCCATCTTACTTCTCTGTACCTTTGTGGATTGGGGGAGCACTACATGCTGGTAACAATGCCACTACATTTATTTTCTGTGTTAGAACAATAATACCTCATCCTTTGCTAGTCTCTTAAAAGACACATTAGTGTGAGTAAATTTTTGTTATTTATACAGCTAATCTCAGTGTGACTATAGGAAACTACAAAAAATAGAAAAGAGCATCAGGCTAGAAGTAGAAGTTAAAAATAAAAAAACCTCAACTCTTACCAGTCATAGTCCTTAGTAATTAAAGCATTTTCAGACTCCACCAGATGTGTTAGAAACACATGAAAGGAATTCCCAGATACCTGAGAAGTGCACATTCTCTCTTCTGCAAACTCAGCACTACAGAAACTGAGTCAGAAAAACTCAATATTACACTTCCTAATCACTATTTTCTTACTTTAATAGAAGGAGCAGTCACCCCACTAACTTATGAGCTTTTGGGGCTACTTTGGGCTTATTTCAAGGATAAATCAAGGTGCTGAGTCTGAATTCTGGTGGCAGCTCTTAATCTATAATTAAGAGTTCCTCCCAAGACCAGATTTTACCCCCACTAGAATGGAATTTCTATAAAACCTCAAGGTATCAGGTTTCAGATGAACAATCTCAAATACCCATGACTGTCACCTGTACAAACTGAAACAAATTTAGAATCATAGAATTTAATTGGTTGGCAAAGGCCTCTAAGATCATCAGGTGCAACCATTAACCTAGCACCGCCAAGCCCACCACTAAACCACATCCCTAAGCATGTCCCTTATACAGGTCCTGAGCCCTAAACACATTAAAAACAGTAATTGGTATGCAAGTCCCAGTATTCCTGTTCCACACTGATAAAGTGGTCTTTCTGCCTGGGCCAGGATAAAGCCACAATGCTATGGTGGCTGAGACAGGGATGTAGAAACACTTTCTCTTAAACATCCTGGGAAAATATATTAGTTCAGCTGCTTCAACATGCAGAGATCCTCTTGCAGCAACACAGATTAAGCTGATTTAAGATCAAACAACTCTTCACTTCTGAGTCAGATTCTTTTGAGGAAAGTCAGGACACTCACTCAGGGTACCAGCATCTGACCATGAGCTTCCCTCAGGTGACTAGTTCCCCAGGATTTGTGTTCCCCTTACCATATTGAGTGAGCTTTGGCAGCTGTAGAGTTTCTGTACTCAAGCCTAGAACTGTATGAAATATCCAGGGCAGCTCAGTCCAACACAGGCTGTCTCTTGTTGGAAGTTATGCTCTTGCCATTTCTGTAAATCGGGAGGAGCTTGGCCATCTCCAAGAAAGGCCAGTGGGGAGGTCTCGTCCAGGGCTCACTGCAGCTTGGCAGCTCTGAGTCTCCTCACCTCTGTTATGCTTAGAAAGTCATGTATGCTTTCACCTTGGAGTACCAAAAGTTAGACATAGCCTCTACCAAGTGAGATGTGGAACAACCAGACAATACTTATCTCCTGCTGAATACAGAAGTATGCCATTTGGAGGGGAATAGCAGCATTAGCAAACACTGAAAGCAGCTCATCTTAGAATCCTACCATGGTGATTTGGTGCTTTCCTGGGAAGTATTTAATTTATGCATGCTAAAAAAGGAACCTTACAATCTCAAGCGAGAACTTTATGTCTACTGGTCTATAGGACTAAAAAAAAGGGGGGAGGAGTCCCTCCTTCATTTTGTGAGCTTAAGATGAAAAAGATGGCCAGTCAAAAGCATCAGAGTACTTAAAAGCAACCCTCGAAGTGTTTCAGTTCAACTGGAAAAGCTATTTTAAGAAACAAAATCACTGATAAGAGCATAAAAAAGTCACTCCCTATCCCAAGGGAATGACACGAATTACAAATCTATATCAAACAGAAGATTCGATACAGTGGGTCTCTGTAAACAGGGGTGCGTATTTTCTGGACCTTTGGATAAGTATTTTTTATCAGAGTTGTACCTTTTTTTTTAATTTTGTGTTCCAATACTCCTCTGAGGCTACTGATGTATCATACTGGCTTGCAGTGGTACATCTGTTCTCTCATTATGCTCTGCTCAGGTCTTTAAATACCTGAAGCAAACCCCAGACTCCAGATTTACCTGCTATTTTAATATAGCTGATCTCTCTCTTCTCTACTTGGCAGTCAATGTTATTGCACAGGCTGTATAGCTGAAGATCATAATTTTTTCTTTGTGCCCAATAAATGCACATTTTCAATAGGTTAATGCTTGTATCCTGCAATTATTTCAAACAGGTGGGCACTCTGACACTTGCCATTAGCCAGTCCACAACACACAAATGTATTGATCAAGTCAAAGATGCACTTCTGACTTGTGCTAATCAATGTATCAGTTCTCCAAGGGTTTTTACAGTGTAATGAGCAGGAAATATATATACCACTGCTATGTTTCTCTCTCTTCAGGGAGCAACTGAGTGCACTTACAGAAGAGCTGATGTACTGATTCACAGTAAAGTGAAATGACATCTTCAAATAAAATTTTAATCTTAAGGATGCATGTAAAGTTTAGAGGAAGAGTGATGGGCAAACTTGCAAAGTTTGCAGAATTACAGCACTTCACACAGAATTATATACTTCCTATACTACTAGCTAGGTAGCTACTGTGAAATTGTACCTTTTATTGTGAGTTTTCACAATTAACTACAGCTTAACCTTTCCCCGAGGAAGTCAAATGGTGCCAGGGGAAGTGTTTTTGATGAGGAATTAGTAGCTTCTGTTCCCACTAAGCTGGAGCCAAACACATTCCTCAGTGTGTTCTTATGCTTTTTGCTTTTGGAGGTGATATTCTCAAACTCTGTATTAGTGACTAACCTTTAATTTAACACTCAGCCTTGGACTTGCAGCTCTGTGTTAACAGTGTCAAGCCCCATGCATTGTCCATTAGTCCAAAATTATTTACAAAAATTAACAAATCAGTTCTCTGCACACAGTCATAAAAACAAAGCTTGATGAAGGCTTGTGCTGTAAGCACATTGCACTCAAATTTACAGTTAAGATTGAAAATCTCTTTTTCACCTGATATTTGTTGAGCCACTCTCCACTGGATCTTTCATGAAATAGTCAGTGAATAAAACATCTTATCTGCAGTCAGTGATGTAATTTGCCACCTTCAATAGAGTTTGGTGTGTTGTCTCTGATAAGACAAGAAGTAAGGTGGCAGATGTAGGGCTTTAATAAGGTACAGTTGGCATTCTGGGTCAGTGCAAACCAGTGTTGACCACAGGGGAGGTAATGAAGAGTATTTGAGGCTTAGGTAACACAGCAAATATGATGTAGAGGGAAAAAAAATCCACTAAAAACTTTTGTTTATAGTGAGCTAGATTACCTGAAACAGATAACTGTAATCAATCCCTACAGATTTTACTGTATTATCATAGTTATATTTGGCTCTTACATGTCTCTGAACCAAAGATAACTGAACCAGACATTTTGATGAAGTTTTTGATACCTGAACACCTCTAAGAGCTTATGTAAAAATATAACTCAACGTTGTTACCAGCTGACCCATTTCCCATTGCCTACTCTATTCAGGGGGAAAAACTCCTGAGAGGCACAGAAGGAACCTCGGAATTCTTAATATCAACATTTAATGTGTAATCCATTGGCACAGAGTGTGTCATGTATTTTAATGGCCAGAGTACATAGATACAAGTGTACAATTGCAAGCAGCTAATGAGTTTACTCTGTTAATTGAGGAAGTCTCGGCTGCTAATCTGAATGCCCTGGGTTCAAACCCTGTGGATGACCCAACATAAATTGTTGTTTTACTAAGCAAAGACTTAAATATGATTGATATAATTTAAGCTATTTAATCTTCCATTACAGAATGATTAAGATTCATCCATCTGTTCTATAATCAAAGATGTTAATAAAGTTATGAAGATAATAGTATAACAAGTGTTTTTGCTAATCCCAAAATGTTGGGATAGTTCTCATCTGAGAGCAGTGAGGGACACAGCAGGAGGAACAGTCCATCTCTATTAGGAGTGATTAATATAACTTTAAGCTGTAATTACTTGGATACATTCACACAGGAGACAGCTACTCAGCTATTAAGTATCCTTAAGAGGATGATTGTTTGTACCAAAAGGTGCAGCAGTTTTTCTGACAGTTGAGGAGTTTATCTCCACCAAGGGCCTCAAGGTTGACTCCTGCATACTAAGTGTCTTAGATGGACAGTGGCTTTTTTTTATAAGTGGCTAACAAAAAAGAAGTTACATCATCTCTCTAAGCTTGCTCCTCTAAGGGGATATCCAGCAGCTTAAGCAGCATGAGGGTTTTACTAAGATGAAGGCACCTTGTGCAGCCTAATATTTCCATAGTCACCCTGAAGAATCAAGAACTTCTCTGGGTATTTGGCATTGCCACTTTTTCCAAGTGATCTAGATAGAAGCCAATAGAAAATGGGTGAAATCCCAGGGGTATTTCTTCTACCCCATAGTGTGAAAACCCCAGTGTACAGCCCATTCCTAGGTGCCTGCCAGGGAAATACATTGGAGCAGTATGAGTTGGGCAGCTCACAGGGATCTATCATTTGTGAAGCTGCAAGTCTCCAGAAAGCTAATACCACAGTCTGCAGATGGGAGAGTTTTGACATTCTGTCCTAGATACTGAGTTTTGTGGTCAGTTCTGATTTCCTATAGGAGCTGAAGAGGCACTCAGGGAAAAAGTGCTACTGCAATTTAGCCAAGCTGTTGAATGAAGAAAACATCACTGGAGAGGGCTTTGAAGCCAGGTTTCTGATACAACAATAATCACATCAGTGTAACTGTTCCACCTTAAAAATACACGTGTTCCTCAAACACTGCTTCTCTTTGGTGGAATGTTGCTTAAAAGTAAGGTTTCTGGTGAGTTGGATGGAAATATTTTCCATTTAAATTTTAGATTTGCCTGAAATTGGTCTTTGTATATTCTATTCTGTCAATTTTTAAATGTAATCTTCTTTCTCCCTCTTTTTATTTCTTTGCAATATGCAAAGCTGGTGTCATATATCCTCAGCTTTACTATTATTTATGATTACTAGACCAGCCTTATATACCTGGAACATACCTTTGTTCTGAAACAAGATCACCTACATAAACCTAGAGGGAGCCTCAAATGTTTACATCTTTACCAGATCTCTTGCTTTGGTGGCTTGGAGTTGTATGTGTTTGATGATTAAAAGATTAATCTAATTTCATCTGATATTTCTGATAAAATTCCAGATTACAGCCAGAGGTCTTTCTAATGTTGCATTTAATTGCAAATTTTTTTTCTGTAAATTCTGCCTATATAATATTCTAGACCTGTTCCAAACCATGAGTACCTTCCAAATTTGCATCAGCTGTAGAGTTCATTAACACATCTGTTTTGTATCAAGGTAATAATGAAAAAATTTTTCAACTCTTTAGATCTGATCAGCCTTTGAACCAGTACCCTCTTTCCAGTAATTTTCCCATTCAGCTAAATATCCACTTTTTAGCCAGTTTATTGCTCACCTTATTATTTTGCCAACGATCTATTAAATAACATTAGATGAGACACTTTACCAAAACATAAACCAATCTGCTAGTTCAATACATTTTACTCACAGTTCCCCATTTGACTTTTCAGGCACTTTATCTTCAGGGTTCTCAGTTTCTTAAGATTGTATTGTACCTCTTAGTAACTGGAACTGGAGGAGAGTAAAAGGACAACAAAAGCAGGCTCATCTGAAAAAAGAAAAATAAAAAAGAAGAAAAAGGAAGGAAATATTTCTTGTTTCTTCATAATTCTGAAAGTTTTTATAACTTAACTGGAATACAAATGCTCTAAGTAGAACTGTGGAAGTAAGGATAACAATAAAGATAAGGAACGAAGACATGTAAAACATAAATGTTAAATATAGAGTAATGTAGAAACTTTTCCAGCCTATCTGCAAACTTGCTGCCTCCTGGAAGCTTAAAGAATCTGTTCATAGCCTCATAGAATTTATTTAGTTTCAAGTGTTTATTCAGTTTTCCTGAGAAAGAACTGGACAGAAACCAACCCAGGCCTACAACTAATTTTAACATCTTATTTACTCAATAGTGAGATAACTTTCATGGATAAAATATGTTTTAGTTTTTCTTCTAAACAGTAAGCTTTGTGGGTTTTTTCCTACTCTCTCCTTTCCTATTTGCAAGATACATTCATTACTGCTACAAAGAAGGTTTATCTCATGACCAAAGAATCAACACTTAGGTCTTTACCTACATAGGGGAATTTTTTTTCTATCCTTTTGCACCAATTATGGAATCAGCAAATGGACCTTTATTTTATCATAAAATCAAATATATTTAGACTTCTAGACTTACATAAGTTTACATTTTAAGTAATTTACTCTGCTTACTGTTTTTTATATTTGGAAAGCATGCCTAAGTTGCAAACTGTTAAAATTAAGCGTCTCTACTTAGAAGCAAGTATAACCAGATAATTGCAAAATAAGCAAAATGTCAGGCACTTTCTCCTGCCCTATGATGAACAGCAAGTGCTCTGATCTGCATATGCATTAAAGAAACAAACATGGATGGACTAAAGTAGGTGCATTATAAAAAGTAATATCATACATAGTTCAGATTAAACAAAGCAGCTCCTGTGGTACAGTATTGTCTCTACTCCTTGACTTTTACAGAAAGAAAAACACTTGTTTAAGAGGAGAAGGCACAATATGCCATAAAACTGCAAAGCCTTCCTGCTTCTCCTGTGTAAGCAGGTGGTTATGCCTACCACCAGGTCTATACACAAAATCTTCCATAAATTGTCTCTGTAGTTAGATGTTGCTGTTTCAGCAAAACTAAGATTTGTAACACACTACCTCAGGTCCAACTGAATCACTGTGTCCTAGTGGAAAAAGCCCAACAGGGGAGCTCACCCTGCATTCTGCATCACCATTGCTAAACCTTTCCTAGTGTCACATCTCTTGACCTCATTGTAAAAATCATGAAATGTCAAATGTTCTCTGGATCTCTGTGCACTGAGTTACAGTCCGGATTAGAGCCTTAATCCAGAAGATAAGTAGCCTCATCACTACTGTGTTTAGACAATGTGAGATTGAGGCCTTTTGGTTCAATCTTCCCATAAAACATGAAAATAAACGGAGCAGTTTATTCCACAAAGATTCTTGAATCCTCAGAACTTTCTGCATAACCTCCAGGGGAAGCATCACACCTACACTGTGCTGTGATGTTCCAGAAGTTGTTGTGTCCTTCAGCCCTGAATATTTTGGGTGAGCTGGAGCAGTTAAGGCTCACAGTCCTTTTCAGAGTTTGTGAATCAGCAACTGAATACCTGCTCTAAAGAGCCATCTAGACAGTAACAGTGCCTATATATTGACAGACCAGAGTACTAAAGCCTCCCAAAGACAATATCATACTTTTAATACTCAGCAGAAATATTGGATCAGTTGTAAACTTGAGGTTCACAAGACAGGTAATGGTAAATATTGCCCAACCTATTTTCATTATTTCTTTTCATCTTTCAGCAGAAAGACTTCTAATTGCAGTGTGTTACAATATGGGAAATAAAAATAGTTCCACTACCAACACAGCTTTCTAATTATGTGAGAGACATTCTAAACAGGAAAAATTTCTAATCAGCTAATCAACATTATAAACACTAAATATTGAAGCAAAACACTGAACACTTTGCAGAGTTTTTACTTTATTTCACAAGAGATATTAACTGGATTCAAGGTGGGTTTGCAGACAGGCTATAGTAAATTGGACCAGAAATCATCAGCCACCTACAGTCTGAATTTGACCCCATTATATTAAACAAAGAGCCCTGAGAAATAATTGAGCTGGGAGCTGCACAACAGCCAAAACCCCTGCTGGCTGGCAGTGTCCAGCAGAGAACAAATGAACCCACTACTAATGGTAGTCAACAGCTTTTTCAGAGGACTGAACTTATCAACCTCTAAAGAAAAAACAATATTCTGCCTGGTCCTTAACCAACATGATGAGAAAACTGGCCAAATTCTCAGCTAGTGCAGACTGCTGCAGCTCTTCTGGAATCAAAAGATCAATAAGAATTTACATCTAGTTCTTGTCAACTTCTCGTTGCCAAACTGAACATGTCTAAAGAGTAATATACAACCTCCAACATTATTCAGTGCCTAGGACCTTACTTACTCATGTTGGAATTATAGATGGCATGACCTCTCGGCAGCCTAGGTACAAAGAGAGAATCCATAGAAGCACTGATGCATGATTATCATACGTTATCATGCACATGGCTTGGCTGAACAGGTGTGCTCCTCCCCAGGTGAACATAGGAAGTCTCTAATGTGCCAATAGCTCATCAGAAAATGCTGTTACAGGCTCTGAATTCAGTCCTTCCACAGTGATGGCAGCTGCCTGAGCAATGGAAATAGGATCAGGTTTTTCCACTTTTGCATTTTTAACATAGCGAAGCATTAAGTGGCTCCTCCTCTAGAATAATTTGTGTGAATCCAGTGCTGTGTGCTTTGCAGGCATAATAAGGAGCAATGTGGATCTACAAATGCAGAAGTGTTGATGGCTTTCTGGCAGTAGTCACTGATAGTGGCAATAGCAAGAGACATTCATGCTGCAAGTTAAGGGAATAAAAACAATCTTCTTAACTAAATTAGTTGAGATACAAAGCCCAGCTGCTATGAGAACAGAGTATTAAATAAACTATGCCCCGCTTAAACCCCAGCACACCATGATTTCTCTCTGAACATGGCACCTTTCAAAAAAATGCTCCTATTCTTTGCAGAAGTCAAAAGAGCAGGTAATTAAACCAGAATCTGAAGGGGCTGCCCCATGCCAGGCCTGACCCTGCTGCTCCTGTGGTGCTCAGGCATCTGTGCCTGGGGCAGGACGGATGCGGAGCCTGTGTGGCTCTGCTCTCTGCTGAGCTGCTGGCTCAGGAGGGGGCAAACCCGTCTGTCTAGTCAGAGGACATGAAGGGGAGAAGGTCCTCCTTTCCTACCCAGAGCAGTTTCAAGCTTCACTCATTCCTCCACAGGGCCTTGAGCTGTAGGGCTTGTCCTCAGCAGGGTTCATACTGGGGAAGTGGGTGGGCAGCACAGAAATTTTAACTGATCTGGAAAGAAAGCTTTTATGTGCTGGGAGATTCTTGCATTTTGTGAGAAATTCTTTTGATATTTAAAGTTTAACAGTGATTTATTTTTTTTTTTTCTTGACAAATTGATCAGTTAAGGTCTTCTCAGGTTCTTCCAAATGCCCTTCTGTGTACAAGAACTTGTGATGTAGATCTGAATTTCAGCACAGTCTGACACAGGAACAGTGTATTACCTGCAACGTGCATGTACTTTACAGCAGTAATTCTGGTACCACATAGCAGGTCACTCTGATTAGGACTCTCTTGCCATACATCGTGTTTTGTCTTTTTTTCTGCAACTGATCAGGGAATCTCAGAATTAATTAAATCTCCTGATGTACTTAGACAGCTTGTAGAATAAATGGTAAAATATTTGAGACACTGAACTGGTTCATTTGATTTCATCTCTGTAACCTGAGATCCAATTTAATGTTGTATCTTCTACCCTCTTGAAGATTAATTACTGCACCAGTTAGCAAGTCATCTCACCTTCTTTCATTTGTGAAGAGTGTAAGTCAGTAGAAATGTAAGCCAGGCATTGCTCTGGCTTTGTACATGACCAGTGAAAATGCAGTTAAAGATTTAACAGTCAAATATATTTAGCAATACAACAGTCTTTTCTCAAGACCTTTTCTAGGGCCAACTCAAGCACGGTCATGTTACAGGTGAAGGAACATTACTAATGTTTAAATTCTGCCTTCAGTTATCTCAGTATAGACACAGAAGCCCTCACCTCCAACTCCCACTATCAGAGAAGTTTTCTGGATTTACGCTTGTGTTAGGGAACAGATGTTAATTCTTTAGATTTTTCAAGTAATTTTTAACATATCAAGGCATTATAGGAACGACAGCATTAATGTTGGCAGAAGCATCACAGAACTGATTTTATAATTACAGCATGGGAGTGGGCTGATGACACAGCAGAGGGTGCATGAGCATCTCTGAGCTACAGGGTACCAAAGCATCCTGTTTGCAGATACCTCTGGACTAAACTCTTCCATCTCTCTGAATAAGACAAGGTACAGAGAGAACTTAACAAGATGCCATGGTCTGGTAGGTCTGCCACAAGGAGGCTCCAGTGCAAGGTGGCTGGCAGGCAACAGGTTCATGCTTGTGACAGAAAGAAAATTCTGGCAGTCAAAGAAAGCACAACAACTTGAAAATGTAACGAGGTAGAGACATAGTAAAGCAAAGGCATACAGATACACTCTTCAGCTTAAGAATGACATGTTCAAGAGGCTGTAGGTTGCTGGAGAGTAACTTTTTAGAAAATTTAGTGGCCAGAAGACTATTAGTTTTAATTCTCAGTCACTGAGCCAATCATATTTTCCTGTCAAAGTGAAAGGTATTAATTCCCATCCATTTTCAGAAGCCCATATATGCTCCAAATCTAGCATTAAACACAGTTGAGGTTTTAGAGAGTCTTGGAATATAGCTTGCTTTGTAAACAACCCTTTCTTGTAATCTTAATGCTTATCACAGGTACATATTTCACAAAAAACCCTCCAAAACTGGGCTTCCTTATGTGCCAAAACCTGTTCCAGCCCTGGTGGGCTCTCGTTTTGCCAAGGAAACACTTACCCATCCCTATGAGCACTGTAGTTCTTAGCATTACTGTTAATATTTTCATTATTTCTTGCAGTGCACAGTAAGCTTGTTCTGCATAATGGTACCCTAACCCTAACCCCAGCCTCAGCATCTGAGATACGGTATTTACATGGCCTTTTCAGAATGTGAGCACCAGTGATTCTTTCTTAGAAGGACTTGCCCCAGAAAGGCCAAAGGTGTCTTCTTGATTTACGCCCTTAGGGTTAATGGATTCTGCCAATGAATTTTTTCCCCCAGGATCCAATCTCTGCATTATTTCTCCATACAACTCCTGAAGGACTGCTTACAGCACCATTGAGGACCCCTAGCAGTTGCTCAAGAATACTCTAAAGTCTACATTTTCTTTCAGAAGTTTCTCTTAGGATTCTTCAGTTATACACCCTAGAAATGCATCCTAGTGCAAGCATCACTCTCTGCTTTAGCAGGGCACCAGGTTGCCTGTTACAGACAACATGCAACAAGTCTTGCATTAATTCTGATGTCCATCCCTTATCTTGACATCTGAAAATGGCACCTTCTGTCAGCTTCTTCTTTGGTATTGTCTTTCTTTTAAGGATGATGTATAGTGGCAATTTTACTTTATCTTCTAAGACCACCAGCAAAGTGGCAATCCTGTTTTTTCACTGGCAGTATTTTTGGTAAGTGATTTGGGCTTTTTTATTGCACGGTAACACGACATCTGAAAAATATAATGCATGTTTCAAGAAAAAAAGGGATGTTTGATTTGTGTTGCCTGTGTGCATTAGTAGACATCTGTGAATTTTATATCTTGCTGCATTGTGTTGAAATGATACTGGGTTTTTTTGTATAGTTAAAATCGAGTTTTTCCCATTGTTGTTTTACATCCTACATCTTGAGCCTGAGCATTATGTCATTTATGCATACCAAAAAGTTATGCTTTTGACTTCCAGTTCAGCAAGATCTATTTTTGGAGAGAAATTTAATTTTGACTGGAACCCCCTCTAAAGAACCCCCTCTAAAACTAGCAAGAATATCTTGTTAGAAATTTCTTAATCTGAATAACCCATTTTGAATTTCACAATTAGTAGAATCAAATTTTTCTTCTTTTTATAAAATCTATAGAAAGACAGTCATTAATCCACTAAGAAGTTTTTGTACTTCTCATACAGTCATGCATAAAATCTCCAAAGCATTGTCAAAAAGCAGGAATGGTAATCAAGATGTTTTAGAGACTAGGGAGCAATTACAAGTATATTATATAATCTAAACTGTATTATACATAAGATAGAAGTAAGTAAGCAGTAGAGAGAGTTCATTCTGTCCTCATCTTTGAAGGAGCCAGTGACTCAGAGCAGCTGCTTTGGCTGCTTTTGTTTGTCATTTTGAAGGGGAGAAGCAGGAGAGCAGCAGTTCTCACAGCTTCCCCTCCCTGGGGTAAGTGGTGGAGGCTAATTAGGCAACATCACTAGTGAAAGGCTATACTGGAGTAGCTCAGGAAGATGCCTGTCATTGCTACTATCTTAATAATGCTTTTCTTTTTTTTTTTTTTTTTTTTTTTTTTTGTAACACCTGCCCATTACTGTATACATATGCTTTCAAATGAAAAAAAAATGATAATCCAGTAACATAAAATCTCAACAAATAATGGAAGTGGCAAAACATCTGATTTTCCCAATGCTGACATACCTAAAACTTGGGTTCGAGGCTTCTCCCTCAGTATCCAGCATTCTAGTGCATTCCTCCACAGTGCTAGAAGAGGAGGAGACTAGCAGGTCTTCCTCCTTGGGTTATATAGCCCAGTTCAGAAGCTGGAAAAACAGGGATCTGGGTAGAAGACCTGTTTTCTGGTTATCAAGATAGCTCATGAATGCTTTCTGGAATTAACAGATTAGCAGGGGAAGCACAGGAGTCTGTAGCTTGCTGGAATTTCAGGAGTTTGCAGATCTTGCTTTTGCACAATGTGCAGGTCACTCAGCTGCCTTGCTTTCCAGAGACACCAATTCTCTGCTGCTTCACTAAATGTGACAATAAACACATGCAGTAAAAGAGTGATGTTGTATTCTGCTCTGTGAAGCTTTGTGGACACAGCAATGCTTCTCACAGTAAACAGCCTTGCTGGACTCAGAAGTGGGTTATGAGCTCAAGATGTGTAGCAGTAGATAAATTAATTAACTGTGTCTGTTTTCACATGTGCCCATGGGCTTCCTGGGACAAGCCTGGTACCACATGCTACTCTGACCTGGGGCACAGGGACACGAGTGATTTGGAGCAGATCCACTGACATGTCCTTATAGTGCCAAACACCTCCTGGATGCCTTGGGATCTACACCAGGATGCCACGGGCTTTCACTGGTGATAACCCACTGCACCCACATTTCCCCTGCCTTCTTCACTGTACTCTTTCCCTGTTGTAAATACAAGGTAGCTCCAGGTACCGTGCCCACTAGCTGAAGAAGGTAAGTAAATGACCTTCTTTAAAAGAAGAGTGCCAACAAAAACACAGGCAGCTGACAGCCTTACCCAGACCGTGTCTCTTGTCTACCCTGTTGTTGATGCAAAAAGAGCAAAAGCAGTTTTAACACTTTGGCTACACTGAAAAAGTCACAGTAAAAGCATTGCAAAAAAGTTTTTTCCTTGTCAGTCACCAGCAAGAACCTTTGGATTTTGCAAAAGGATGGGAAATTATCTTTCTGCATTATGTATCAGAAAATGCTGACCTACAGAAAATGGTAAGTTTAAGCATTTGACAAGAGAAGTTCTTACCTCACATCATCATGTTGTTATGGCACAAAATCTCCATCTGGTCTGCAACATCCCTTTTGAGCTGAGGTAGAGAAGGTGATTTTAATTATTCCTTTTCCTAAGGGAAAAAACCCTTAGGAAAGCCCCCCTCCCCAGCCCCCACTACATCCCTGCCCCTCCCCAGATTGACAGCTCCTTTGCTTCTGCTTTGGTGCAAGACTAATGATATTTTCCTCCCCAGGTTAAAAAGATCAACAAACTTCATCCAAGGGCCTTGTTCTGGTCTTTCTTACACCATCAGAAAGAAGGAAACAGCAGTTACGTAGCCCAAAAGAGAAATCCATGTTTAGTCACTATCTTAATTTGCCTCTGGCTTTGTCCTTGAGGCCTGTTACTCCCCAGAGATTTTTCAGGATTTACCTCTCTCAGATTGTTATACCAGACTTCTTACATTGGCTTTCATTTGAATTTTCATTGCAGTAAGGAACTGAAAAATTCTGAAATGTCTGAATTTTCCAAAATATGGAAATTCTTTCTCCCCACTGACACTCTAAATGACCATTAAGACTCACATCTTTCTATTAGCAAAGCAGCTTCAGATTTTTCTGTTTAAAGGTGTAACTTTGTCTCACTTGTAAGCTGATGATAATCAGAATGTTTTGGCATTAGGCATAGCTGCCTTTCCTGGGAGACTCACATATTTATATGGATCCAGACTTCACACCTGAGACCCACAGCTAGTGGATGCAATCATGTTTTGGAAAATAAAGCTGCGCCATGATGTCAAACTTCAAATCAGATCATCCTGAAAACTGTAGCAGCAATGCCTTCAGCTAGTTTAGAGACACAAGGT
This sequence comes from Phaethornis superciliosus, assembly GCA_023637945.1. Taxonomy (NCBI): domain Eukaryota; kingdom Metazoa; phylum Chordata; class Aves; order Apodiformes; family Trochilidae; genus Phaethornis; species Phaethornis superciliosus. Next base: position 16,590,423 of record JAJQWJ010000007.1, on the reverse strand, counting down.
TCTTAAGTCCAAACAAAAGCCAACTCTGGAGGAAATGATCCAACACTACAAGAGCTGGGACAAGACAGGGTGCTTGCCTAGGTCCCAACCTTGGAGCTGAGGTAACTGGGAAAGCTGAGTTTACTAATGGTGTTACACCTCTGCCAGCCTGCACATCAGACACAGAGGGAGGTGGTGGCCAAGCTTCCTGCTATGGTAAAAGCAGAGGCTAGTAGAGAGATACAGAAGCTGTGAACATGAGATGATGTGAGCTGGGTGGAAGCCCCATCCCACCCCATCTAACAGGTGAGGCAGCTCCCTGAAAAGCTGGAACCACGCTATAGGATGCACCTTGCAAATGGCTGGTCCATCCAGTCCTCCGGGCAATAAGCCCACTTCCCAAGTTTCAGGCTTAAATTCTTCTATGTGAGGGAGAAAGCACTGCCAGCTGCAGTGGAGGCTTTGGAGTCAGGATTGCAGTGAAGTAGGAGAGCACTGGTTTAGTGCAAGGGCAGGGCTACAGGACTCCACCTCACAAGGGCAATACAGCAAGTATACGATGTGTCTTCAGGTAATTATGGTTAAGAACCATTTGTAATTTAACAAGGAAACAAGTACATTGGGTGGCACAATGGGAGTTTTGCCTGAAGTGGGCATGACTGAAGGCCCTCAGAGCACAGGGAATGCTTTGCCCCGCTGCCAAAACTCAGGGGAATTAAGCCACAGGACACAGTTAACAGGTAGAGTTGTGAAAGCTCTTGGGAGCCTTTTTTCCTCCAAACAACTATGCCCCCCTGCCCCTCCCACTTAGGCAATGCAGCACATGGTTGGTTTTATTATGGTTCTGTTACTTCACACAGTCCAGTTTTATTTCAATAATAAATATATAGAAATATAATTAGCATCTTTGTTTTAAGGCACTGAGTTTTTAAATTACCACGTGTGACAACAGTTATGGCAGTGAAATTGTTAAAATCATGTAAATGCTTAAACCATGTAGGCCTGGGAGATTATGGTTTCATTAGAGAAAAGGCTATAAAGTTAGACCTAGGTAATTACCTTTCCCATTAATGCTCGAAAATTCTTTGCTCCACTGAGAAGTGATTGTGGTGCATCATGCCTTCTGTGCTTTTACATTCAAGCTGCAGGAGCCTTTATTTCATCAGCACAAACTGCAAGGAAACAGCGGCAGCCTTCCAGGTGTACTTTGCAAATTGGGGTTTAAATGTGGAACACATCAAATTAAAATTCAATATTAATTATTTTGTCTTGCTAGGAGCCTGAGTAGTTTAAAGCAGCAAGGGTAATTGTCTAACTCATTGTATGTGTCTACAGCGAACTTAATCATTATGTCAGCTTCCTAATAAAAGGTTATTATAGAAACAAAGATCCCAATTTTACATATGGTAGGCAAGGGAGAATTCGAAGAGCTAGTCTCCAAGGTAGACTTGAGGTTCTTGACAAATGATGCCCATGCTGTGATCAGATACTTAACAAGAAATCTCGTTATTAACTAGGCCTGTACAGATAATTAGCACTTGAGCTTCAAATTTTAAATCTGGCTTGAGATGTATAATTTATCAAAAGCCCTAGCTCGCTGTCAAAGTCCTATAATAAGGCAGTGTTATTGATGAATTGAGATTAAGAGCAGATTGAAGAGAAAATTAGGCCACTGGTTAGTCTGAAAGGTCTGATTTCAATATTTGCAGTACTAATTTGGTATTATTTTGGTAAATGGATGTGGTCCCCAAGTGCTGCACAATATGAAAGAATAAACTGTACGCCATTATTCTAACAAAAAAAGTATTGTTTACTGTATGCTGAATTTTGCAGCACTAGCAGTCTGGTTAATAAGCTTCTTTACAGGATAAGTGTACCTGTTTTATTGCATTAATTTATTATAACACATAGAGAATGCTGGGCTTTTATTCAGGGTGAGAAAATGTAGCTTCTTTACATTAAAGAATATGTTACATTAGACTAATGATGATCGAGTGTGCTCGTCCCTAATCTAGCTGTTTCATTTGTATCTCTGAATTGTCTTTCAAGCATTCTTTACTCTGGAATGCAGATAAGTACCATTTTGTATATTCAAACCACATAAAGGGAACAATCTTTTTTTTAATGATTACCAGTAGCACTTCATTGCAAGTGGCTCCAAGTAAAAAAAAATGAAAGAGGGACGGTGTGTAATCTATCTACAGTAAAATGCAGCTGCAAAGGTGTTAGATGCACATTCACGACCCTTAGTATGCTAAATCTTTTTTTACACGTAATAAAATGACATCTAGGGCAATATGTGATTTCCAGAATTACATTAGATAAAACATAGGTTGGGGCAAATTCTGTTTGTTTTTTTTCAGGGTTTAATTCTTAGCCTCAGCATGCAGATGGTATGAAACAAGGCTCTATGCTTTACCATATATCCTGTCAGATAGGTATCAAACGCAACCACGTAGCATTGTATAATCTTATATACCACATCAATATCCTCCAGCAAAATAATGTCAGTTGCTGCCTGTTTCCAGGAAACTTTGCTCTGACAATCCCTTGTAACCCATTACTGGCAGCAGTTCCTTTCCCCTCAGTTTCCAGCTGTCCAGCAGGGCATGCCAAGTCACAGCAGGACCTGAGGAGTGTTTGTATTCAACTCTGGCACTGAGCTTTATGGAGATTGGCCTTCTATATTGTGCACTTGCAGACAAGAGGGATTTCCAGGACCCAGTGGGGGCTCCCTGGTGTTTATGCTGAGGTGGTTAGCTAGTTGGCAAATTGCTTTGGGCCAGAAATGTGTGACAGAGGAAAATGTATTGCATTAGCTTTTCTATCAATAACATCTTAACGCTGACTTATAACACAATTGCTTTCATACTGATCTGGCAACCTAATTTTAATTTTGGGATTGACTGAAATTTTGCAATCAGGAGTCTTTGGTGATACTGGAAAGAAAAGCCTTTCCTCCCTTTCTTGAAATAATATGCTGAAATAATATGCCCAGAATATAAACAACATCAACTACCCAAATAAGCCATCGACTAGTATGTAGTTACACTGATTTAGAAAACGTCTAATCATTTCATGTATACATTGTTATAATTTTGAGAAGCCTTGAAATAATTCTATCTTTTAAATTTTACTCTGCTGTACATAGTGGAGTGGCATTTTGCAGGACCACTTGTGTCTGGCAGCAATTTCAGTAGATTTCTAAGAGATAGAAAGTAGGAGTGTACTGCAATTTGCAGCAGACAGAAAGGCTAATTTTCACTTTTGTGAGGGTTTTCATTTGGTCACTTCCAAGTATTACTCACATATCATGGGCTGATTCTGATCTTGTTTACATTGAACATACTTCTGCTGTGCATTAGTGCAATCTGAGATGGGGAGACATTCCTGAGTGAATTAAGACTAACATCAGTGTAAGACATAAATCTAAGGAGATTTAAGGGTCATTTAAGATAAAACTAATAATTAAACTACAGTTTAACTTTATTTAGGACATATTTTATATCTTTAAAAAACATTTTCAAGTATACTCAAAGCTAAAAAAATATTTAGATATTCCAGAATTTGGGAGAAATATGAATATGCATATGCCAAATAGAGGCATGGGGCACATTGCAAAGCATTGTCAATTTAGGACACTTTGAAACTCCTCAGATAAGGCTGCTTTCTAGTAAGCTTAGTTACCCAATTGCCGACTTTGAGGTCCTTTTACATGGAACATTCCCACAGCTTGTAAGGGGAGCTATGCACACAAAATATCAGCAGTGGAATGCATGTCTCTACATTTCATTATATTCATATAGCAAATGTGATAATGATATTAGCCTTTTCATTAATTGGGGAATAACAGCTACCAATGATCACAGTGCAAAAGAAAAGAATGGAAATGCTTATTATATAATACCTGGCATCTTATACTGCCTTGTTAAAAACAAATGGGTTTGGTACTCAGGTGGTTTCTACAGTCATTCCTGTATTCCTTTTTCAGGCCATTTGGCAGGGCTGGTGTAAATGACCACATGTGGGCTGTATGAATAAAACCAGAATAGAAGCAGGCTTGAGGATTCCTGTTGATATAATTACAAATAGCAACTACTTTGTCCAGTGCAGGATGGGATTTTGCCAAGATACATTCCTCCAGCTAGCCCAGGTCCATTCCAAAGCTATAGATACTATGGTCATCTGTGTAGTCCCAATGAACTGTGTTATAAAATTCTGGGAGGAGGATTTCCTGCGCTTGGAAGAAAGGCAAAGTTATGCCTTGGCTCAGGCTGTAAAAATACTAATTTGGCACTACTAGTTCAGAACCAGAGTAACAAGAGCAGAGGCTCGTCTGCTGCATTACGGGAAGTGTATGCACACCCCTGAAAAACACCGAACGTTTTCAAGGGGGAAAAAAAAAAAAAAAAAAAAAAAAAAAAGAAGCCCAGACAGAAACCTGTGTATTTTGGTGTGGCTCTCCTTTGGGAGGGACCCTCAGCCCCGCGTCCCCCCACCCCCGCTGCCGGGCCGTCCTTGCGGGCAGCCGCCGACAGGGGTCTCCAGCGCACCGCGGAACCGCCCGGGCGGACCGGGGCTGGGCCCGGGACCGGGGCTGGGCCCGGGGCCGCTTCCTGGGCGGGTGTAGGGTCTGGGGCGGTGCGGCAGCCCCCGGTGCAGCACTGGGCTGTGGGTGCCGCGTTTTGTGTGCATCGGGAGCTGGTGTCTCCCCTTGGGAAGTGAGCTCGGTGCCGCCTGTGCCGGGTTCGGTCTGTTTTTTCTCAGAGAAAAGCACAAGCAGCCACTTAGGCGGCAGGGAGGGATGGCTTTGGCCTGAGACAGGCCAGGGACCCAGACTTCGGTAAATAGAGCATTTCTGATAAGGATGTGGTACCATCCTTATCAGGATGAGGTAAAATAACCAGGATGAGGTAAAATAACGCGTGGCTTTCGCTCAGCACTCCGAGTTTTCTTCTTTCTGTCTGGATTACCCGGCTCATTCCAACAGAAGGAATACTGGCATTTTAGTATTGAGGCAGCAGAAAGCAAAAAAACTATTTTTACAGGTGATAGTAAATAATACTGCCATTCTGTTACATCAACGAAACACTGGCAATTAATTTTTTAAACCTATGCAGAGTTTTGGTTCTCTCTTTTTGTTTTCTTTTTCTTTTTTTTTTTGTTAATTAAATGATTCAGGAAGACAACTCTCCAGAAAGCTTAGGGCATTTTCCAACTGGAATACAGCTCTATAATCTGTGACAACGTACAGTGGTTGATGAGTTAGTTCTAGAGGCTTCTGAATTTTAATGATGTTGGAGATGATATTGTGTGTCCTTCAGCTTGTTAGAGTGACACTAGCACTCCATAAATCATAATACCTGTGTATTGTAAAATCAATACAAAAGTGCTATCTCAGCGCTAAACCTTAATAAGTTTTTCAGTGCTCTAACAGCTTAAACTTTGCTGTAATGCCATTGGACCTGCAGGTTAGGATCAGAGCATGCTTAATTTGTTTTGTAATAGAGACTTTTCTTTAATGAAGGACCGATTAGTAAAGCTTTGGTTGCCACTCTGGTGATCAGTTGGCAGAACAGCCTTTGCAATTAAACTCGTGTATCTCTGTCCTGAAGCAAAAAAGCAGGCTTAAACAGTCAATAAATGTTAATCCAGTCAGAACCTGTCTGTGCCTTTGAAGGCTGCCCATGAGGGGTTTTTCAAATCACTTTTTTTCATCTTACTTTAAATATGGAAGTCCCCATAGAGCCGGTACGTAGTGTACAAGGCCTCCCACTGCTCTGTAATAAGATCTGGCTTACTAACAGCATTCTGTACAGATCTGTCATCTTTAGGTTTGTTTGTTCCTCCCTATCCCTGCATAGCTATCTGTAACTACTGCATATGAAAAAAAGCAATCATTACATTTTACATTTCCTACACAAGAGTTAAAAGGCTGCTTTAAAAATATTTGAACAAAACATGTTACTATGGATGCATACAATTTTTATCATTTGCAATTATCTCCATTTCCCCCCAGGTTTTTTCCATTATTGTTTGTTTCCTTGTGGGGTGATACTCAGAAGAGGAAGTTTTCATCCATATGTAAACTGTAAAGCATACATTCAAAGTGTGGAGCTGCCAAGCAATTGTCCTTAAAGGAAGCAAAAGGAAAAGTTGAACTTCCTTACCTAGAGTGTTGTTGCTCTCTCTAAAATATGCTTCTCATGAAACGCTGCCAGATATTTGTCTAATTCTGTTTTCCATTCTTGTCTGCTTGCTTTTTTTTCCTATGAGCAGGATTAAAAAAACAAGTTGATAACTAAAAGCAGAGGGAGGATGAGTGGAAAGTTGGCTGATAGAGTTGGGAGGGAAACATGGGTAAAAGAAAAAGGCAATTCCCAATCTTTAAATGCTTTCCATTTGCAGAAACACAGCCTTTGCTATGAACTTGATTTGCTTCTATTTCCCAGCCTATTTTCTATCTATCCCGTTAGCTGCATGCATAGCTATACATAAAGCATTAACATACACGGGAGAGTGCATTAAATTTAGCCTAAAGATAACTGGCATCCACTTTATGTTGCTTTGTAAAATTTAGCTTTTGCTCTTTGTCAGGAGACTGGGAGTTTCAGATAAAAAGATTAAGAGACTTGTACGAGTCACTGGATTGGAAATGAGAATTTCCTGATGGAGAAAGAAAGAACAGGAAAAGAGGGACACCAGCCTCTCTTTACTAAGGGACAAATTCATGACTAGCACAACACCCTGACTTCTGAGCCCCTGTGTTCCCTGCCAGCCTGGCCCGGCAGGATTTGAAGGAGAAGAACAGGCAAGGGAAACTCATGATGGGCCTCTGGGCAGCACAACTGGCACAGCACAATTACACATGATTTTGGCTGAGGTAGGCAGGAGTGCCAACACTTTGATGGGATATTCTCTTCTATGTCCTGTGGGTTGTCAGAATAGTACAGACCACCGAGGTGGCTTCAGATTGAGATGTGCCAAGGAAGTGATAGCTAAGTGTAGCACTGTTGGCATTATTAACTATGTTCATTTTATGTATAAATACAAATATATACAAATATGCTCCACATTTGCCTATTTGAAATAATTCCGGTCTGATGAAGAATATTATGAGTTGTTTTTTAAAAAGGCCAATACATGCATTTTAAAAATTACCACTCCTCCTTCCAGCTTTTTCAAGAACTGCCCTATTATGAGACCAATTGCAGGCTGTGAGAGAAGTTATGTTGTACACATTTAATGATCATTTGAAGATGAGATACAATAAGGAATATATTTTACCCTATCCTGTGCTGCGTTTCCCTTCTCATCATACCAGATTCTACCTTAGGTTTTGGCCATTTAATTCAGACTAGTTTATGAAACAGGTACTTGCCCTGACTTACCTTTCACACCACCTCCAGTTTTGGCCCTCTGTTATTTCCTTTAGTAGCCAGCATTATACAGCCAAGATCTAGGTTGACTCTATTTTCCTTCACTCTCTTGGGATCTCAGCAAAGTCTTGCAGCAGACTTTGGGTTCCTGCTCAGTAGGGTTGTGTGTAACTGTGCAGAAATCATAGAGGAGATGATTCTTGCAAAAATACAGAAATCATAACTTCAGTCTGCAGGTTTTGATTATTTAAAAACATGAGCATGCCTAGAAAGGAAGGAAAAGGACTCAGACAGTGTATTTCAGGTAAAATAGACCTAAAAAAGGGATTCCAAACAGGCAAAGGCATCTTTAAATATTAGGAATTGCTTGTTCAGTGCATGAAGCTGTAGAGGCCACACAGTCCTAGGCAATGACAACATGATAGCATGGATACTGATGTCCAGCAAGTCCTGCTGATCCACAACAGGCATTTGTAAATTAATGTTCCTAAATGGTAATACACTAGTTATTACATTTAATTTTTTTTTTTTCAAATGCAATGTGCTAATAAAGTTTTTACATTCTTTTAATTTCATTTTCCAGCATTCTACACAGAGGTGTAGAATGTGTAGAACATTCTGTAGAGGTGTAGAACACCCTGTGTTCCTGAGTGCATCTGGTTAGTCATGTATTTTAGTAAGCACATCCCCAAATTTAATAAAACAGGACATGAGCCTGCAGTCTGTGGAATACAGCTGAAAGGGAATCTAAGGCAACAAACACCTCTTCAAGCATGGTCACAAAGCTGGTTGTGAAGGGTCAGTGGAAAGCATCAGGATTAGGGAATGGTACATACCCTCTTTACTAAAAAAATTCAGTTTATTTATTTTTAAATTGTCTGTTTGCTGGGTCAACAGTTCCTTCTGGAAGACTAGAGTTGTTTGTGTGTAGGCAAGCTGTCTCTATAAGCTGGGATTGGGGTGGAGAGGTGGGTCTTCAAAACAGGGGAAGGGAGACCCTAAACACTTGGTTTTGTTTGCTTTCCACTAGGCGCTAGCACTTGCTGAGAGATCTCAGCCAGAGAATGACAATTATTGCAAATGTAGAAAACCCAGAAAATTTAAACAGACCCTCAAGGTGACAAATTCTGTCTGTACCTGCATTAGAGTGTGTGTGACTCCTAGGCCCCCTTCACAAGCTTTCCCACTTGCACTCTATTGGGATGCCCACAGGTGTAGGTCAAAGTCACATCAGTTATTCAGAGTGGGTGCTACTTCAGAATCTAGAAGGGGTAAAAAAAAATGGGGAGTAATCCTCATGTGAGCCACAGTGGTATGGCCAGCCTCTGTAATTGTGAGACACACAAAGACTCCAAGAAATTTAGGAGGTTTTGCCTGTTGTTTCAGTGGACTCCAGGGTCAACCTTGGGTGGCTGCAGGAGGTGAAACTGCAAGTAGACTATGGCCTTATAAAATATCAGCAGACACATACTTGAAAGCCTAATGATCAGTTTAGCTTGGCTTAATTGGGTTTATGTGTTCAAGGATATCCTGGCAGCTACTCTTGGAGAAAATTAACTCTGAAACAAAAGTCTGCTAATCTGATGGAGAGCCTGAGCTTACCTCTGTGAGAACCTGCTCTCTTAGCTGAATCCTTGAACTCAGGAAGCAGGACTGAGCCCAAATATCTCACTTGTTCATCAGCCATCAGCTTGCTTTCTGGGATGGTGACAAAGCTGTGTGCTCAGGAAGCTGGTGAGATGGCTCAGTGCTGCTTACTCACTTGCTTTCTCTCCCTTTCAAATCTTATCTGCTCATTGTGAAAAATGAGTCCATGATTAATAGATTTTTGAATTGGCTTATAATTGGTTATTCTACTCTATAATATTAATTTTAATCTTCAACTTCTCATTGATTGAAGACTACTGGATGTAGATTGTTAGTTTGCTTTGTGACACTTATATCGAAGAATGATTTTGAGAATATGTTAGTGCATTAAGATGATATTTTCCATCTCCTGTGTATTCTTAGTGTATTTCTCTTATTTTCTACCTTTACAGAAGCAAGGCTGGCCTCTGTGTCTTCTATTTTTTTATCTATTTTTTAAATACACAATTATTAACTGATAAAAATGCTAATAATTAAAAACATGCAAAAAAATATAATCTGTTTAAAATGAGGAAGATACACATGAAGAAAAAAGAGCCAGCTTTGCTAATCTTACCAGTCTTTCTTATTTCCTTTCAAATACTTCCTCTTCTCTCTCCATTTTTTAGTGTTTTCAGATGCATAGTACTGTCCCTTTTCTTTGGGCATTTCTACCACAGTGGAGCTGAAAGAAAAGCATTTGCAATAAGGTTACTAACACTACTCATTTTGCTTCAAACTCCTGTGGATACAGATGAGTTATGTGAACACTTCTGAATCGGTGCAGAAGCAGTGCTTATCCATAAGATGGAAGTGTAATAAACAGTGGTTTACCACCCCCGACTGGAAGAGATCCCTCAGTCTGATCTCTGGCAAAAGCCCAGGAAAGGCTGATGTTGCCACTGCTGTGTGCAAAGCAGAAGAGGACACTAATGGTGTCTCCACGTGAGTGTTTGGACACTCCTGCAGCCCAAGGGGGACACCCCAACCTTCCCTTTGGCACAGCTGTTCCAAGGGCTCCAGGGACTACTTGAATACCTGTGCCCTCGTGAGAGCTGTTTTTGTGGGGCCTTCTTCCATCAAAGCTGCTTGATGTCCTCATGGAGTCAAGATGTGAAATAAGTCCATCATACAAGTGCAACAACCTGCTTCCCAACTTCCCTTGAGATGCTTTAATTTAAACCAAAAAAACCTCACAAGACTACATGTTTCTCACTTCAAACCTCCATACTTTTACAAATTAACTTGCTGAAAGGCACTGCCAAAGAATCTAACTACACTCATTTAAAAATTGGTTTATTTTGTTCTTCTCTTCCAAGAAGTGGCAAAGCTAATTTTAATGGAAATTTGTGTTTAGGAAACAATCAACAAACCACACACATAACCACATGCACAGCCTGACTTGCTGCTGGGGTGAACCATGACATGCCAAGTTTCAGCCTGGAGCTAATTTTTTACAGCCAAGTTATAAAGTCCTGAAAAGGAGTTTTTATTGTGGAAACACTGACAGGACCATAGTAGTGCTACTGGCTGCCTCTCTAATTAGACTAAAGAATGGAAAGTTATATTTTGCAATATGTGGTAAGCACTATTGTCTTGATGTTGCTGGTTTATGCCAGAACTACAGAACTACTTAATTTGGTGCCATGTATTCTGTTACGAGTTTGAAAAGGCGAGTTTGAGTCTTTCACTGTCGTGAAATGTTGGCACTTTCAGACAGCAACCTTGATTTGTATTTTCAATTATATAAATATTGAAAGGTGCAGTTTGGATTTGAGTTTGGTGAAAGTAGCAGATCCCTGCTGTGTTCCCTCTACTTTGAAGAAGATGTGGAGTCCATATGGTGTTTCTTGCATGTTTTCCAGAGACTACTTTTAAATTCCTTCAATAAAAGTTACTTTTATTCCTGTTTAAGTGTTTTGTGGTAATGTTTACAGAGAAACATCCTGCCAGCAGACTAAAGTAAATAAAAGACAGGACACCAGTAACATAAAACACATCATTTTACTACTGTTCTCCCACCACCTGCACTCCCCCATCTCCGCCAGAGCTCCCTGCTTGTAATTCCACCTACCTGGTCTGGCTCCCAATGGTTTTGACTTTTGCAGGGCCTGCTGAAGGTGGCAGGAGCAATTCACCTTCACACCCTCTCCTTTTCTTCTGCAAGTCTGCTGTAGTACCATGGTGATGAAACAACTTCTGTACTTTACCATCTTCAATAATTAATTCTTTGTGAGCTATTGAAGCTGTCACTGTGCATCCTATTGCAGTGCTTAGCAGCTCTCATCACAAGTCTGTGCCTGCTGATGCCAGCCACTCCACAGCCAGGAACCAAAAGCAGGCCTTTCTCCAAAGGCAGGGCAAACATAAGGGAAACAGATAGCTGCAATTATAAGATTACACAGTCTTGTGACATACCAAGCTTATCTTAAAAAAATGCATAATAATACAAAAATGAGTTACCCACTGATTTAAATGAGACAACTATGTGATTAAGTGTCGTGCTGTGCTTTCATTTTGCTAATTTGTTTGGTTTTTTTCTCCTAATACAGTGCCTATGGTGTCTTGAAAAATGTTACTCACTTATAGTTGCTATATAATTGTTGTTGCTGCTATTATTAGTGTGCTGGGCTTGGCACAGACCTGTGCATCAGGGGAGGGTTATAGTGAGGTTCTCAATACCCCTGTTTATTTGTTTTAAAAATACTGTTATTCCTTCAAGTGCCTACAAATCCTTAATAATTATTATACTGTCAGAAGAAATTCTTATATTTACACCTGAAATCAAGCCATTGCTTGATCTCTCCCTCCTTTCTGGATGAAACTCTGAATTCATAACAAAGCTTCCCATTGTAGTCAATGTTATGCTTTTTGGTACTTCAAGGATTAATCGAGTGACAATAAGAAATCAATCTATTCCCTTTATTCTAGTCCCTGCTTTCTACTCCCATCCATTTGCAAGGAATGCCTTTGTCTGGTACTTGACAGTACCTGCCAACGCTTCAACACGAAATTTAGTATGTCTGCCGAGATTACACTGAAGACAGCAGTGGATTATTTTCTAAGTGCTAATCCTTAATGCAGAGACTTGTGTTTGTTCATCAGAGCAAGGTCTCTGTTTCCTTCCTCCTTTGTATTTAATTTGCTGCCACCTACCTGGGAGGCAGCCTCTCAGGTACAACTGATGGGCTCATGTACTGCGATTTCCCTCAACCAGATCTGACCCAATGAGCAATGCTCAGAATTAGATCACAGTCTCTGCGTGCATTAAGGTCTACAGCCTACAGTAGCTCTGTTAGTCTGTTGAGCAACCAGACTGGCTCTGATTGGAATTACCATTTTGATGCTCTGACCTTCAAATCTCTTAATAAAGCAGAAAACGACCTGTCCGCTTCTCCTCCTGGCTGTGGGGAGGCAGAGTGGCACCACCTGAGTGAGCCAATACAATACAAACTTTAGCTTAATCCATGTTCCTAAATACATGAAGATAAAGAGGGGAAAAAAAGTAATTGAAGAGCCTAACCCCTACTTAAAACAGGGACTTCTCCCACTTCTACAAATGGGCCTTCTGCACCCCACAGAGGGTCAATGACAGTCCTGCCACTGCTCAGCTAAATAGCCAGACACACACCTCCTGCGTCAGCTCCAGTGCCCAGGTACATTTAAAATCTACCTCAAATCACTTGCTGCAACGTTCACTGCAAATACTTTGAACTTAGATAGATGCCTGGACACTGCTGAATTATGAGCACCCGAGAGTCTGGAGGAGAAGGAATGGAAACAGGAAGCATTTCTTCAACGGAGGAGGTAATTGTAGCAAAGTGGAAAACTCTTTTCTGTGTTAGTCTGAACAGGGCAAACAAAGTAGGTAGAATCAGTCATACCTATTTCTAGGGCTGTTGTACCCTATGAAACCTAAAGCTGAGGAAAAGGCAGCCTTGTCTTTGAAAAAATAAATTCTTTAAGCACTGTGCTGGCATTTCATATTAAGTAGTAGGTAAAAGCTACTGGTCTAGTATGAGCAACAGACAATCTACTGAAATAAACTGTATTATTCCACAACTGTTTACACTGAACTGAAATTTGGGTTTATATTTCCAGAGTAAATATGTGAAAATATAACGACAACAGCTTTCAAGGACAGCAGATTCTTTTTCAACCTAGCGATATAAAAATAATTGTCCTCCCATATGCAATAAACACTGAAGCAAGTAACACCCAGAATTGCTCACAAAAATAAGTAACCTTTCTGCATTAAACCATTCATTCTGAAATTCAAAGTAAAAGGAGGAAAACAATTAGCCAAGGTTTTTGTTGAAAAAAATAAGCTGAAAAAGCAGTAAACACAAATCAAGAAGACAGGTAAAAATAAAGATGAAATGCAGAAATATATGAAAAAAAGGTGTTTTGTACTATCCATGAAGCTGATAATTGGATCTTAATTATTAAACATTTTCATTATTAAAACTAAAATATATTGATGTTTTTCATGAGAATCGGCAAGTACTTTTATTGCTTTGTAACACAGTATTGAATTGTACTCTAAATGTAATTTGTATATAGATTTTGAGAGTGTTCACTCACATATATTTGTAAGCATGTATAATTTTTAACTGTACCTTTTTTTTATTTTCTAGCAAAATAAAAATACCAGGAATTAAAACTGACCTGCTTTTGTTAGAATAAAAATCTGTAAATTGCAACTTGATGTATCTAAATAACTTTGAAATGAAAATCTGGTAAGAGCAGGACTTCATGTGAGATTTCAAGCAATTCCTTATTTCAGACACATGGAAATACACTACAAGCAGCCTTTCCATGCTATTTACTCTTCCAGATGAAAATAGTAAGAAGAATAATTAGCATTTTTATTATGATATATTGTCGAAGCAGATGAAAAGTATGATTGCATATCACTGAAGGACTATCTGAAACATTAGTATCCAACAGCTAAGCAAACTCTGTTGAACATTAAGAGAGAACCTGGTTCCATTTATTTCTCTTTCAATAAAGGTTCAGCTTCTTGTAGGTGACCCCAGCTAAACCCATGAAGAAGACCTGGATGATGCATGTTCAGGCTTTCGATGTGTGATTAAATGTTACACACCCCAGTTCACCCACTAAAACAGGAACTCCTGTACGGAAAAAAAAAATGACCAATGAACACAGTGTCCCTTTAAGGGGTGCAGCATTTTGTTTGTCACAGATGCAAAGAGCACCACAGGTGTAGATCCCAAAGGTGACATCCAGCTGGAATTAGCAATAGGTTTAGTCACACTACATTGATAATATCCTCAGGGAAAGGGCTTTGTGCCAGCGGACGCAGCGTACCAGATGGGACAGCAGAAAGAGAAGTCCGGATCCTGCACATCTTAGAGCTGTCACTCTTCTTGCTGTCTACAGCTATCTGGGTTTGAAAACTATGGCTTCCATCTGGCTTTGCAGGAGCAGAAAGTACTCTAAGAACAGCTTGGGGACTCCCTCATTCCTTTGCAAGGTCCCAGCTGAGGGGCTCTGCATCACTTGGTGCTTAAGGGCAGCAGCACCCTGATATTTCTGTGCCTCCCACCAGTGGGGCCAAGGTCTGTGTGACAGCCCAGCTGCAACCTCACCTCAGCTCTGGCAGCACCTCTAGATGAGGCCCGGGTCTTTTGGAAGGGAAGCTGAAATAGGGGGGAAACAAGGTGTGGGGAGAGCACTAGACTCAACTGAGATGAGCAAGGTAGTAGCTGTCCTCCAGAAACATACTTGGGGACACTGGATGGCTCTGGCTCCCTGTAGCCTGCAAGGGACCAATCCAGCACTGTGCTGAGGCCAGCACAGAAATAAGTTTATTTTTTTAAATTCTCTGATGTTTTTGTTCTTGGAGATTTATTTACTGTTTTCACTCATATCAATCACACATAGCAAGAGACTTTTGTGGACCCAAAATTAAAGCAAGGTATGGCTGTTACAGAGCTTGGGGTTTTTTTCCTTGAAAAATTGTTTTATACCTGAGACTTCTCTCAAGAAGAGAGCATACCATGAAAATTTTATGTGTATATTAGAATGTTAAAAGAACTGTGGTAACAAGCCCTGTGTTTTAAATATTGAATCCTGTATTAGGAGTCTCAAAGTGAAGTCTCAAAGGGCTCACTCAAAAAATTAAGGACCACTAGTCTTTATACCCAAATAAAATCCAGGGAGCTGGGAATACCAGGGGGATTAATAGCAGTAGTATTGCATACAAAATGAGCTTAAGTGATCAGAGATGACAGACTCACCTAAACACAAACTGGATTTTTAGCTGCATGTAGACATGCACAGGGGCCAGCAGAGCAGTGGAGTGGACTACAGAGATTCAAGGGTGTTGTGATCACTGACCAAGGCATCCTAGCAGCCCACAGCCTCTTCTCCAGGTCTCTGCTCTTCCGTTCACTTCACAGCACTTTGTGTCTGATCCCTTCAGGATGTTGCAGTTGGTTCCTGCCGGGGAAAAGGTAAAAACTGGTGCTCACTGCCATCCACACTTCTCACTGGCACGGTATCACTCGAAAGCAGGGCCATAGGTTTTACTGGTGTTATTCGGCATTTGCACTTCTGTATCTGAGGTAAAATTTGACACAAGGGAACCTCCAAGTGAGCTGTCCATAGACATATTAATAATTGATCTCTAGGCAAGTCTCACCAGTGTTTATTAGACCTGTAGCTGCACTATAGCTGGGAATGTAGCTCACTTTATGCAGCCTGACTGTATGTTGTCTGCGGTACTGGTAGCTACACCCTGGCCCTCCCAGGTTACCCTTCCCCTCATTTATCATTTGTTCATTCCCCTGAAAAAGAAGTGCTAGGCAGATCTAAAAGCACACTGTTCTAGTCTGATAGGCTTTTATATCCATTTTATATACTCTCTCTCCACAAGCAAAACCCACAAAATTTTAGGGAGCTAGGACTACATGGAATACATATTTAGTGTTACACAACACCACTTTTACTGAATGATACCGTAACTGTTCTAACACTTTGTTAATCAACAGGAAAAAACAAGAGATAAAATATGCTTCAACAAGCAGAAAATTTGTTATCCAAAAAATGATCGGGAAGAAAAAAATACTTAGTGCTACACTTTTGTTCTGTTCCTTTGTTAAAATTTTAATGACATATTCTAAATGTTAAAACATTTACAAAAAAACTAGGAAGCTATAATCTGCATACTTTTCTTTTAGGGCTCTTTAGCACATCTTCTAGGAAGTCCCAGAGATGTTAGCCAACCCATTATGTGTAATGAATCTTGGCATGAAACAACAGAACAGCAGCAACTACACATGAAGAAGCCTATACCATAAATTATCTCAAATCCAAACCAAATTCCCCTTGTTTATCATGTACATAAAGCACCAGTGTTCAAGATTCCCTCCAGAAGTGCTGGACTGTGTGTAATATTACTCATAGCATAACAAGGTCTAGTTCTGTCATGGCAATTGCTTTTTTCCTCCAATGATAAAGTGCAGACATGTAGCAACAGTAAAGCTGTCCAAAGAAATAAAAATATCAACAGGTTTAACAAAAAGTCCGGGGCAACTGCTTGAAGATGTGGATCTCCCACTGCAGATCTTTTTAAACTATTTAATCAAATCACCAAACCTGAGTCTATTTCTTTGCTGGAGAGGGACAGCGTAGCCCTGCTGACCTCAAGGCTGAGAATACCTTGATTAAGAGTAATCAAGATCAGAATATAGCAGAGAATGTGCAAAACCCACTGTTCTACATGGAAAAATATTTATGTCACAAGCAATAGCACTTAGTACCAACATTCAGCTCCTCGTGCTACCTCCAAGAAGAAATCCATACCCTTGTGTCCAAGATACTGCTAAATCTGGCAATGAAAACGGCCCATGTTAGCACAGCCTTACCTGCTTCAGCTATGCAAAAGCCATCCCACACAGGATCTAAGGGATGAACAAAATCTCCAAGCATCAGCATGCCTGTAACATGCCTGAAAGCCAGAGAAATGCAGAAGCAGAGCTGTTGCTGAACAGGGAGCTCCTACCTTGAGTCCCATAAGCAGATATTTTTGGGCAGACAGCACTGACATGGTGCCCTGCCAGAAAGTTAGCTATGGCTTGTAAATGTATTTACTTAGAAATACAACAGAAGCCTCATCCTGTATGTGCTCCATTTGCACACTGCATACGCCTCCCAAAGCTATCTTGAGGTAATGCTTATCCATCTCAGAAAGCAGAGCTTCTTTGCCCAGCACTGAGACAAAACCATTGTTATTTGAGAAATGTATGAGCCTACAATTACAACTTTTGCTGCCCTGAGGTTGTCAGAGTTTTACCCTTTGGATGCACATTACAATTTTGATGCCTGAAAAGTCAGCCAGAAACACTGGATGGGAAACCTGCCACAAAGGGTAGGAGGCTCCTCTGGAAGTCAGTTCTACAGTACAAGGAAGTGAAAGAATCTTCATCAGAGTTCTTAAGAGAGAAAACTGTGATTAATTGAAAGCTCTTGGAGGTTTACGATGTTGGAAACAATTCCCAGAAAGAAAGATTCCACTGCATAGTCAAAAAAACTTGCCAAAAGGCTATCTATTGGAGCTTTCTACCATAAAGTGTCTTATTTTGTGGGGTTTTTTATTATTAAGCAAATACATTATATCCTTATTGTGTACATTTCTATGCACAGAATGTCCATCACCTAGTATCTATCATCAGTTTACATACAGCCATATAAGATGTGTTAAAATTTAATTACACTCAAATTTGAGCATCTGCAACATCCTTTTCAGTACTGTTTTTTAAAAAAATTATTCTATTGTATGATTATTGCCAACCATTAAAAACAATCTCGTAGAGCATCAATGTATGCAGCAGAAGCAGAAAATAAGAACACATAAAATTTTAAATATTTTCACATGACCCATGCTGCCTGTGTATTTCTCATCTCTTGTAGCTGAAAGGTTTTGTTAGAATTTGTGTATAAGCTGTGTTAGTTTTCTGTGGCGGGATTTGTACATAACAGTGAGTCTCTGGATCTTGTTAGCTCAGGGCAAAAAGTCATGCTTGGAGCAGTTGCCCCAGCAGGAGGATAAAAGATGATGGTTGGTAATTACATCAGTTTTGCACTGTTGAGCAGATGTTCTTGCAGATAGATTTTGGCTGGCATTTACAGAACAACACTGGTGAATCTCATGATAGTGCTGGAAGAATGCTGCTACAAGTGGATGGAGCTGCATGCTTGTAATAAAACGATTATGAACAGAAGAAATAAATGGAAAGAAGAAACAAATGAAAAGTGCACCAGCTAAACTACTTCCAAAACTGTTTGGGTTTTTTTGTTTTTTTGGGGTTTTTTTATGAGTTGTATTTAATCTTGAGTAATCTGAATGTGGGCCAGGGGATTTAGAACTTACCTTAATAAGCTATGTATGGCACAAGTGGTCAATATTCAGAGAAGACACAAAAGTCTGCATAGGGCCAAAATTAGAGAAACAGAAGGAGGGTCTGCAAAGTAATAACATGCTAAGAACACCCCTTACCTGCATATGACTGACAGCAGTTTGAAGAAAACTGGACAGCTATCAATATAAGGTAAAATTTGTTAGAAAAAGTACACAGCTCAACCCCTATAACTCACTTTATAGATAGAGATTCAATACAATGGGGGAAAAGGACTGTACATGCATCTTTATGGGAAATTCCAACTGTTTAGAAATATTAATTATGAACTCACATTATTCATCCCTGGGATGAAGGGGCATTTTTTCCTTCATTATATGACTGGAAATTTACTGGCTTAACCCCATACAGCAGCTTGGTTGAAAAGATGTAATTGTGGCTCAAGATCTTCCACTCTCAACCTTGTCCTCAGGCTCTAGATAGGCTTCTGAATAGGTCCTCCCTAAGGTGGTATGCTCAATATAAAAAGCAGAATGGTGAAAATATGCCACAGACTGGGAAATTATCATTTCTACCAAAACAAGCTCCTGAAGACAGATTGAATTTTTAAATAAAGCAATTGAATGTATAACTTTCTACAGATTTTTGTACTTTGAATGATGGAAATATGATATCACAACTGTAGCTGGACTCTTGATTTGACCATGCTGTGGGCTGCCAGCATGCCTGTTAATGGAAGGATTTATCGACAAGAAGTGTTTTAAAAACAGGGCATTTACAATTAGATTAGAATCCATTCCCCTTCATTTTACCTACCCGCTGTAATGCTGACTTTCAAAATCCCCTCTTTCTTGTGCTGGGTGAATGATGCTAAAAAAAGCTACAAACTTGTCCTTACTGGCCAGTGCCAGTTTGCAGAATTAGATACGGGTGCTCTGCTCGCCCCTTTCCCATCAGACACTGCATGAGGCATCAGATGAAGTTTTTTGTGCAATGCCAAGGGTGTTTGCAGTACTAAAAGAGACTCTCTGTTACCATATGCTTTGCTTTTTAATCTTAGTTCCAAGGGGCTATTGCATGCTCTGACTCCAGCTAAGGGCATTCTTTATTATACTCACTCCAGGACTGAATTTTGCAGCATTGCCTCAAAGTGAAGCTGCTGATGTTCCTCCTGTGCAAAAGATCTCAATAAGGAAATGACTAGAAGGTTGCTGGTAAGTAACAGCATCCAGAATGGTGAGAGAGAAACCAGAATATGTTTACATGTTAAAATTTTGAATCTCAAAAAGTGGATTAAGAATAAACCCAAACCATTTCCCTCAAATTATCTACTATTTTTTTCTCCCAGTTGTGAACTGAACTAAAAAAGATGGGATGGCTGAGGGGAGCATTGAGGAGGTGCCCCCCAGGGCCCATGGTGGGACTATACACAGCCAGAGGGCTCTGGCAGTGTAGTTTTTTAGAAAGGGAAGGCAAGCATCCTATGGGAATCCCAGAGTTCATACCACAAGATCAGACAGATTTTGCCACCTACTAGCTTGGTCCTGATGTTGCAGCTCCTTCCATTTTGTCTCTCTCTCTGAGGGATGCAGGTATCTTCTGCATTACTCAGCTGTCTAAAGACTGTTCATGTGCATCACATGGCACCAGGAAGGCTGCACAGTCTTGCTGTGAAATACTTCTCATGGATTTCTAAGCACAGCCTTGAATGAAAGCAATTTGTAGTCTCAGTGCTCACGATGCATATTTGCCCAAACAGCTGGAAGAACAGAGAAAGCATTTCTCTCAAGTTTATGGTCATGTAATAAAACTATTTCTTTCTAATGTGTTTGACTCCTCCACCTAGGGCATAATTTGGTCATTCTTAACAGCAAAGTGTATAGTTACCCTTTGCAAATGTAAAATACAAAAAAAGAATGCAGCAATTCACATGGGTACTTCCTAATGCTGCTGTGGTTTTCTCATGGTCTCTCCTGTCCACTGGCAATGTGAGCTCATTCTGTCTTGCTTTCTTTCAACCCTCTTCAAGTGCACTGAAGTGCAACTGGCTTAGTTTTCTTGGGAATCTGGAGGGTGAAAACAGAGGAAACGCGGGTCAGGGGTAACAGTACGGGTGCCATATGGAAAGGCACCCTAAGGAAAACAAAAGGCTAAAGAATCAAAAATAAAAGAGAAGGATAAAGGAAAGACTGAAGATACCTTGCCTTGAAAAGGCAAAATAAGATCACCTTGCTTATGAGGTGATCCGCAGAAATATTGTGTCTTCATGACCTTTTTTGAAGAAACAGTGCTCCATATACCACACCATCACCTACATTTGTAATAAATGACAGAAAAACAAATGTCACTTATTAGAACATTGAGGTTTACTGTTCAAGTGATTAACTGAGAATCATTTGTATGATTAAATGCTGAAAAATAATTTGCTTTCACTGTGAACCTATAGCAAAGATCTTATTACACAGAAGTGCTGCATATTAGTTGAAGCAAATTAACATTCAAAGACTTTCTGGAGTGGCTGCTAATCACAGGCTGTTAATTACTGTCATTACATTTGACTGCTGAGGAGACTAACCAAGGAATCATTCTCATGATCTTGGTATTTGAAAGTGATCTTCACCAATAAAAACACATCAGACATACAGAAATTGCAAATTGCTGAATTTGCTGACGCAGTTGAAAATTCTGCTGACTATAAGTACCCATCTGGTGATAGATGCATTCTTGACACAGTTTCAGTGTTTGGACTTAGGAAATAATGAGTATCAATGTCCTAGCTAGGGAATATACAAAGATGAAGGAGCCCTTTGTATCCTTAATTAAGGAAAGTAGTAGCAGAGCTCGTTCACAGATAAGTGACTGTACATAATAATCATGTATTTATGTGAGGGCCTGTTATGCTATATTACTATAGCAGCAATTAGGTTTTCACAAAGTAGTTTTAATAAAAGGCATACTTACATAATTAATAAACAACTAATTTCCATGGCAGATTAATTATGAATGCTTTAAAATGGTCACAGTTTTAAGTGAAACCTATAGAGGCAGATTCCTACAAACGCACATGTACAACCTCATCCTTACAAGTGAACATATTTTTTATTTGTAAATCAGGGACACACATGCATGAATTTCAGGATGGATGCCTCTGTAAAAATCAGGCTCACATGTGATTTTTGCATGAAAGAAAAATCCATTGGGCACTGGGTAGACCAGCCTAGAAACTCCAAGAAAGCAGAGGGGTCTTTTGAAAATGTCAGACACTCACTCAGAGACCTGTAGCATGAAGCTGTAAGAGGTCTCCTATGGGGTCTTTTAACATCTTCTCCTAGCTTGGTCTTTAGCTTACAGTAAAAAGAACAGGGAGGGGCTAGCTCTGTTTTCATCCTACAGGAGGTGGAGAAATTATTAACATGCATTTGTACTGCAAAATTACAGGCAAGGGTAGCAATGTCAGTCCATTGCAATTATAATAGATCTATATTATAATAGATCTATTATAATAGATCTGGCCTATAGTTTTGAATCATCAAACTTTTCGAACTTATACCACAGTCACAGCACTGCTTTGATTAAATAATCACAGAAAACAGTCTGCAAAGTCTTTTTTTTTTTTCCCCCTTAGGTTCACTGGACTGGTGCTTTTGAAGTGTGTTCATTGCTAGAGATGCTAAAAAATTATTGGTCGCACCTTTGAACAAAAAAAAGGGATGATTTTCAGCAACATTTTTCCAGTTCTTGGGCAGCTCTGTCTGCTAAGTTTATGGATTTGCCTTTTTACATAACTGTAATTTTGCAACAAGAATGCAAAAGTGTAGGTAAATGTCTGAGGCATGAACATTGCAAACACTTTGCTTTTAACATTTCATATGAAAATAAAAGTAGTGTAAGCAGCCTCTGCTATGCCTTTTTTCCGTTATGGAGAACTCCCACAAACACCATCTGGAAACACATTGCAAAAGGACAATTTCCCACCTGCTCAGTCTCCTTCCAGTTTACAGACTCTGAGAAGTCTCCCAAACTCCAGTGTGGAGTTTCCCCCCCCTTAACCTTTCCTGCAGGATTTCCAACAGCAACAAAGATTTGAACTGCACAAGTTCAGTGGGGTTTTGCTGCTGCTGCCACCAGCATCGAGTGCTGCTGAGTAGATGCAACAGAGTTCAGTTATAAAATCACATACATGGGAGAGGTTTAAAGCATTCCTCTAATCCTGCTACCCTGCACTGAGGCCATAACACATTTGGCTACAACTATACCTAAAAAATTTCCGTACAGGTGACCCCTGAGAATTCAGAGACTATTTAAAGGCCTGCAAGAGGCAGCAGAGACAAGCAAGCTGTTTTTTTTTCAGCAAGCTCTATTCACTCCATGAGGGTCCACAGTCCTATCAGGTGATGAAGATTTATAAAATTGACAAGATGTTGGAAGTTATTGCTAGATCATCTCTGAGAGATGCTTATATCTCCTTTTTTTAGAAATATCCTACTGAGGAAAACTCCTACATAGACAAGTCTTCTGGTTTTCTGTGTCTGGAGCTGTACATTTTTTCCCCCAAACAGTTAAACTTTTGCAGCACAAATGAAATATAAAATCTTTTTCTACTATCTATGCAGACATTACATATGCTGTACTTGTGCTTTTGATTTCTTCATTGTAAGATAACTCAGTTATTTATATTTTTAAAGAGAGAGGTTCTCAAATCATCAAATTTCCCCTATTTTTGTTATTTCCCTTCTTTTGTTATGCTGCCATTACTGTCAGAAATAAGATCAAGTAGTATAATTAATATGCACCTCTTACTTAAGTACATGATCTGAAATATCTGCTGAGATTTTCTGCTACCACAGAAAATGTTCCCAGTGTTCCCAACACCTAAGGTGTCCCAGCTGTAATTTTCAGTAGAAGGTGGCTGTGGCAGTCACACTCTTTCTTGAGATGTAAGTTACCTTTGGCCCTGCTCACTGACGTATTTGCCATCTGCTCTCAAACCTGGCTCTGCACATGGGGACACAAACCAGTCCATCCCTTCACCAGATCTGCCCAGACAGAAGAATTGTCTGTGACCACAGGGGCAGGACTGGGGCACCTGTAAGTAATCAAGATGAGGTGGTCTCATCAAAATACCCAGTAGTGTCCCAGCTTACTCAAATTGCATCCTAACCATTTCACACAACTCAACTACCCATCTCTTTGGCTTGTTTACAGCTCTGCTGCAGGCTGCCTGTGTTGTACAAATCTTTGTCCTTACTAAAGATCTTAGCAGGGTAGTGACCTGCCTTTCCAGGCTGGAGGAATTACGCTCAATCAGCTCAGTATGTGCCTGCTCACTGTGATACATAACATTTAAAAAAAGCAACCATCCTTTTTTTGCATGGAATTTTTGTCCAGTTAACTTACCTGTATGTTTAATAAACAAATCAAACATTAAACAACAGTGTTTAAAATGCCGCAACTTTGTTCTTACGCATCAAATTGTGTATTATTGAAATGTCCAACAGATTAACTGTAAACTAAACTGGAAAGTTTCAAGCCATAGAACATGAAATATATTTGCATATGTTAAATGGTTTCTTGATTGCATTGGAGCTTCCACTGAACGGTCTCCTCACAGAGTTCAAGCAATTAAACACTATTTCTTTTTGCATAACCGTAAGTTATATGTCCTTTCAGTTAAACATGATTTTTGTGAGATGTAGTTATCCAGATTGTTCTCAGTAATAAATCTGCTTCTGCATAATTGATTAAATAACTGTTGGCTAGTTCATCTTGTTAAAATATGTTCATTCATTCTTTTAAGCACGGATGGCCTTGGAGAATGGAAGCCAGGAAGAGGGAAACAACACGCCAGCTCAATGCCTGTACAGAAGGGGCCTGCCTTGTGTAATCCTTGCATTGCAAGCCAAACCCTGCCTGGAAAACACGGAGCTGTTGCCCAGGAAAAGCTTCCAGCAGGGACCCTGAATAGAGTGGCAGAGCAGGCAGCCAGCTGCAAACACACAAGAAACATTTGGTTAGCTCAGGACACTTTCTGAACAAACAAATCAATGACAGTTACAGCAGATTATGAAAAAACAATAGTAGATAGTTAAGTCTTTATGAGATTTAAGTGAGCTAAAGGCACAGGGCCAGATTCTTCACATGTGGTGGTATGTTAGAGATAACTGTAACTCCAAAGAGGCCCAGCCACTCATCTTCTGGGGACCATTGAATCTGCTCCTCACAGGAAATCATATCAGGACTGGGGCGGTGTATGTGTGTGTGTGTGTGTCTATTACTGAGACTTCTCCATTGCTGCATACACAGTAACTCAACTGCCCATTGCTGTAGCAAATCTTCTAATTTTTTAGGATATTTTGGGTAAGATTTCTGGTGGTTTTGACCATCCTTCTTCTGGAAGGATACTCTATCCAAGGGATATTTCATTTTAACACAATCTGAATGCTGTAAGTATTGGCTGACAGGATAAAGTAGTTAGGACAGATGTCCACCTGTATTTGTATTTCCTCTCCAACAGCTCTGGCTCTTTAGAAAGAGAATTTAAAATACAAAACACTTGTATAATAAGTTTTCCTCAGCTATATTAACCAGTTTCCAGTAATCAGCTGTTTATGGACTTCCTATATTGAACATTTTCTTTGGATCACTTTAATAGCTACCACATTGCTCAAATATCTATACATCTGTTGAATCACCTCTAAAGCGCATTTATTATTTTGGCCCCTGGGATATCACGTGGCAATGAGTTCCTCAGGACCATTACTACTTGCAATAATACTTTGATATGGCTTTACCAGTCCAGAGTTTGACCCATTGACTTGAAGTAATCTTGCTTGAAAACAAACCACAAAAAGAGAGAATGGTAACAGCCCTAAATAACCAATCATACGATAGCAGTGTATTTAAGAAAGGTAATTTAAATAAAGAGTTAAAAATTACCAGACAGGTAGCAGAGGGTTTCCAGTGGAATAATTATAAGTACACTTTAGGAAGTAAAAGAAGTGGGTTTTCACATTTATGAATGAACACAACTGTGCTAAGCCAGGTATAAAAGCAAAT